>SSNR01000158.1:1033288-1198994 GCA_006937965.1 Callopanchax toddi
CCCCCCCCCCCCCCCCCCCCCTCCATCTCATACACACACTTCATATCACACTGCCCATACACTCACCTCACTGGCAATGTTGTTATTGTCCTCCAATACACAGGAAATGCTCAGTCCAAATATGTATACTAGCATGACACGTCAGATTAGCATGCCAATATGCTCCAACACGTTTTGTCATGTCAACATCAAGCATTCACTTTAAGGGTCTGAGACTTTAAAAGCTCAAATCTAATCATCCTCTATTTGACCATGAAGCGTTCTGAGATCAATCTTCCCTGTTTTCAACCCTTTGCCATGTTGTGTGCTAGATATCACTAAGCCTAGCATTTCAGAAGTTTCTCTCTGAGAAAATAAAAGAAAACTGCCTGGTTGTTCAACTGTTCTCAATGAGTGAAATTAACAAAGATGATGTGACATTATCTGTCACCAGTCATTACAAATCAGTGGGCTCTCCAGTCTCCTGGGCGAATTCCCAGTGGTTTTACTTCTTTAAAAGTACAGCAGGTATTTTAATATGTGATGAAAGGCCTGTTTCATAGCTGCACATGAAATGTGAGGGACATGTGACGACTGGGAGGCGACCTCCCGTCTCAGAAGCTTTTTGCCGAGAAGAGATGAGACGAGGAATCAAGCGTCACTTTTGAGTTGTGATGGCGGGCTTTAAAAGTGACGGATCTTAACTTGTGTCACGTTTAGAAACAATTAGAGCCCATTTGATGTTTGATGGTAGAAAAGGGAGGGCTTCTCATTTCAGACGTTTAGCTGAAATATCTGACTTGAAACAAAAAGGCTGTGTTCCACTGATGTGTAATGATAGACGTTGCTTTAGATTGTCTCACACACATGTCGTAATCAACCACTTCAGCACTAAACAAGTACCAGTGACCTAAATTGGCTCCATATCATCCATTGATGTTATTTCTTTCATTCCATTATCATACATATACATGTGACAACATGGCACTGATTTGAAGTCAGATGTTTGCAGTATTGTCGTTTGCTTGATCACTGGTTTCTGTGCTTGTTTCATACCAGTGAGGATTTGGATAAAGGCCTCTCCCAGGCAAAGGTCACTCAGCCAAGAGCAAAGAGAACATTCTTCTACTTCTCATCCCATTTCTTTGGAGTTGTAGGTAGAATGTAGCGGTGTCTCTCACACTCCCTCTCCCTGACACACTCCCGCTGCACTGCTGTCCTCAGCATCTCTGTGGGGCGGTGACTAATTGCCCCCGTAAATCACTGTGCAGGCCGCGCGATCCTCCGTTTATTTTTCCTGACAGTAATTTAGTGCTTGCTCTTTTACACACTTGTCATCGCGTGTTTTTCCTCACATTAGAGGCTGGTGGAAAAAGGACGGTAATTAACGGCACGACGCGCGCTCACCACGGCTCTTTCATCATGGTGTGATAATTGTGCTCCTTGTCTGTCACAGTAACCTCTCAGTTTCCCCTGGAACTTCCTCTGTGCTATTTGTCAACCCCGAGAAATGGGAAGGATTCTGGGGCCCTGGCTGCGAATCGGCTCGCCTCGCTACCCGTTTTCCTATTTGTATCGGGACTGGGTCATTTATATTTCACAGAAAAGTTGTCAAAAATATTAGCCCTATCCTGCACAAGAAGATAAAAGATATATGGTAAACACACCTGAGTGCTTGATAGCTGAGGAGTTCTACGACCTCCTCCGCTTTTTATTTCCTTAGTATTTTTTATTCCAGAGAGGAGGGGCGGTCGCAGAGGAGTTGGTACGGACAGCCTAATAAACAGTCCTTGCATTTATAGTGCTGAGATGCAAAAGCCAGGGCAGTGGGGATGTGCAGAAAAGCTGAGACTATAGAAAACCCATTCAAAGAACTAATCTATTTACAGGAAAGCTCGTTCACACCTCTCCTTAGGATTTGCAGTGGGATAATGCAGTGTATATGCTGTACAACATGTCATATTCTATTTTTATCAGCTGTGGGCAGGTGATTCACTGTCTACCTTGTTATCCTCTGCTGTTCCATGCTGGAGATGCACAGTATCCATCACCCGTAACCTGCACCCCAGAGGTTAAGTCATCAATAACTTTGGAGCTGAAAATATTGCAGAGGACTTGCAGGTTTGCGTAAGGTTCTTTGACTGGCTGTCTACGTCCCGCTCCGTGTCCCCTTGCACCCCCTTCTCTCAACTTTGCTGGGATTTTTTTAAAATATCTTTATTCTCCTGTCACAGACAGGGGCTAATGGGATGTGTGGTCAAGATTTCAGGATCCATCACTGGCTTGCTGAAGAATTAGCATGGGCCCCATGCATCACCTGCCAGAGCTGTCAGGCCTGCTGTCTACTACGCTTCATTATAGCGCTGGCACTCTGCTGCCTGTCTCCCCTCTGCGCTTGCCTCTCCCCAGCCAGAAACTGAGCTTGGGAGAAAAAAAGGACCTCACCACGCCCCTCAATGTCAGCCCTGGTCACCAGCCACTAAATTGGGATACACTGTTGTTCTTTTAGAAATTAGGAAGAGGAGCAGACAGAGTCAGGACTGTTGAGAATGCTCTCAGAGACAAGCGGCTCTCCCTCCCTCCTCTTATCCCTCCACTCCTCCC
The DNA here is from genome assembly GCA_006937965.1 of Callopanchax toddi. NCBI lineage: Eukaryota > Metazoa > Chordata > Actinopteri > Cyprinodontiformes > Nothobranchiidae > Callopanchax > Callopanchax toddi. The sequence continues at coordinate 1,035,872 of SSNR01000158.1, forward strand.
TCTTTCTGTGACATAACTTGCCTTTTCCCTTTTTCTATTTGGAGTAAAAAGTCTTTAAAACTATTAGGGTAATTAAGCAGCGTTTGGCCCCTGTCGTGCTGCAGGAACTATTTGATTACTCATGTCCCTCTGGTAGAAAGTGGGTGGGGGCTGCTCTCATTTTTGGTGGCTAACCCCCTTGTGCCTCATTCACGGCTCGGACCCAGAAAAGCCCTCGAGAGACATTCTTTATGTCTCCTCTGTAGCACGCATTAGACCAGCAGTGCTAAGAAGGTCACAGTGAAAATGAAGAGAGCAAAGCAGGACTACAGCTGGGGACCCTGCCCCGGTCCTTTCCCTCTCCCTCTTATTAGCAAATCAAAGCTGCCTCCAGAAAGACTCGCAGTCCTCACCTGATTTTGTCCTTTTCCGCTAATCACATAGCCACTTTGCCTTGACTGACAGTTTTCTTTATAATTGGCCCATGATCTGGCAAGGATCTAATAACCAGAAAATCCCCTCTGAGGGTCCGCCAGGCCTGGACAACCTGTCTACACACACACACACACACACACACACACACACACACACACACACACACACACACACACACACACACACACACACACACAGCAACCATCCCCCTTACACCATCTGCAGAGGGCTGTTGCCATGCCACAATGTTTGTGCACGACAGCGGCAAGCTAATCTTAACGTTCAATAATTGTGTGAATATTCAATGAGCAGCTCAGGCAGAGGATCCACAGTAGCACACTCTAATTACTGTTCATTTGCCAGAGTATCAAAGCCTAATTACTGTTCATCTTAATGCTCTAGAGAGAAGGGAGGAGAGTCAAGGCAGGGTTAGAGGAAGATGCCCTCCAGAGATCAGTCAGTCAGTCTTTATTCGTCTCCATCGCCGTCTCTGCTTACAGCCACTTCATTGTCTTTGTGTGCACGAGAGCTCACGTCTCTGTGCATCCTGCCTGTATTTGTGCCATGGCGTGTTTTATTGAGCAAGCAAACATTCAGAATTTCTTCAAACAAACACGTTAATCAATCACAGAGACAGCTTAGAGGAAAGAAAAAAGGGAAGACATGAGACGGAGGCAGGAGACAGGGTCCATAATCCCGAGCTTATTGTTTCTTTTCTTTCCTTTATCTGTTTAATGTGTTTTGGGTAAATATCAGACAAGAGAAGGGAGGGGACTGCCGTCACAGTGTCTTTGCCTTCATCAGAAGAAAGCTCACTTTTTTCCCTCTCACCTAATCCTGACAGAAGCCACCACAATCACTATCTGCCACCCATTTGACAGTTTCTGTCACCAATTAGCAGCTAAATCAGCATCTCCCCAAACAAGAAAATGACACAATTTATATGTCTATTATTTAGCGCTTGTCTAAGTGGGTATCTTTCTCTTTTCATTCACACTCTAACTCGCTCGCATTAGAAAACAGACAACTGCAATGCAGTCGGCGGCTCGTGGGTACTCTCAGATCTTCTGCCTCCCCGTGACGGCGCAGGAGGCCCTCGTCGATGGGGAATAAACCCTGTCTTCTCCTATCAGGAAGTTTGTCCTGTGAATTTTCCGCCCTTTGCTCCACAAAATTTACAAGGCATCGACAACCCTTTTAATGAGGCGCACCAAGCTGTTCGCCGGCTTTCCCCATGATAGGATGTTAAATGAAAAGCTGCGTGCAACATGCGAGGTTTGTTATCATTCAATCTGCTTGGGACTGCAAACTGGTCATTATCCCGCCATTATTTTCCTTGATTTACAATCGCGGGTGGAGGAGGCGATTGCTGTGGCGTGTTCTCCCCTCAGTGGGACGGATGGGAACCAGCTTGAAAATTTGCATTTACATGATCCGGCTGAGCAGCTTATTAGGTCTGGATATTTATTTTCCACTTAAACCGATGTTTGATTACACTTTAATAAAGGAGGAGCACCGAGCTGGCTGGGACCGACGGATCCTGCCCGGTGGTTTCTTTGGGATTTTGGGTAATAAAATGAGAGGAACAAAACATAGGGAACATTCAGCAACAAAGACACTGGCGAGGATCATTTGCAGGACAAAATAAAAAAAGATGTATCACAGAAAAATCATGTCAATTCCCACACGGTTGTAGAAGAAACAATAATCATATGGGACAACAAAAGGGTTTAAAAACAACATTCAGATCTCACAGAGACACGTTGAGCAGGGTGATGCTGCTTTTAGCTGAAGATCCAAGGAAAATTCTCCACACGTAAAAATAAGGTCACCAACGTGGGTTATATTTCACTTACTATAAAAAGGAAAACATGGCTAAAATATTTAAACTATTAAGATGGTTAATTGACAGTGATTAATTTCATATTCATAAGGTTTATTCTAGAATGGACAAATCAGAGAGAGATTAAAGGATGACAAATTGCACATGTAACAGTTGAACATGTTTTTCCAGAAAATGTCCTACAAATCTTTTCTTTGTACTTTTACCTTTGCTTTGTGCTTGAATTTAATAAAGACAGGATTTGGCTTTAAAAAATGCATTGTCCCTGTTAATCCTAACCCTAAAAACCTTAACCAGAATATGTAGTTTTACAATATTTCACTATTTGTTGACTACTTTAAATTTAACATTTACATAATTATCCAATACATTTTATTATGTGATTATATAACTTTTCTTTAACAAAAATGAAAATTGCACTTGCCACCTACAGTACTAAGATCTTCCACTAGAGAGGGTTAGGGTTTAGAGACTCAATGCATCAGATTGATGAGGAATATACTAATGCTGTTATAATGGTAGAGCTGAGTGGAAACAGTCAAATCAAATATGATACGTTTCAGAATCAGAGTTAGGATGAGGGTTTGGTCTTTGTGAAATGGTGCAGAAAAGTTCACATTAAACACACACACACACACACACACACACACACACACACACACACACACACACACACACACACACACACACACACACAATGGTACAACCAAATGCTACTTACAGATAAGATTATATTGGCAAAAAATGGCACTATGGCTCAAAGTAACTATGAATTTATGCTGAAAAGCAGCATTTCATGCTGCTGCTGACCATAGAATGAAATATTAAATTATTATAATTATTATTAAGTTATTATAATTCCTCTAATTTATTTAACTGAATAGAGAAATCATGCAGTCAGAGCACTAGATATATGAAGATATACAGAGACATGAAGCTGAAAGTCCCGCCTATCCCCTCCGTACACTGTTAATTATATATTATATTATATTATATTATATTATATTATATTATATTATATTATATTATATTATATTATATTATATTATATTATATTATATTATATTATATTATTATATTATATTATATTACGCAAAACAATCTTAGATGTATTTTTCTTTTCAGTCAGGAAAACTTCTCATTGGTTTACATGGTGGCACTACTTTGACTGCTTAATGGCTTCATCTTCCACATTACAGCCATTTGTCCGTTATGGTTGGTGCTGAGAACTTGCTAAAATCACTAATTTTCAAAACTCTTACTTTTTAGGAAATGAGAGATCTAAATCTTTTTTTCATTTAGTTTGCTGCATGTTTGACTTTATTTAAGATAGATTCTGAGCGTTGAGGATTAGACAAACAAAAGATAAATTGCGTAATGTTCTGAGTCTCATAATGTCATGACTTGTCCATGTGGTCTGCCAGGGCGGGGATTGAACCGCTCACCCTCTGATTAGTGAACAACCATCTTTCCCTCTTCAGCCACTAACACAGTGCCAATGAAGCGATAAACTTGTTGAGTTGTTTTTCTTTGAAAGTAGGACTTATAAAAGAAGTTCTACTTTTGGAGGTTAGGGTGTAACAGTGATGATTTGTAAAGTCCAGTAAAAGGTCACCAGATGTGATTTTTGTGCAGAATGTGAGTTTTTCACATAATTTTGCTGTTATTTTTAACTTTTTTTAAAGCAAGTTTTCAGAAAATCCTAAAGGTCTCCCTTTAAACATGACATCGATTTAGGATGAGAGGTTGTAAAGTTTAGCGGAGCCTGCTGGTTATTGAATAACTATTGACAATGAGTGTACTGAGAAGGAGAGCAGTCCCACCTGACAGGACATATGGGAATAGAAAACAAATGAGATTGTCAGACAAAGCAAAAATGGAAAACAGACTACCAACTGTAATTGCTTATGGACATTTGCTTTAAGCCAAGTGATGTTGCACTTGACTTAATCAATATTTGCCTTAAAAAGCCATTTATTACAAAGTCATGTTTGATGAATAAGTCACACCAGGAGCTGTATCTCTGGTGTAAAGCAAAAGGTCATGATCTGTGAGGGGGGTGGTGTATGCCAGGTGGTTTTTGGAATGATCTGGCTCTCTTTTTGGACCTCTGGATGCTACGTGTGAACAAAGCAACAATCTAATTTACTCCATTAAAACAGAGGCAGCACAGCTCACACACAGCCCACAACATAACATCAACATCTGGAAATCAGACGGTGGTGAGTTGGACCTCACATCCACATTTCTCTCACACATACACAAAAACATACAATCTATAATTTCTGACTCTCGGTGTCTGTAACCACTGCACGTTGCCCACTGTACACCACAAGCACACACAAGACAATACAGAGGTGAGCCCCTGGCCTAGAGTGCCCCTCATTTAAGACGATCGACAAAATCAATAAAGTGAAGTATGTTTCCTCGCTCCTTTGGCTGCGTTCCTGCTCCTAAAGCATTCCCTCAAGTAACCTACTCCAGCTGAGTTCTATTACTGCAGCTCTTCCCCCACGTGTATACACCCTCGACCACTCTGTCTTCCCCTCAGCTAAAGAAAAATCCAGCAGCACAAACTACTCACAGTTTTAGTCTTGGTGGTAAACGGAGCACTGAAACACAAGCCGAGCTTTTATAAAAAGACTCAAATGCTGCGTGAGCTTGTTGTTGACTATATTTTAAAGAGTCAAAACGAGCAAAATGAGTCAAAAGTTGTTTGTACCATTGGGAAGGAAAAAAGTTGCACTAATCTGTAACCCAGATCAGCACACAATTTAAGGACTATTTTTACCACACCATCAGAGATTACTGAAGGCACAAAAACCTCTCGTTATCTTTATCCAACTTCACTGTAAAATCAAACTCCATGGAAAACCTGCCTCAACAATAAAAAGAAAAGGCAGTGATGGTATTTTGTAAACTGTTGCTTTAATTTGGTCGATATGGATATAATAATCATTTGAATTTGCAAATATTTTTCAGCTTTTCAGCTGTTGTGATGAAGAAGGAGCTGAACCGAAAAGCAAGGCTCTTTATTTACCGGTCGATCTACCTCCCAGACCTCACCTATGGTCATGAGCTTTGGGTAATGATGACCGAAAGAACGAGATCACGGATACAAGCAGCCGAAATGAGTTTTCTCCACAGGGTGGCCGGGCTCAGCCTTAAAGGGTGAGGAGCTCGGACATTCGGGAGAGACTCGGAGTAGAGCCGCTGCTCCTCCATATCGAGAGGAGCCAGAGGTGGTTTGGGCATCTGGTAAGGATGTCTTCTGGACCTCTCCCCAGGGAGGTGTTTCAGGCATGTCCTGCTGGCAGGAGGCCCCTGGATCGACCCAGGACACGTTGGAGAAAGTACATTTTCAATCTGGTCTGGGAACACCTTGGGGTCCTGCTGGAGGAGCTGGTGGAGGTCTGGGAACCCCTAGTTGGGATGCTGCCTGAACCTGGATAAGTGGAGGAAAGTGAGACAAGACGAGACAAAATATTTTTCAGCTTCATTTAACTGCTCCTTGAAACAATGCTCTAATGATCCTAGGAGCCATGTTGTCCAGGTTGCCTCTGGTCTCTCATGTCCAATGTGAAGGTTGAGACAAAGAGTGGATCAGAAGATTTTCATGAGTGAGACATCAGAATACCAGGCCTGAAGGGTTACCCCCCTGAAGACAGGCCTGGGATTGGGTCCTGTGAGAAAGGACCTGGTGACCTGGTCTTTAATCATATGGCCTGGCCCAGCCCAGACTGGTCCAGTTACATGGATTCATTCATCTGTAGCAGACCAGGCTTAAGCTTTCAAAGTCTGATCCAAACAAAAACTAGCTATCGAGACATGGAACATCACCTCTTTAGAGGGACAAATGAAAAATGTCTTGATCGGGACCCATACTTAAGATCAGATTGACCATTTTGCTGTTTGAAGTATCTGAGACAACATGGAAAACCAACTGTAGATTATTTGGAACTTGATTGATTGTAGTGGAAGTTTAATGTTTAGTGTTTTTAATCATGAATCAAATGATTTAACATCATGAGTAGGTGTCCCACTTTGTGTCAGACTGATCTACATTTTTATCTCCTCTCCCACAGACGGAGGGAACAACAAACATTTTGACTGACTGTTTTTAAAAAGTCTTGTTCATTGATATCATGTCTCACATTGTCCCAGATTAAAATGAATCAGTGTCTCATATTTATTCAGTAAGGATTGTGTCATTTTAGTCTATTTTTTATTCCTAGGTGGTGCCAGGCCTACATAGGTTTAGTCTGTTCTAATAAAACAGAACAATCCCTCATCAATCTGTGATTTCAGTAGGGGACGGCTCTGCTGCCTTTTTAAACAGCAATTTGGTGTCATTTCTGTAAAAATACATAAAATAATTTAAAACTGGGAACAAAGTTTGACACAAATGTAGTGAGAACTCAAGTAAGTTTTTTTCATTTGGCCCCAAATCATTCAACTCAAGTGTAATATTATTTAATAAACCTAAACACTCCTAACTGAAATACAGTCTTTACAAACTGATCATTGTTTTCAGCACAATAAGAATTTTCTGTGCCTACAGGAACAAGCTTTGTGTGGCTCTGTGAGCAGCTCCAGTCAGGATGTTTTCTAAACTGGACGTTCTGCCTTCAGGTCAGTTACTGGATGACCCTGGGAAGTCTGAAGAAATGTATAATTTGAAATGTTTGACAATATAAATGCCTTTAGATTGACTACAAGGTTAAGTAAATCAATTGTCAAACACAAAACACTAAAAACTTTCTCCATTTCAAAAAGTTTTATTCAAAAAAGCCCTGGGAATTGATTTTGTTTAGAGGTTTTGGAATAGTTACTCTCTCAGAAAATGAAGGAGGAGAGTAAAATTGATTAAATCTTAATGCTTTTAACCTTATGTAGGTTCTAGAACCGCCAAAGTCTGAACTCTGGTTTGGGTCCAGACCACATGGAAAATCAATCCAGACCCAGTCCACAAATTATAATAAAAATGTGGTGGTTCGATGCAACAAGGCGTAGAGGAGGTCTGTGATAGGCTTACAGAAATTAAGACTAACACACAGTTTATAGCATAACGGTACATTAACTGTGTTATGATTTGTAAAAACTTTTCTGAAAGTTTTGTTCATGATTGACTGGGACTGCAAGGAAATCTGTGTCGACCCAATCAATAGGCAACAGAGAGGAAGTGGATTTAGGTTCATATGTGAAACACTGATTTCAAAAATAGGATGGAGAGTTTGTTTATTCACAAATTAAACTTTTATGAGCGGAACTTGATGGTTTCTGGTTTATTTATCATAGGCAGATTTTAACACTCCTGAATTAAGCATTAAATGTTCTGTTGAACTAAAACTCTTTTAGTCAGGAGATTTTTAATATTTTCTATTAAAATTATAGATGTTATTAACACATCTTTTACTAAAACAATTTTGGTGAAAACATTTAAAAATCATCTTTTATCTCAATCATTTGGATTTGACTGGTTTTAAAGTTCAGGTGCTTTAAAATGTTCAGTCTGTCAAAACGTCTTTGAGACGTAAAACCTTTTAGTTTAGAAACCTAAAGGTAGCATTCATTTTACATTACATGACTGTTTGCAAGAAGCAACTTCTACATTTTGTTGTACTCTAAAAATACATTCTATTCAGTTCTGCTCCTTGTTGGTATTTCCCTATTTCTGGCTGTTCCTGACCTCTGACCCTCTAGAAATCTGATTTGAACCTTTTAATTTGTGATTTTAACTCCCAATAATAAGCCTGTAACAAGTCAGTCAGCTGCTGATCTCATTAAACTTTAGTGGTTTATCTTTTATTAGCTTCTGATGATCAGCACAACTTTCTAAACTCTGACTCTTTTCTGCACTCATTACTGTTGGTTCAGCTAGCGCATCTATGGCTAAAAGAAAGCACTTTCAATAAAAAGTTTAGCCTAGGATTATTTTTCTGTTTTTTTTTTATTTCTGCTTGAAAATGTATTGAGCATGTCTGCAGCTCAACATAAAGCCCAATCGTCTGAAAACAAAACATGAAAAAATGAATTTAATGAAAGGCAGTGAAGTAGAGGATTAACAGTAGCTAATGGGTTGAGACAAAACGGATTGTAGATGCAAAGGAATCATGTCATATATACTCATTTAGTCATGGTTTAACAGTTTGTAACTTAGCTCAGCTGGCAGTGAACTTCCTACCTTGTTGGAACTCTTCACACGAGGAACAGTCTATCAGTTTGTCTCCTATAAAACTAAACAGTCAAGAAGGCTTTAGATGTTGCACAAACTTCAAAAAAATGCTTAAAACATTTAAGCTAAAACTTTGCAGTCAACACTTCCTGTGCAGGTCTCTTCCTCTTGTGTTATTCCTGCTGTTGAGGTATCTTTGATTAGTGACACCTTTTGTTCAATAGGGGAACTGCAGATAGTTCAGAAAACGGCTAAAGAGCTGGTATAAACATATTGTTCACTCTGAACTTCAAAAGTGAATCAAGCCATGAGTTGTTGAACCATTTAAATCAGCCTATAGGATCAGTTTCTCTCTTTAGGCTGCTCTCTTGGTTTGATTTTAACCATCAACAGCAGCTTTGGACTTCATAAATTAAGATAAACTAAAAGATTCAGTTTGTTATTTTTAGATCAGATCTATTTTAAAATATTTTGTCTAATCCTTGATAACTTGATGAGCTCACTGCACAAAACACCAGCACAGATAAGCTCTTAGCTGAATTATTGAATGGAGAAGTCGGTGCTGCTTTTCATAATCAGGAACAAATAATAATTGTTTGAACAAAATGCGTTTATTTTGGTCTGGATTTGGTCAAAGAAGGAATCGACTGCCAGGTACAAGTCATGTGTTTTCCTTAGAATTCTAATACAAACACTTTGAGATGTGAAAGATGAGGGGGAAGCAAAGCTGGAGTCTGTAAGGTCAAATCTTTGGGTTCATGGACCCTGAGGAGGTAAATTGATTGTTGAGTGTTAGGGGAAGGGTAGGAAGAAGGCATTTAACTGCTGTCAGACAAACTCTGGACCTTCAGGGCAAAGCAGGCAACGCACTGTTTGACATCATTTCCACAGTCCTGTGTTCCTCAATCCTCCTTCGTTCAATGGGGCGAGACCTTCTGCTTCTGTTACAATTAACCTATTAGGAGAGGCCTTTCATTCACAGGTGATTCTTTACTCCCTGGCGAACTTCAATAACACTGTTCTGATCGAAGGCACATGCAGTAGCCTACAGACATTTTGTGGATAAACTGTTAAAAAGTGGAAGACGTCAAAAGTGGAAGCTAAAAGAAAAACACACATTTTGTTTAGTTAAGACATGTCCCATTATTTAATAAATAAAAATAACTCTGTTTCTGATGTGCATAAGTCTAATACTGCCTGCAATCAAAACAAATGACTCTTACCCTTGGTGAAAAACATAAAAGTATTTAAAAAATTGACCCCTAGGGTCTGCTTTGTCTGTGGCTGGAGGCATTATTATAGCCCGGTTGTCACAAAGTACCCCCTCAGGTCATTACTCCCGGGTAGCCACAGACCCTTTGGCAGACAGCAGCTCCATTATCTGGGACACAGAGAACGCGTGAGCATAGCAAAGAGAAGAGGGGAGTGAGGGTGACTCTCTGGCCGTGGATCTGAGGAAACAGAGCTGTAGCAGGAGATGGCACCATTCTGATGTGATGTTTTCTGGGGCTTTGCCCGGGCCTGGAAGCCACCCATTTGGGACAGGTTCTAGTGATCGCTGGCATGTGCTGGCACAGAAATAACTGAAGCAATCAGGAACATAATTGTATATTTTTTCATCTGTTTTTCATTTGATGCATATATTCTCTTTAGTTAAATTGTTTTTCCTTCTTTCCGGTTCCAGCCCACTAGAATGCAGATGGGAGCGATGCGCTTTTGGTGGGTTCAAAATCAAAGCAAAAGCTCATAAAATACATAAGCGTCAGCGTTCGGATGCCAAACAAAGAAATGTGTCAGAGGAAAGCAGCTATTTACAGAGCTCACTGACTGATGGATGCTCTGAACTCTAAACAGGTTGAATGAGCTGCTCATTTGATCAGAAACTCATTGTGATGAAACATGCTGGGCTTCAACATTTTCCCCTGTTTTATTATCGCTGTTACCAGCAGAGCTGTGTGGTGTTATTACACACAAGAGCAAAGGGTCAAAGGTTAAAATGAACAAAGGGTCAGTGGACCTCAGCAAATACAATGATGTGCTTTAGTGATTAATTGTTCCTGTTTTTCTTTGTTGCTGTTGACTTTTCACCCTATAGAGCTGCTATGTACATATACATATGTTCATATAGACAATATATATAGTTTCTGCTGATGTATTAAGTGATAGTACTAGGTTCATGATGAAGTTGGCAATAATGAAAAGTACTTTCAGAAGTTTATTAAATGTGCTCCAGAGCCTCGTCAAGCAGCAATATTTCTCTGATAACTAAAGTGAAAGTATCTCAGAGGGAAAATTGCTTAATGACTATAAGATTTTAGTTAAGATTTAAAACAATAATGTGAATCAGTTCTGTGCAGCACAGCCGATTATGGAATTTATATAAATTATTCAACATAAGTGTGAGAAATCTCATTTTATGAAATGTGGAAGTCAGATTTCTCTGTAATTACTCATTCATTACCCTCTTAAGTTTGAAGACAGCTGAACCATCATGCACTGCTTCCTCAATGAATTTTATTCCCCTGTTCCAGGACATCACATATGTTCGTCAGACCGCCAATCAAACATGACAGCTATTTACACTCACTGGCTGAGATGAAAGGTTGAGAGTCTATCACTCAGGCCCCAGTTCACCTAAGAGAATGAAACAAAGGCAGACAACGCCGGGAAAAGGCCTGTAAATTTTCAGATTCTGGGCTGTCTCCAATGCTTTCTGCTGGCAGTCATGCTGATGTGCACGCAGATACACACAGGCTTGTGTATGTGTGAGCATGTGCAGAGAGCAGAAACACAGACACACTGCTCCAATACCGCAGCACGCCTCTTTGATGTTCAAGGTGCTGTGTCTGTTGTGCATGTCTGTCCTCTTAAATCATCTCCAGCAGCAGGAGTAAAACATGGAAACAAAGGCAAGCAACATATTCAAAAGTGTCAAACGACACATCTGGTGGTTCTCGTTTGTTAGATGATGGTGACGTTTGAGCAGTGAAGATACAGGATGGGCTAATTGACAGCAGTTGCTGCAGAGGGTGAGAGGTTAGAGTCAGAGGGAGAACCAAACTAACATTAATTAGGGTATGAATATACACTGACGGGCTTAAAATGTATTATTATAACAGAATAAAACCTGAATCTGACCTCACAAAACAGAGGTTTTAGCCATTTTTCAAACAAGGAAGAGAGAATCTGAGCTATAAGTTTTACTAAAACCTACACAAAGTTTAGTTCTGGACATTTTGATGGACCACAAGTCTTATAACAGTCCTGATTTTATTTACTTTCCTTTATCAGGGTGTTTAATGAGCTGTGTTAAGGTGAGAATCAAATCCTGCAGGTCCTGTGATCATACACCAACCAGGTCCACTCTTCATGAATCAGAGCCTGAAGTCCAGGCTAGCTGGCCTTTTCCAGGCTAAAACCAGTAAATGTAAGAAATCTAGTTTATTTAGTTGTAAGTTGACAATCATTAGACACAGATTGGTAGGTGATGCTTACTGAACATATCATTTGCATCAACATGTGAACTTAGAGCTCTGGTTCCTGCATTTTTTTGCAGTTAGTTGAAACCAGATTTCCTCTTTTTTGTGACCTACTGAACAAAATCACTACCACACAATCTCTACCACCACCATCACAAGAAAGAAACAAATTCCCATTGCGGCAAGTTGTGAATAAACTGCTCTCATTTCAGTTTTAAAATGCTGAATGACATGTTGACATAAGGTTTTATTGCAGGGCTGAGGCTGAACCAGACACAGTAGGTCATTAATACACAACAAGAGCTGAGTGATTTCAGACACTTGATACCAATCAATAAAAAATGTCTTCCCTGGGATCCCAGTTTGATACTTGAAATGAGAACGGGACATGTACATAATATTTGTATGATATGAGAAGGTATAAATGATTGAATCGCAATAAATATTAAAATTCAATCATTCAAATAATTAGCTTGAAGATTTTCTCATTTTAAACAGTGGGTTCGCATTTTTTAATGGAGCAGGAGGAAGCATTTGTAAAAAAAATAATCATGCATGTTCAGTTTTTAAAGTTAACGGGTGATGAAGCGTTTTAAACCAAAGAATGAGACCACCCATGTATCGTTCTATTATCTTGAACAGGCTGTGTTCTGCGAAATGTGCTGCAGTTCAAGCCTGACTTTCCCGCGCTGTCCTATGGATGTGATGTGAACTGACACTGCTTGCGCCGTCACGGATTCCCACCCTAACCCCACTACCAACCGAGACTCCACATCATTCCACCAGCCATCGCTTGTAGCCCCTACGTCATCACGCTCCCCTATAAACAGAAGCCATGTTCACCTGTAGCCACTCAGTCATCGATTCATCCAATCCAGGCCAAGAGTATTCAACCTTAGAACCCAAGGTTCCAGCCTTTGACCTATCAGTAAGTCAACCGTACTTACTTATTAGAGCATCTATACGATCTCGCTGTCAATCGAGGCTCGTACAAGTGTTCCTAGATAAACTGCTTGCTAGCGGTTGGTTTCCACGTTTGGGTTGCACACACATTACAATCAAACTCCCTGCTCACTCAGTCTGTTCCCAATCCACTCTGACATGTGCATTCTCGACAGCTTCAAAACCAGAAGACAATGTACGTGGTAGGTGGCAGAAATGCACCGTTGTGTGCCATAAAAATCAGAGAAGAAGAAGATGAAGATTTGTTACTTACTTCATCTCTTGACATGTTGCATTATTTCATAATACCGGTATATGAGCAGCGGTCTGTCGGTACGTCACTGTGAAGTGGTTTTTTTTCTTTAGTGAGGAGTTTGTGTGCTCTCTCGTGCCGCGCTGCAGTTACTCTCAGGGCCGGGTGCGTCGCCTGCTCCTTTAAATAAACTGTTTATGTAACAATGAGCTGAATTTAAAGACTAATTTAGTGGAGTGTCTTTAGATTTCAACTCTGATGGTTTAAAACTAAATGATAAATTCAAGAACTGTCAATAAATGGTTGCTAAAACAGTCTTAACCTATAAAAATCATGAAACTTTAAAACAACAAAGTGCTCATTTTCTTCTATATTTTTTCCAAAGTGCAGCTGGATGGTGAAATGTGAAGTCAGTTCATATCACTGTGGTTCACATCTGTTCACCAGAAGGTTTGCACCTCGATGTTTAAGGCTTTGGCTCATGGTTCAGGCTTAAAACCTTTACTGGAACCAGCCACTAGTGGGCGTGAGTTTGATTCAGCTAGAACTTTTGGGTTCCAGTGGGTCTGTTCAGATACAGCTGATGGTTTATGTGAGGTGTTGCAGCCACATCCTCAAAGTGTAAATGGCTGCAAAACCACAGGGAAAAGAGCAACAGCTGTAAGGAGGTCAAACAATACATCACAAACAGTGTGCATATAGATGTGTCTCAAAGTGATGAGCTTTATGATCGACTCTTTTCTAGAAACAACATTTCACTAAACCAGGTAGCTGGTTTCTTAAGCTCAGAGTCACAAGATAATTCAATATTTCAGGATTCTGCAACTCAGCCTTTACTGTAGTAGTCCAGGTTTTTAGAGCTGTGTGAAGATTTGCTTGGATCTGTGAGTCATACTGGGGCTGTTTGTCATGAAGCTTATCTGTTTTGTTCTGTGTAAACCAACCAGTGAGTCCATCATATGCCACGGTTGGCTTTAGGTATGATGGTGCAACGACTCGGAATCACAAGTTTAAAGAAACTGTCGAGTGTGTGTTTTTAATAAGACATTCCTCAACAAAATTGATACGTAAATAAATCTGACAATTATTGGAGTAGAAGAAGCTTTCTGAATAAACATGTTTATGGTAAATCCCATCACTTGGCAGTTGATCATCATGATCACTTCCACATTCTCCCAGAGGGTGGCATATTTATTAGTATGCAACAGATGGGACATACTCGTTTGCTTTGCTAAGGCCTGTGAAATTGGTCTTTTGGCGGCAGTATAAATATGATGGAGTGTAGCCTATAAGAGGCACGGCATGCCACACAAGGACAACAAGTCCAAATGAGCAGCAAAAGTCAGGTTGTATCTGCTTTATTATGGTGCCATCAATGATTGATCTACATCCTGTAGAGCTGCTGTATAGAACAAGTATAACACCTATAATTTAGTTGGAAAACAATGCGTGAGACCGTCTGCATGTGTGCCCATTTCAGCACAAGCATTCCCTGGTGCAGCTAGATCATTAAACTACCAGGCACTGCAATATGGTGTAGTCAATGTCACTGAAAAGATGGGACAATAAAGTGAGGCAGGGGGTTGCAACAGCAGGGAGAGAGCATGTATTAATGTCACATAGGCTTTAGCCTGCCTCCTTAAGCTCTGCAAAGAGTCAGACAAGCCAATTTCCATTATCATATTGATTGAAATAGTTCATCATAGTGTAATTTTAGGTTTATCGCCACCCGGTTGGGAATAAGACCAAAGCATTATCCGACAAAAGCTATTGTTCTTGGGGACGTTTCGCTGTTCCAGTTCATTGATGGAGTTGATTAAGTTTAAATGAAGCAGACACCAGATAAAAGTGAGGGTATTGACCAGCGAGCGTGGTGGCGCGCTTGAAAAAGCCTGATACATGCGGAAAAGCAAGATTTGCTAAATGCTCTAATCTTCAATCAAATCTAACATCAATACAGGCAAAGTTTGGTAATGAGAGATTCAATGAAGCATGCAGTAGAGAGAATTAATCCCCCTCGCCTAAACTGAGTTCAACTTTGAAGCTTGCTCCTCAGGACAGACAGTTATCTAAATGCTAAATAAGTAACGTATTGTACTTTTCACAGCATACTAATCATTTGTTCATTTTGTCTCCATTGTTTGTTCTCTCACACTTCCCGTTGTTGATCTGGTGATTAGATCAACCTTGGATAGAGGAGGAAAGGCTGCCAGGGAGATCTGATGCACAGCAGCCCATGATGTTTGGACCTGTGAGAACTCTGTTACAGTTCAGAGCGGGAAAATTAGTCACAAAATATGTCAAGGATTTCAAATGCTGTATTAGATTACTTCAGATTAGCCTTCAAGATATGGGGAAATAATTAAACTGAAAAGATTCTTACTTCAGAGAAATTCAAGATCAGTGGCTCTCAGCTTGTTTCAGGTTGTGACCAATTATATACCCCACAGCTCGCTGAGATGTGGGTTGAAAAGTCTGCTTTGTGTAAGACGTCACTAAATGAGCTACACATGGCTGGAACTGAATGTGATACAAAAAACACTTAAAGTACTCACAAGGTATTCAGATGAACTTCAGATGAGCCCAGAGAAACGGATCAACGTGATCTTATGGTGTCATTTATAGTCACAGCTGAAACAGGAAACACTGCATTTATTTCTCCTTCAGGTGAAAACAAACAGGGAATGCTACAGACTGGCCCTTCAAAATAAGAGCGTGAAGTGTTTCTACGAGCACACACAGAGCACATCACTCTGCACACTACTTGATATGTGTCAACTTTACCAAGGTTTTCCATTTCTATAGAATACAGTTAGAAATGTAAATAAACACCTTCAGCTATAGCAGTCGTTTTCTGATTATGTAAAGCCTAAAATATGGAGACTGCACACTCTAATTTATGTCAACAGGTGGCAGAGCTGACCACTTAACTAACCAGATCACACTAAAACTAATAAAGAACACCATGACATCAGGTGCATACAAATCAAGCATGTTTTTAAACATTATTAGTGTGAAACTCACCAAAAAGGTTTAATTCAATCCTCAAACCATCAGCTGCATCAAGAAAACATGGACGCTGCTGTAAAAGCAGAGAACAGCTGCTACAGGAGCCTGGCTGGAGAAGCAGGTAGTCAGTGAACATAAACGTGTTTTTTTTATGTTGAGCTGGGACCCACATCAAGAGCATGGGAGGGTTACAATAAAAACAACTGAGGTGCATGTGTTGCACTCATTCTGTCATTTTTACTTGTGCTTACTTATAAAAACTCCAAAAAAAACACCTGTGAGTTTATTCCTCTGAAGGGGAGACAGTTCTCCTCGTCTGGGTGGAAAAACAAAAGAGCAAAGAGTGACAAAATAATTTTAATAAAAATCGAATTTTCTGTGATTATTTGAAAAGCAAAGATTAAATGCAGAGCCTGAGATTTGACAGTCTTACTTAATAAATTCAGTGCTGCAATAATAAATGAAAATGCCATATTATAACAGAAAGAGGACATTGAGATATTTTTGCTGATGTTGGAAAAATAAAATTTAATGTTCATATAGTGAAATTAATTAGTTTGTTCTTCATTTTTGCTTGTTTGAAAAAGAAGAGAGCAAGTCGTGTACAATATTTCTCTGTCCTTTATGTGAGCTGAGGAAATCAGTTGAAAGCATCTGTAAATGTAAAGGAAATTCTTTTAATTCATCATAAAAAGTTTCTGTTCTTCACCACTAAAAAATGATACAACTCTACATCACAGTACGTGACATAAAACACTCATTAGTTCACCAAGATGAAACCAACTTTGAGTGAATAAACTCTGAATTACAAAAAATAAAAAACAGCAGATATAAATGAAAACAAAATGACTTTAAAATGCTGTAAAAAAAAGTTTCCAGATCTATTATCACATGCAAAGTGATGAGACTTGTTTCCCATTTCAATGACATTATTTCTTTGCTAATGATTGTCAAAACATATAAAATCAAACGTTTGGATAAAAAGACACAAGATAAAGGAAGAAGAGCCACATGACAAATGTTTGTTTGCTTATTATAACCTCAGACCAGCTCAAAATGAAGTCATAATGAGAAAGAACACAAACTGCTTCAGTGTTTATTAAACTCCTTATTTTCTTTTACAGGTTATAATTTTAGCTTTAAAATAATGAAAATCGCATTATTCTGTTGTCTTTATCTCCTAAAGTACACACATACACACACACACACACATACACACACACACACACACACACACAAACACACACACACATGGATATTTGTTGTTATATATTGAATTTTAAACATAACCAGTGTTCTTTAATGTCGCGGACCGGGTTTGACAGATCCACCAGCCTCTGTCTCCTCTATCCCGTTGATTTATTATTATTTGACTCCGTTCTCTAACATCCGGGCTATTTAAAGATCTCAGCGCAACCCGTTGGGTCTTATAGGCGGACCAAAGTTATCAGTCTGTCTTGACTTTTTATTTTCAGATGCCACCTCATTATTTACATTTACTGTTTGCAGAATGACGGTAAATGTTGTCAAGCGCGCGCTGAGAGGATGTGTTTTCCTCATTGTTGAGAGAGGAGCTGTGGGACATGAAGCCTGAGCTGTGTGTTGTCAGGATCCCATCTAATCTGCATGTTTGTTTCTTAAACAGGGCATGTTCGCTTATCCCCCTTCTTTCTCTGCAAATCGACAGGAGATGCAACCCGGGAGAAGAGCAATAAAACAAACTCTTGCTCTCAAAGGTGCGCGCGGCTTTGTACCGGCGCGTTTTGCCTGTTAGCTGCACATCCTCCGTCTTTTCATCTGTCAGTTATTCCCCCTCATGTTTTGTCATTTGCTCTGTATATTCATTTGTCGCCTGGTATAAAAAGTATACATATATATATATATTTATTATTTTTCTTCCAGTGCCTGCTGTAAACACCCGGGGTTGTAATTAAATTTCTCCCTCAAACACCAGAAAAGCAAAAGGATTATTTACACTCAGGCTGTTGCTCTGAGATGTGTTTGATTGCTGATGTTTTAGACAATCTCTTCCAAACGTCCTGAGAGCATTATTGTGAGCTTTCTGTAGCAAATTAGATTTAAGAAATAACCTCTGAGGAAGGAGGGGAAAAGGCAAAAAGGAACAAAAAAGCTTGTAAACCTTCATATTATTTCTTACAGTGGTAAATATCTCCACGGAATGGCTGCGAGCTCTTGAATCAGTCATAAAAAATAAAAGAAACAAACGAAAAACATAAATAAAAGGCAGGCTAAATGAGTGGCTTTTATTTTGTAAAATTGCCCCTCAATTTCCTGCAATTATCTGATGTCATCTTACTGATTACTATCTATTTCACTGGATCCACTTTGTTCATAACCCTGCTTCCTCGCTGCTTTCAGAACAAGCAGCGCCCCCTGCTGTCCGCAGCTTAAACAGCAACATCAGCACAAAAAGCTCGTAGGCCAAGTGGTTAGTAAAGTGTTTAGGAAACCCACAGAGCCGTTTCACACCCCCGTGTGTGATTACTGGGATATAATCATGTAGGTCTGTTTGCTTTCTGTGTGAATAATTGCACAATTTAAAACAAATTTTCTCCCCTAAATGTGTTAAAAATCATTTAAAAAACAAATGAATGTGTGCTGATGTCCAGATTCAGAGAAAATCCCTTCCTGGTGTCAGATTATTAAAAACACAAATCGCTCCCTTCCTCAAACAATCATTTAAAATAATTTATTTTTCCTCACAGACCTCTTCTTTTGGGCATCTGGAAATCCTGCCTGACTCGTCATTTCTGGCTCATATTCTGCATTTCTCCCCTCATCTAAATCAAAGCGTCAGTGCTCGGCTTGTCAAGCTTCCAGTTTAGTGATGCAAAAGAAGAGGAAGAGAAAAAAAAAGAAAAGGAGGTCAGGCTGAGCCCGGCGGGATGCAGGGCAGCTGCTCCCAGACCAGTCACACCTACTGCAGCTCGGCTCCTGAAGGCATTTGGTTGGCGGAGTAATTAATAGGAAATAATGATGCTGCTGAAGGTGGGCCATCAAGGACGTGATTATTCCTCATCTTATGCTGTAAGTGATAAAATGCTTATTTAAATGAGGGACCAAAGCTGAGTCTTTAAATCTCATTTCTGTCCCATATCAAATAAATAAAACACTCACAGCATCTAGGAAATGTTCATTAGAGTCTAACAGATATTAGAATGGCACCATAACGCACTTGTCTGCCCAATTAGCTGAAACAATTATTGCAACTTTGACTTTAATTACAGCTCAATTTGAAGCCTTGCTGCTGGTGCATGATTCAGTGATTAAAAGCCCTCTCCTGCCCCAGTGCCTTTAGGGCAGCGCATGATTAGGACCTGTCAGCTGCTGGAGAGAACGGAGCCAGTCATGCGTGTTGTGCAACATGACCCGCTGTTGTTAAACCTTGTCAACATATTAACCTGAATTCCCCAGTCATTATGGGCTGAATTGGCCTCATAAAAGGAGGAAACTGCACACATATGTATGTGTAATTGAAAAGATGTACACATAAATATACACACATATGATGTCACACATGTAAGGCCTGGTTTAGACAATAAAAGCTTTAAATTGCAAGATGAAAATGTTATGGTTTTCTTTTTTTCTTTTATCAAATAAAGATACAACCCTTTTAAAAGTGGAAATATTGCATTGTTTTTCTAAAAAGGATTTTAAAACATCGCAAAGGATTTGTGACCAACATGTGGACCGACGAGAATAAAGAAGTTTGACAAGAGAAAAAAGGCTGTTTTGGAAAGGCCAAAACATTCATCTGAGGCACATTTGATCCTTGTCAAAATATATTGATTCATGTTCTTTCAAGAGATGGTTGATGTCTTCCTTAATTTCTGACTGGCCATCTGGACTGACTGAGGAGATCAGCTTTCTTTGTAGGTGAAAATAAAAAATGTCAGAAAGTCAATATTTATGAAAGTGTTCCATTCCTTGAAAGACTGCTGTGATTTTGTTTATCATTTTCTTGCATAATGTTTTACCTAAGATGTACTTGCAGCCTGTATATGCACCATATATAAGAACAACGTGCATCACTTTGCAGGACTCGTTGCTCGCTGGGCTGCAGGTTTATCAATCTCCCCTCAGCCACAATCAGTGCAAGCCAGTTTCCTTTGGTGTATCCAAAGGTGAATAATTTATGTGAGGATAAAAGCATTTGTGGTTGAGAGTTAGACAGTCAGACAGTAGCAGGAGGCTGGCTGGGAATCCCCCCACCACCACCTCCCAGCCCCAACCGACTTCGCCCCCTGCGCAGCGCGGTGGCCTTGTACGATACCTCGTCGGACGGCTGCTTGAAGTGCAAATCTGTGTTCTAACTTGTTCCTGGTGCCTGTCAGCATGTTTTCCTCTTGTCAGCAGCGATTAAGTGTGGGCCCGTGTCACCCTTGTACCGCTGCTGTAACAGGATCATTGACAGGCCAGTGACACTGCCCAACCAGATAATGGAAACCTATTGATTTTTCTTCTACTTTTTTTTCTACTTTTTTTCCACACAGGCAATCTGTGACACTTATGAATAACTGGCCAAAGAGCAGGTCGTGATCAATGCTCCTGACCTCTGAATGGCTGCTGCTACACTGAAATGGGAGAAAAACAAGACTAAAATCCTTCTTCTAGTAGAGACACAGTTTTTGAGAATTCTGCAACAGAAATCTCGATTTTTTTTTTACCACATGTCAAAAATTTAACACTCAACTGCCCCTTATTCAAATTTAAATGAATAGAAATTGTTACCTTTGAATTAAACTGTGTTTTTGTTGCTTGTGTGTATGTGGTTTTAATGCAGAACTCTCCAGAGAGGAGGCCCCTTTGACACCCATGGCAATGATCAGCATGCATTGGCCAGCTACCATGGACCCCCATGGCAGATGGCGAGTGCAGGTCCTTCAAAAACACATATCTTTCTGTCAGCCCTGTTCCTCCCTCCCTATTTTTCTCTGCAGCCAGTGGGATAATGAAAAGCCCAATTCTGGTCATAGCTAACTCAATCTCATTATAATCTCTCCTCTTTTTTATTCATTCAGCCCCATGGGATGCTGTCTGCCAGCAATGTGGCTTTCAACCTCCAGAGAGAACGTCTTTTGAAAAAGCCAGGAGACCTAATGAAGTCACAGAGAGGCACAATTATATCCCAAAGAAGGAGCATTAATGTACTTCGAAATTCCCTCTGGAGCAACATGATGACAATTGGTTTGTACAGCTTTGATCGCTGCTTTAAATGCTACCCAAGATAAACTGCAGGGTGAGCCCCCTTTGCCACTGGTAAGTAGACAACCAGAAGTGGCTATCAAGCATTAGATACATCAAATACCCACTCGGTGCTGCTAAAAACATAAACATGTAACCTTTAAATTACTTTTTGTTTGGAATAATGGGACCAAAGGGATGCTGAAATGTGCATGTTTCACCTGAAAGGACTGCCACAAATTTTGTTATGCATAACAAGTGAAATTGGGTTGTGAGTTGTGATGAAGAGAATGATTCATTATCACATAAGACACCTTCAGACAGCTGAAAGCGGCAACTCCAGCTGCTGCTAAAAGTTGCATCTGTGCTCTGTAATTACAGACACTTTCCCTTACATTAATTATGAAATTGGTTTTTAGCTATGAAAATGAGTGTGATGCTTGAGGTTGTTGGCGCCCCGCTTATACTGCAGATTAGCAGATGCTGTACACGATAAATTACCAGTCAGTTCTAAATTGCATTCCATCAAATCTGCCAGAATTTCAGCATTTTGTTTCATTCACAGGTGGATAGAACTCTTAGCATCTTCTGTTAAAGAATGAAAACCCTGCAATGGTCACTGAAATTAACTGAAAAAGAAAGAATTTTAAAATATGAACTGAAATAAAAATCAGACATTGCTTTTGAGTTGTGATTCAGCAAACTAATAAAACTGACCTGAACACAAAGCATAGTAATCCTGCCCTTAACATGTAGATTTTCAAAGTTTTGAGGAATCCAGGTGATTTTTGTGACTCTCAGTGTGACATCTCACCTGTCCACTGGTATTCTGGCCTACTCAGGTCTCAGGTCCACAGATGTTCATCAGAATCTAGATCATAGGACTCATAAACGGCCACTCCAGAACATCCAATATTTGGTTTTTGGTGGTTATGTTGTGTTTTGATTCATTATCCTGTTGTAGGACTCCTGATCTTCTTCTGAGACCAAGTCTTCTTACACCAAGCAACACATTTGGCTCCAGGATACCCTGATAGTCTTGAGAGTTCATCAGACCCTGGACAGATTAAAGACTCCCTGCTCAAGCAGCAACAGCAGGTGCAATCAGACACCGATGTGCCTTACCTTTGGATTAAACCCCAAATCTCTGTTTCAGGCAATTTTATTATCATTCATATTATTCATTTCTTCAATTTGTCAAAAAATTTTCTCATAGAGAGTCTTAAGTCCCACGGACCATAAACATCTGAATCAATTGTTTAATTGTAGTCAAACAAACATCAAGCTGCATGGAGATGGTCTTCTAGCCTTTAGCTGGTTGATGATGGTCTTCTAGCCTTTAGCTGGTTGATGATGGTCTTCTAGCCTTTAGCTGGTTGATGATGGACTTCTAGCCTTTAGCTGGTTGATGATGGTCTTCTAGCCTTTAGCTGGTTGATGATGGACTTCTAGCCTTTAGCTGGTTGATGATGGTCTTCTAGCCTTTAGCTGGTTGATGATGGTCTTCTAGCCATTAGCTGGTTGATGATGGACTTCTAGCCTTTAGCTGGTTGATGATGGACTTTTAGCCTTTAGCTGGTTGATGATGGCCTTCTAGCCTTTAGCTGGTTGATGATGGACTTTTAGCCTCTAGCTGGTTGATGATGGACTTATAGCCTTTAGCTGGTTGATGATGGACTTCTAGCCATTAGCTGGTTGATGATGGCCTTCTAGCCATTAGCTGGTTGATGATGGACTTCTAGCCTTTAGCTGGTTGATGATGGACTTCTAGCCTTTAGCTGGTTGATGATGGACTTCTAGCCTTTAGCTGGTTGATGATGGACTTCTAGCCTTTAGCTGGTTGATGATGGTCTTCTGGCCTTTTGCTGGTTGATGATGGACTTCTAGCCTTTAGCTGGTTGATGATGGTCTTCTAGCCTTTAGCTGGTTGATGGTGGTCTTCTAGCCTTTAGCTGGTTGATGATGGCCTTCTAGCCTTTAGCTGGTTGATGATGGACTTCTAGCCTTTAGCTGGTTGATGATGGCCTTCTAGCCTTTAGCTGGTTGATGATGGACTTCTAGCCTTTAGCTGGTTGATGATGGTCTTCTAGCTTTTAGCTGGTTGATGATGGACTTCTAGCCTTTAGCTGGTTGATGATGGACTTCTAGCCATTAGCTGGTTGATGACGGACTTCTAGCCTTTAGCTGGTTGATGATAGTCTTCTAGCCTTTAGCTGGTTGATGATGTCTTCTAACCTTTAGCTGGTTTATGATTGACTTCTAGCCATTAGCTGGTTTATGATGGACTTCTAACCTTTTGCTGGTTGATGATGGACTTCTAGCCTTTAGCTGGTTTATGATGGACTTCTAGCCTTTAGCTGGTTGATGATGGTCTTCTAGCCTTTACCTGGTTTATGATGGTCTGGAATACAGAAGCAACTTAGACCTGCAGGATAGAGGTCTTTGAGGACCACATAGACACAACTCCTAGATTCTGACATTTGTTCTAAACAAGTCATTCTTGTTTGGTATTTTCTTAGTTGTCTTTTCATGAATTTTATTCTTGACCTGCTAACTGAGGCTTGTAAATTCTGAGATGTAGCTCTGAGGATTTTTGCAGTGTCTCTGAGAATTGGAGTTTCTGACCTTAAAGTGAACTTTCAGGGTCATTCACTCCTGGAAAAACATGAAGCTTACCTAATTGTTTACTACTTTGGAAAATTGTCTCTCACTGCAGAACGAGGAACTCCAAATTGTTTTGAAATGGCCAGATTAGCCTTCCCAGACTGGTCAGCAACAACAGTTCCTTCATCTTCATTGCTGATGTTTTTGAGGTTAGATTTTAAATGTTTAAAAAAAAAACAGTTATGTCCTTAAAACATAGACTATTAAAGCGGCTCTCTGGAGCATTTTTCTATGTTACAAAGTGTTCTAAATGTTTTAAATGATATTTCAGGTCTAAACTATGATCTATGGGTTGAGTTCCACAACATCTGTCATTCTGATAAAGATCCTCCTTCCTCCTTGAGACCCCTTTCCATTATTTCTTGCCGCCGACATTTTTTAGCCATAGAAATTCAAATGTCTGCATTCTCTTAACATGCACGCGCATCGACCAAACCTGTACCAGTAGGGGGCGCTGTCGTACAGGACGCTCCGTTGTTTCTCTGTTTGCGTCTCAGTCTCACAGCTCATTTCTACTAAAAACCTACCCATTCTCCAGCTAAAGATGGATTTATTTTTATTTTTAAACCTTTCACCTCACAGAATGGCAAGGCTTGACAGGATTACGCGTTTATTTTGGTCAGAAAGTTCATCCAGGGCCGAGTCAAGTTCAGCTTCAGAGTCCAGCAGCAGCTCTCTGCTAACAGAGCTAATATCAGAAGCAGCAGGGACAGAGAGAGCTCATCAGACCCTCGTAGTGTTGGAATAAGAGTTGTGAACTGTGAGTGATTAAACCCTACACATTGAGCTGTACAGTTCATGCCCGCAACGTATATGCGCCGTGTGCATGCGCGCACACGCGACCGGACGCGCGTGTCAAGATGTTTTGAGGAGGAGCCTTTGGACGCTAGATTCAAAAACTGCTCTCTTGATGAAATCCTCCAGAATGCGGCTTTAATTGAGACTCTATGTAAATTATTTTTAGTTTTTTTTCTTTGGTCTTACAAAGTTTGGATAATTTTCATTTTAGGAATGTTTCAATGACACAAATTTCAAATCAAGGTTAGAAGTCAGAAGTTTTAAAAAGCCCTGGTAAACAGCGTTTGAGGCAATGCACTAATTTTATTATCAATGAAAACTGTTAATCCCAGTGTGTTCTCATGTCTCCCTCCACTTTGCATCATTTTTAGTATTTGATTTGCACTCTCCTGTTTGGAAAGTGTTACTGGTAAAGTTTAACACAATCTTGTGTCTTGAGGGGTGCGGGGGGTGGGGGGTGTTTCACATTCAATACACCACCTTGTGAGAGTCGCAGGAGTCATAAACCACACACACGTACATGAAAAAAAATCACAGATCTGTTCCCTCTATGACAGAAAACTGATAATGAAACTGCTGTGAGCTGCAGTCCTAAACCCTGGCTGGTTAAGTAGCTCTCCCAGAGGCCTGTTTGTTTCTACATTTAAATGAAATAAAACTAACAACATGATCTGATTCATTTAGATGCTCTTTCCATTCTGTGATTCATTGTTGTTAAACTTGGTAGGATGAGTGGGGTAGGGATACACAGATGCAGAGACAGCTATCAGGTATTGGTCTGATATCTAGGTTGTATATTCATAGCTATAAAAGTACGCAGATACTAAAGAGCCGATACTATATACTGTATAACTTAGTGTGACAAAGTTGAGCTGTGACACCAACAGCTAACCGGAGCTAACTGTGGAGGAGATTGGAGTCAACTTACTTGTGTTGTTGTAGTAATCGTAGTACTTCTAGTAGTAGTACTTGTTGTTGTTATGGTGCAGTAGTATGCACACACTGTTCAAATCCTCATAGTCCTAATGTTTGGTTTGGTAAAAAAACAGTACCGGTAATTCATTTATGTACCAAGCCATGATTTAGATCAATGGAATTTATTAGTACTTGTATCTGTACGTGGTATCGGCAAGTACTCAAATGTATGTACTCATACTTGTACTCAGTATGAAAAAATCTGGTGTTGGTGCATCCCTACTGAGGGATAAAATCAAGTAGGAAACTTCACCTGTAATGTGTTGCAACTGCCTTTTTGAAATTGAATTCAACAACAAGCAATTTGTTTTGAAATCTTTAGTAATTTATTTCAAAGCAACCAACTGAAAGATTGATTTGGACAGACACACAAAATTGTGCAAACATGGATGAAGGGCTTGAAACTCAACATCAAGTGGATCTCATCATTTTTTAACACAAACTTCAAAAGCACCTTGGTCATATTTGATCCACTGTAGCCTGTGATTTTTCTTTGGTCAGCCAAGTGACCGTTCCCTCCTTCCTGCAGTGTACACATTATCTGTGTTGAGATTTATTAGGAAAATATCATTTTACATTGTATTTGTAAGTCTAAGTGTAAGTAATAGTTGAGCTTCTTGTCATCAACAATGCTAACGTGTAGAAATGTGTAGAAAATTATGGTTGATGGAGAAACGCTCAACACTTGATTGGTTGAGAATAAACCTGACAACCATCCATTAGAAATGTTCTTATGAAGGAAGTGAAGCAGATGCCTGCTGTCTATCAAGCTACAACACTTCAACTGTAGTTTAGACCTTAGTGTAAATAAAACAAAGAAATGTGATGGTCCACTAATTAAATACCAGGGTAAATACTTTCTGGGTCTTATAGTAAAAACACTCCTGCAGTATTTGCTGCTGTATTTGAGATCATGGCCTTATTTCATGACCCCATTAGACAGATGTCCTCATGTTTGACATCTAGAATATGTTAATGTATTTGATTAGTTATTTCTTTACTTTTACTTTACTTTTACTAACCCACATGTGGTTTGCTTATTCCACAGATACATTAGTATTACAAGATCTGCCTCACAGTAAAGGTGACTAATCATGGCTTTCCAACAATATAAGATTTATTGTCAAGAAACATCATTACAACAAAGAAACAAATAACCAAACACAAATTCATTTGGGGGGGGGCAAGTTCAAAATCCTGCAGGGGTGACAGTGGGAAGGAAAGATTTTTTTTTAACATAAAGAACCTCCATGACCTGGCTCAGAATGGGTGGAGCCTCCTGACTCGGCTGACTGGTTGAATACGAGGCGCTCAAGCCCTGTGTCTGTAGAACAAGCCCAAACCGTCACCCCTATGCCGCCATGCTGGTTGAAATGGCTGAAGGTGATACGGTGTACCAGAAAAATAAACAAAATAATCAGAATGTATTTCCAATATGCAAATGAGCCAACTCTATCTGTCTATCTGTTCTCACTTTTTTATTTTTACTGAAGGAATATTCCTGTCAATCACAACTGAACTTTAGTCAGCGCCACTTGTTCTGGTTAAGGCCTATTTCACTGCAGACATTCAGACTTGCAAAAGTAGAGAAAACACAGGTGTATTAACTAGGGCTGTGTCTCCTGTAGAGGTAGCACTGCCTGTAAGCATTGTATGAAGATCAAGAAGTCAAAATGTCTGCAGTGAAATAGGCCTTGATGCTAAAAATGAGCAGAAAATCCAATATGGCTGAATGAACTGGTTCAACCTCAGATTTGGTGAAAGCATCAAATCTGTGCACTGGGGCTGCAATCAAACACTGCAATTACAATAATCTCCCCCATGAAAACAAGCTGTTTTTCATCGCCAGTTCCAGCTCCACCATCTTTCTCCTAGAGTGTGTGAGAGCTTTGTCTTTTTTACTGAAAGACCCCTGAGCATCCTTTTTTATTTTTGCTGCTCTCCAAGAAAGGCTGGTGTCATTGCTGAACTTTCTGCCACCTTCAGAGCTTTCCTCTGACTCCATAATACAGGTTCCTCAGCTCCTGGCTAAGACTAGGCAGCTCATCAGCATTCATATTTTCAATTGAATTATGCAGAAGTTTTGACTTTTCTTTTCACTGATAGATGCTTTTAAACCGTTTGCTCTTGTAAACCCCATCTTAATAGGTCATCAAAACACCTGGTCTAATTTAAGCTTTCTGTCAGAAGGTAAAAAAAATAAATAAATAAATACGCAGCTTCAAGACCGTCTACCTGCTTTGAGCTGCCAAAAGCCTTGCAGCCATTGTTTTCAGCATGCTCTTCTAAACAGGTGAGATATGTTGCCACATTTTTTTCTCTTCAAAATTTCATTGCTCATAATTGCACAAAGATGGCAAGAAGGGTGTTTTAGCAAAGCTAGCACTAAACTTTAATAGGGATTATTTTTTGTGATTTTGACAATTAATTTGTAATCTGTATTTCCATGTCTTAAATCGATGGATTTATGTCTGGTTGAAGGTAAGTACTGACTAAACTTCTTCATGCCTTTGTCATCCTGAAAAAAAAAATCTATTTTACACAGAAAGCGAACATGTTTCACTCCCTTTGTGTGATTAATAGGATCCACTCCCCTAAACCGAGGCTGGTGCGTTGAGGTGTGTGCTTCAGGTACCTGCTGTGTCTGTGTTATGTAGTCATACTCCTCGCAGACGTAATAGTGATTCAGATTCTTGTGTGCTTTGGCTCATTGGACAAAAACTTTCAGGTACTAACAGCCAAATATGCACCAAGGGCACTGCTCTGCATCGGCCCTGACTTCAAGTTTACTGTTTTTGAGGCTTTTGATGGAAGTTCTTCTTAGTGAATAATAATATGCCTCATGAGGGAGTTGCTATCACAGAACAGACGCCCACACTTCCTGCATATAAAGGGCCATGAAGTATTTCGACTGTTCACCTGATTATGCTTGCCTAAATGATACATCATACGGCTATGGAAATGTCTCTTTTTCCCTGAAATTAACATTGCATATCATGCATGAAAAGAACAGTGGATCCTGCTTCAGTTGCTCTCTCCTCAACTGCTCCACTTTTTGGACCAACGTTGTTTTCATTTTCAGGGTCATTTCCCTCATTACAGCTTCCTCGTGCTGTGCTATAAATACAGAGCTCAGAGTCTAAAGCTACATTCCTGGAAACGTCTTTGAATGACATTTTCACATGTCTGATATTGGATTGTAAAGATTCATTTACGTCGCTTGTGTCAACATTTTCAACATCATTACCCATGTAGAATGTCTGAAGCTGTTAACCTTTTTCAAGACAGCCTGACGTGCTTTGTACTGTGCCTTGTGCCTTTCTGGTGCATCGCTTTGCTCCCCAGCCTTATGGAGCTGTAAGAAGCACCTTCTTTCGATATTCTCCTGGTTTTATCATAAACATCCATGGTGCTTCCTGACCATCCTCCAGATTCCATGGAGATCTTGTTTTTATTGTCTGTTTTGCCAAAGGTTGGCTAATGTGCATTTGCTTCGTACTGTCACCTCACAGTGTGGAACAGGCCAGTTTAGACTCATTCTGTACCGAGTGAGACAGTGGCGTGTTGACACCTGGCTGTGTGGCCAGTGTTTTTACGACGGGTCCCGCTGTGTTCTTCCAAGCGTCTGATTGAAGCTCACTGGGTGGTGGTAACACCTCAGGGCTCGTGTCCTTCTCCGCTTGCCACGTGGCATCTAGGACACTGCTGGATAAAACAGTGCCTTTGTTCAGGACACAGTGTACCTCTGAGGTATGGTGTGAACCAGGTCCATTAACAAGTGCTCCTGAAGGCAATGAATTGCCTGCATGGGGAACAGCGGGGACACTGCTGTATACAAATGGATTCGGCTGGGTTCCATTTAAAGGGTTTTCGTGTTCATCTGAGGACAGACCTGCAGCATTGTTCTTCAGGGAGGATGTGTGACTCTGTAATGGCTTCTGAGTACAACCTGGGATGTCAGACACAGATTCCACGTCTTCGTCCTATTGTACATTTGACTTTAGATCAGACATGGCACCAAGACTCTCTCAAAAAAAGTAACACTAAATTATTGAGTGCACTTAAGCTAGTCAATCGAGTGTCTTAGAGGCCTAACATTTCCTTTATTCAAGTGCATTGTATAACTATTAGTATTCTACTTGTAATTTACAAAGCACAGGAGATATAATCTTGTTTGTAAGCTCATCTTACACTGACAATATACTTGTTTTTTATGAAATTGTTCTCCAGACTATTCCCATTGCTCCATAAAATGAGAAAGGTATGATGTTGTGCTGCATTATGATTTTCTAACACCCTCTTATGCCACCTCTATTCACAACAAACCCTGCTGTTAGCCCTGAATACCCTGGCGAGGATGCTTAATTATGTGAGCATACCTCTGGGATACAACCTTCCTGATTCTCCACCTAAAGTTCTCAGTCTTCTGCTAAAATTGACCAATTTCCATGGGAACAAAGTACACCTCCAATGAGATCAGATTGCGTCTTATCACTCTGTGATAGTGCCAACACAAATCCCAGCATGAGACTGTTGTTACTTCAATCCTGACAAATTGGCAGGAACACAATCTGTCTAAAAGACAAACACAGACCCTCACAAAGGAAACATACACTATGGACAAGATTCATTTAAAAAGGATGAAACTAAAAACATCTCAGTAGTTTGAGATGTTTAAATAGGTTTTAATCCATGAGTGTACACCAGATGACACTGAGCCATCCAGAGCAGCTTTGGTTTAAAATGTATGCTCAGTGGATTTGACATCCAGGGCTGGTTGCTCTCTACAGGAACCTGCATTGCTAACGAAGTGGTAAATT
Organism: Callopanchax toddi; assembly: GCA_006937965.1. NCBI lineage: Eukaryota > Metazoa > Chordata > Actinopteri > Cyprinodontiformes > Nothobranchiidae > Callopanchax > Callopanchax toddi. Next base: position 1,066,449 of record SSNR01000158.1, read on the forward strand.
CAGTGTTAATGAGTGGCTTCACTGTTACCACCTCAGAGGTAAAGCCTCCTGAGCTCCATATTCTTCCCATCTGTTGGGGTGTTGGAGGTTCGAAGGGAGAACAGACGCTCCACATTTAAAGCAAACTTCACCGTTACCCCCAAACAGCAGGGTGGCAAAACCATCAAAATATCTTGCTTGAAAATGTGCAAGCCTCATTAGCAGCCCACTCACATAACCCACATCTATATATAACAAAGAGAGGTTCAGGACAAACGTGAATTTTAGAAATGTATTTGCTTCTATTTACCTCATTTAGTCAATGTTAAAAGGCTGACTTTGCCTTGCCTGAAGATATTTACAGGGATTAGGAGCTTTAATAGAGCTTAGCTGTATGCACAGATCAATCTGCTATGAGCTTCCACTAACCCTGCCTGCTATCTTCCCCAAGACACAGTTTTTTTTCTCAGTTTGGTAAATGAGATTTAGGGAGGGCTTCACCATCACTGTGTTTAGTTAGAGAGCAGAAACAACACAACCTTTATTAGTTCTGTTCTGTTCAACCTTTGATTTTCAACACTATTTTCTACAAATGTGATGTTTTTCTTTTTGTCTGAAATCTGTTTCTTATTTTGCACCTATACCAGTTTCATTGCAGTGTGTATTGTGTTAATGCTCAGGATACAACTATAGATTATAAATGTGTGTGAAGGTCAAGGACAGTGAGCCATCCCTTGTTCATATGACCACACTCAGACAAACTGTAAATCTTGTAATAGGTGGCACTGATCGCTCCTATCAAGCTCCTTCCAAATTCATGCTTCATTGGCTGGAAACAAATAGTGTACTCCTCAGTTTGGTGGCCAAACCATGAGAGCGTACCATGTTGTGGTGTGTTAGATCAACTGGTGGATGGACCAACTTGTGATAGCAGCTGCTAGAGAGATGTTTCTGTAGACGTGGCTTTTTAGGAGTCATTTTCACACCAGAATGGTAAAAGAACAGGGCTGGTGAGAGCATCCAGACTGTATGTCAGCACTGCTGCCATATTGTGAGTTGTATTGTTGTGGAAAACTCCAAGACTGTTTGCTTGATAAAGGCATCAAATCTGAGGTCAGTTATTCCGATATTTTCTCATCCAAGAAAAGCCATGGGCTGCTTGGTGGCACAGTGGTGTTGCCTCACAGCAGGGAGGTCATGGTTCTGGCTCTATGGCCTCTCTCCTTGTAGTTCACATTGTAACGTCAGCAAGTACGTTATATCCTCTGAACTTTGACCTTTGTTGATCATCACTACAATAACTCATCTTTTTCCCAATAACTTGGATTAAAATGACTCTTTTATTATGTTGTAACCTGAATCAACATTCCTTCCAGGACCCGGTCGTGTCGGAAGACCCAGAAGACTTTCTTTAGTTAATAATTAAACTTAAAGACTCTTTGATGTCTCATTCTAAAGGACACTACCTTTAATCCACTGTCCAGAAATGTCTTAATATGATTAATTCATTTTCTTCCAGTATTAATGAATGTTGATGTTGCATCAGAATTATTTCATGTTTCTACTTTTGCTAAAAGGTTAAATCATATAATAATCCCTTTAGGGTTAATCTGGGGTCCTTAATGCCGAGAGCCACATGACTTGGTAAACTCGTTTCCTATAGGCCCACGCGTCAAAAAGATGCCATGTTAGACTTCCAGCCCGAAAGTCCCCCAGTTCTCGTTCAGCCAGCAACGAGACGAGAAGCGACCGTTTCCTCAGCTACACGGTACGCTCAGGTGCAGACTTCCCTGCGGGTCTCAGTCCCGCAAGTCGATGTCATCTTCCCCGCTCTAAGCTAGACAGCGTCCAGCTGCTTCGTTTTCACCTGCCATGGGGAAGAACCTGCGAGCCTCCCCTCCCAGCCGGACATGGGGCTGCTGAACCGACTCTTGGGCTTTTCCGTGCCTTGGGGCGACCTCACCAGCCGCCTCGGGGATCCGAGGACCGTCCTGGGCACCCGACCCACAGACGACCCTCCTGGCCACGCCGAATTGACCCACGGAGCGATCTCAGCAGGTACCAACTCCGATCTGGTAAAACTGAGGCTCTTGATAAGTAACACTCCTGTTAAAGTGATAATATGCAACTTTTTCATATTTTTAAATTTTTTCCTTGAGCCAGTATGTGCTAATATGACCCTTTACAAAGTTAATGAAAAGTCACTTAGCCCCATCTGGTGATTACAGCCGGAAAACCACGATTGCAAGATCTCCGTCGCCGTCACGGTACCCAGGAAGTCATGTGTCTCACGAGGGTTAGGCTAACCCAAAGTGGCTAGTTGTTATGCTAGCGCTGGAGTGTTTTTAGCTCATGATTCCTGCTTTTTTTCAATCTCTCCCTGCTTGAACACAGCTGATTTCTTTGAAAGAGTAAATAACCGCTCCTGTAGAAAGCTATGAAGGCTGAGGAGACATTTCAACAGGTAGATATTGGCGTTTAGAAGCTGAAACGATCTGGTAACTTGTTTAATGCAGTAATTTAAAACGGACACCAGAGGGAGCCCAAAAACAAGCAAAACTGCATATTATCACTTTAACTTAGTCTCCAACTCCCCTCATAATTAGTTCGGTAGTTAATAAATAACTATTTCGGTAACTCCCTAGATATATCTTATATCGCGGACTCTCGTCATTAACTCTCAGCTTAATGCCATCAGAAGAACTCCCTAAGATGCAACTCCTACCTCATATCTCTGTCTGTTCGTTCAATCTGTTTGCTTAATAAAAGAAGTGTAGTCTAAGTATGCCTACGGTTCATATCTTTCAGGTATAAGGTACGTAAGTCCTCCCTTTGAATATCAACCAAATCCAGAACTTAAGAATTATTCCTGCATAACAATTAGATTAGTGAGGGTATCTTAGCCTAGCTCAGTGTAAAACCTACCAAACTAAGCTAATAACTTTGCGGAAGTGTGTGTGTCTATTATAACTATAAAAACAGGTTATAATACACTACAACATTCTCCCAATGCATATTTGGGTTTTCTCAGAGTACTCCAGCTGCCTCCCAGAAACCAAAAACATACTTGTCAGGTCTATTGGTGTCTCTAAAGTGTCCCTAGGTGTGAGTGGGTGTGTGTCTGGTTGTTTGTCTATAATACGGCCCCTGTGTTGGACTGGCGACCTGTCCAGGGTGTCCTCTCGCCTCGTGTTGCTGGACTTAGGCACCATCTCCCCGTGACTGTAATTCAACCTCCAGTCTCCAGGAAATACTTCCTCTCTCTAAAGTTGCTTCAGAAGTTATGAATGTGCTTCTTACTGCAACATAATTAGACTATAAGACAGAGAGTGGGCGTGGTTTAGATCTTGCCCTTCCATCATTGGTGCTTCAGCCCTAGCATGGGGTAACCCCCATCAGCTCTGCCCTGAGTCCAGCCCCCCATGAAGGGGATTCCTCCCATTTGCTCCTGCTAGGAAGACAATGTGCTCTGTGACTGACTTCATGTTTTGAGAGGATTTCCCCTTAATTACAGTCCCACACTGAGTTCCAGTTCATTCATGTACGATCCAAGCTGTTTGCTGGATGTTATAAAAGTATTTACAAAATGTTCAAATATTAAATATAAAAACATTTTAAAACTTTCTATCCTTATTTTCTGAGCTTATTGTTCTATAGCAAGAACAGGAACTACAAGCATGGAGAGTAGAGAGAGTAAAGCCAGCAGAGAGAGAGATGTGGTCAGTTTGTCCTCCAGTCTGAGTCTAGAGCAGCAGAACTAAAGAACTGAGTCAGGATAACTCTAACTAAAGAACTGAGTCAGGATAACTCTAACTAAAGAGATGAGTCAGGATAACTCTAACTAAAGAGATGAGTAAGGATAACTCTAACTAAAGAACTGAGTCAGGATAACTCTAACTAAAGAACTGAGTCAGGATAACTCTAACTAAAGAGATGAGTCAGGATAACTCTAACTAAAGAACTGAGTCAAGATAACCCAAGATAACTCTATGAGATGAGTCAGGATAACTCTAACTAAAGAACTGAGTCAAGATAACCCAAGATAACTCTATGAGATGAGTCAGGATAACTCTAACTAAAGAACTGAGTCAGGATAACCCAAGATAACTCTATGAGATGAGTCAGGATAACTCTAACCAAAGAACTGAGTCAGGATATCTCTAACCAAAGAACTGAGTCAGGATAACTCTAACTAAAGAACTGAGTCAAGATAACCCAAGATAACTCTATGAGATGAGTCAGGATAACTCTAACTAAAGAACTGAGTCAGGATAACCCAAGATAACTCTATGAGATGAGTCAGGATAACTCTAACTAAAGAACTGAGTCAGGATAACCCAAGATAACTCTATGAGATGAGTCAGGATAACTCTAACCAAAGAACTGAGTCAGGATAACTCTAACCAAAGAACTGAGTCAGGAAAACTCTAACTAAAGAACTGAGTCAGGATAACTCTAACTAAAGAACTGAGTCAGGATAACTCTAACTAAAGAGATGAGTCAGGATAACTCTAACCAAAGAGATGAGTCAGGATAACTCTAACCAAAGAACTGAGTCAGGATAACTCTAACCAAAGAACTGAGTCAGGATAACTCTAACTAAAGAACTGAGTCAGGATAACTCTAACTAAAGAACTGAGTCAGGATAACTCTAACTAAAGAACTGAGTCAGGATAACTCTAACTAAAGAGATGAGTCAGGATAACTCTAACTAAAGAACTGAGTCAGGATAACTCTGATGAGTCAGGATAACTCTGATGAGTCAGGATAACTCTAACTAAAGAACTGAGTCAGGATAACTCTAACTAAAGAGATGAGTCAGGATAATTCTAACTAAAGAGATGAGTCAGGATAACTCTAACTAAAGAGATGAGTCAGGATAATTCTAACTAAAGAGATGAGTCAGGATAACTCTAACTAAAGAACTGAGTCAAGATAACCCAAGATAACTCTATGAGATGAGTCAGGATAACTCTAACTAAAGAGATGAGTCAGGATAACTCTAACTAAAGAGATGAGTCAGGATAACTCTAACTAAAGAACTGAGTCAGGATAACTCTAACTAAAGAGATGAGTCAGGATAACTCTAACTAAAGAGATGAGTCAGGATAACTCTAACTAAAGAGATGAGTTGCAGCTGAAATCGAGACTCATCAGACCAGAGAGTTGTTCAGTAGGTTCTGAAACACTCAGACCAGCTCGTCTGGAACGGAGCAGATGTTAACTTTTTGTGATTCATTTAATTTTTACCTTGCTGTAAGTTCAAATATTGATTTTCCTTTAGCTGTAACTTCTATTTTATTGGGATCTATTCATTCATTTCACACAATGCTAATTTATAAAGTTTCTTATTTCAAAGCTATAGATGATGGATGGATATGCTTTTTCAGTGAAGATGCTGCAGTGAAAAACCAAGGGGAAAAACTTGTTTCTTTTTTCCAGCTATCTATCCTGTAGTCACCTACAGTATCAAACGGGAGAAATGTAAAAAGAAATTAGTAAAACACTGCAAAATCTCTCACCTCAAAGTGACTGACTGAAAACGTGAAGCTATAAAAACACAGTCACACATTCATAAAACACCTAAACTTCCTAAATTATTTATACAAGTGTAGATAAAGAGAGCGTGGCTTCACACGACGTCTTTGTCAGGATTACGTATTCTTTCATCCCACTGAATTCTTGTCACCCAAAGGTCATTTCCATAATAATAGTGTCTTTTCCCCCTAATGGGATTTTGGCTGTGATTATGTATGTAAGCGTCTTGTGCAGATACTATCAGCAGCGTCATCCTGAATTGCACAAATGTAATTACACAAAGCCTTTGATAGCTAAACAATGTAATTTACTGCTTGACTGAAAATACATTTTGATGTTACAGGAGCCAAATAAGAAGTATGAGTGTGAATGTGTTGTGATACCAAGAACATTTAGCTGTTGAAAAAATGAAAAAGGAAACAAGGATAAACTTTTCTCTTGTAACTAAATAAATGTTGAGCATTTAGAAGCGTTCAGTGGGTCTTATAGCCAGGAGTTAGTGAGATGATGACACACTCATGTCTTTTCACTCAATACAAAGCAACAACTCACAGCCGGTTAGCTTAGCCTAGCACAGGGGTTCTTAACCTTTTTAAACTTGAGGCCCAACATTTCTAGAACGAAGTTACCCAGGGCCCATCAAGTTAAATGTATTTATTATTATTAAATATTATTTAATCTCACACATGATTTGTATCACTAGTCCAAATCTATTAGTTTCATAGTGTAAATAAATCACGTGAAATAATATGCTCATCAAAAAGCAACTTATTTTTGTCATGCGTTTGTAAACCTGCACATAAAATAATACAAACTGAACCAGTCATTGGAACAATCAAGCATTTAAGGCTCAAGTAAGTCATCCACAATATAATCATTCACGCTAAAAATATTTAAATGTAATTCTCAAAAAAGCAAACTGCAAATCTTATAAAAAATTGTTAAACTATAACTGACTATAATCAAAAGTCAATAATTTTCAAATAAAACCACAGTAAATAAAATTGAAAATATTACCTTTGTTTTGTGGCAAATGAACAGCAGCATTTGAACAATATATTTTTATTTCTAAAGGCTCTTAATGAGACACTTGAGGCTGCTTCTTTGACATAATCAGATCTAACCTGGGCTGAATGGCTGAAAGACTCATTCTCATGGTAGCCTCCAGAGTTAATATTAGTCTCCATTGTTAACGTGCCAACGAGTGCAAATGGCTGAAGTCCAACTCCGGAGATTTAAATGTCTTCTTTTGGTTGTTTGAGCTTCATAAACAACTAGGTAGTGCATTGCCGCCCTATGTGGTCAGATTATGTATTGCGGTCATTCTTACCTGTGTTCCTACTACGGCCCTCCGGGCCCATAAGTGCAAAATAGAAATGATTTTGTGGCCCACAAGGTGGCGCTCGCGGCCCATGGTTGGGCCGGGGCCCATTGGTTAAGAAAGACTGGCCTAGCATAACAGCAGGAATGATTGTTTTAGTGGCTTACAGAGGGTAATGTCAGGAAAAACTTTACTAAAATAACAAAGACACTTCGATCAGCTGTAGTTTAGTTTATTGATTTCTTCAGTCAAATATGTTTGAAATTGTATTTTATAAAACCTGCTTTACTGAATCCAACCCATTAAACTGAGACGCCCTGGACTGAAAGTGATTAATGGGATTTAAGAGGACTGGACGGAACTAGAATTTAAATAAACTGAAGTAAACAGAATTCAAACAATGACGCAATATTTATGTTGCCCTGAAATTACTTTCATTGGCAAGAAAGGCAATAAAAAACAGCTAAAATAAAAAGAATAATAAACCATATAAATATAGACAAAATCAGTACTCCTGGTTTTAAGCTAGCACTTTTTTTCTCTAAGCTGTGGAGATAAATGTGCCTTCTTTTTAGTTAAACAGAAAGCAGGTTTGGTGGAAACAAATGACTTTAGAGTTTTCCCAAACAATCCACATGTGTTTTGTGGATTTAGAAAAGGCTGTTGACCGTGTCTTCAGAGGCAGCCTGTGGAGGGCGCTCCGGGGGTATGTGGTGGATGGTCTTTTGTTGAGGGCCATTCAGTTTCTGTACCACAGGAGCATTATTCTAGGTGGCAGCAAGTTGGACCTGGTCCAGGTGAGGGTTGGACTCCACCAGGGCTGCCCATGTCTCCGGTCATGTTCATAACCTGATAGACAGTATTTCTAGGTGCAGCCATGGTGTGGAGGGTGTCGAGTTTGGTTGAAGGAGAATCTTGTCTCTGCTATTTGCAGATGATGTGGTCCTCCTAGCTTCATCAAGCTATGACTATTAGTTCTTGCTGAGGAAGTTTGCAGCATAGTGTATGATGAGGATCAGTCCCTGCAAATCTGACACCATGGTTCTTGAATGGAAAAGGGTGGCTTGCCAACTCCAGGTCCGGGGAGAGAGGTCCTGCCTCAAGTGGAGGAGTTTAAGTATCTCAGGGTCTTGTTCTTGACTGAGGGAAGGAGGGAGATCGACTGGTGGTTCGAGGCCTGTTGTGGTAAGGAGGGAGCTGAGTCAGAAAGCAAGGCTCTTGATTTATCGGTCGATTTACTTTTCAATCCTCACCTGCTGAGCTTTGGGTAATGACAAAAAGAACAACATCATGAATACAAACAGTCAAATTGAGTTTCCTCTGCAGGGTGGTCAGAAACTCAGACATCTGGGAGGGACTTGGAGCAGAACCACTGCTCCTCCACATTGAGAAGCGCTAGTTAAGGTGGTTCAGATGCCTCCTGGATCTGGACGCCTCCCTGGTGAGGTGTTTTGGGCATGTTCTGCCAGCAGGAGGCCCCTAGGTACAAGCTGAAGAACGTACATCTCAGTCTTGCCTGGGAACACCTTGGGGTCCCACCAAAGGAGCTGGTGAAGGTGGCTTGGGATGCTGTCTCCATAACCCGGACCTGCAGAAACTGTGTCAAGGCAAATGAGTTGAATATGAACTTAAGCCAGTCTCTCACTGGATGGCCACTGCTGGCAAAATGCAAACTGCTTTCACAAGGGAGTTTCCAAAATGCCTCAAAACATTCCTTCAGGTTCTTAATATCCTCATTTGTTGCAGGACCTCTCTGTCACATCACCTGTTTAAGTTTTAAACATTTGCGAGACTTCTCTGAGATCCTCACATGGATTTAAACCCTTCTCATTTACCTTTCAATTGGTTTTTGTGAGAAAGAAGATGTAAGACAGCTCTGAGGGATTGGTGACCAAATTACAAATGAAGTATAGGTAAGGTACAAACAAATTTAGACATGTTTCAAAAACTGTGACTAAATGACAACAGGAAAACCTGCCTGACTGTTTCAAATTGTTTACGATTGCATCACTTATCCAACATGACCCAGGGTGCTTTGCTGCTTCAGGACTTGGTAGACTTCTGTAATTGATGGAACCATGAGTTTTCTGTCTACCATGAAATCCTGAAGGAGAATGTTTGACCTTTGACCTTAAACAGGCAGTCCATGCTGAAAAAAATCCCCCGTCTTGCTAAATTAAACAATTCAGCAAAGAAGAATGAGCAATGTAAGTAAGTCATCTCCAGTCATCACAAACACTTTACTACATATGTTATTAGAGTTAGGGGACAATTTGGTTTTTTACATGGGGTCAGGTTGGTTTGGACAATTTGAGCTTAACCAATGACATCATCATTTGAAAACTGCATTTTGCATTTACTCAGATTATCTTTGTCTGATACTGAAATTTGTTCATCCACCTTAAACGTTGAAGTGACAAAAAAGCAAAAACAGAACAAAACTTTTTTACAGCAGAATCAGTCAAAGTGCCGGCAACAGGGTGTTATCAGTCGTATTCGGTTGTTTCTTTTCAAAATGTCCAGTAACTAAAATAAACCAAGCAAGCTATGGCAGAAACAAAAATCAGATGTTCAACAAAAACATAAACTACAAAAAAACACACCTGTAAAGTGTGTGGAAAATTTCTAGTCTCTCAACAGTTCGTTCTTTGGCCAAAGTCCAACACCAGCAAAACAGATTTGATTTTTAAAAAACCCTCTTGGAGCTGTCCATAACAAAGCTCCCCATGGCCTCTCTCCTAAAATAGAAATAAGTGAGTGGAATGGCTGTGATGGAAGATTTACTGATGAAAAAAGGTGAGGCGAGAACATTCAGAGTGATAAAAGGGGACAGGGAGCGAGTGACAGTTGGGTTAAGACAGAAGTCATGTTCAATAGCAGGTAGAAACATCAAACAGTGAGTTCACAGGAAAACCATGCAACCTTGTCTTGAAGGAGGATTTTCTGTTGTGTGGAGTAGATTATATCTGTTCAAGCTGCTGACACGGCCTCATTTGCTGCCCGTAGTGTTGGAGGGGGATTAAACGATATAAACTTTAAAGCTTTAAACAATACCTTTCAAAATTAAATGGATTAAGGGAGGGACGTCTGATGGGGATTTCCCAAGGCTTTGTTAGTTTTAAACTCTACTTCTTTTAAAAGGATGGAAGAAAGGGAGGAGAGAGGAAAAAACACACACACAGGAGTTTGAAATTTCTCAGGCATGTGACCGTTTTAATGAGGCTGCTCTCACGTTGAGGAGGGCAGCGGGCGTAGGAGAGCTGCCAAGCAGATGGCTCTCATAAACATCCTATCTGCTCTGTTTAGATACATGACTTCTCATCTCCCAACACTGAGAGGAAAACAAACCCGAACAGCACCGCGAGCACTGCCCACTTGCCTGCTTTTGGCACGCCGCGCCGGCTTGTTGAAATGGCACATTTCCATTTCCCGCATTTCTTCCTCATAACAATATGCATGAGCTGCGCAACTGATATACACAACCTCTAATCTGCTATAAGTATGCAGAGAAGATGCAGAGCGATTGCAGTGCTGGGTATTTTTGTTTAGTGGCAGTTAGGATGTTGACTTTTATTAAATGCTATTATTACCATATCACCGAAAGAAAATAAATACAGAGCAAGACGGAAGTTGTTCCTGCTGCTGCAGCTGCTTTCTACAAGTGAAATGAGAAAGAATATGAAACATATATCAAAATGTGCTGCTTTGCCGTAGACATGTGACCATTCAGATGAAAGGAGACGGTGTCAAGCTGCTCTCCGTATTGAGGACAGGCTCCACGTTACCAAGCAGACATCAGTGCGTTTAAATTTCGAGGCATGTCAAGCACAGCAGCTATCAGGATGAAATCTCTCATTATCTTTCTTTAAAATATAATATGAGCCAACGGTGGCAGGGAGTCGAAAAGGAAAAGGGGCTCGCTTCTCTCTAATAAGTAATTCCTCGCTAGACTCACCTTTTGAATCTATTATTAGACACGTTGACATAGCTCCAAACAGAAATGGGATCACATGCATGGAACTGGGTTCTATGAGTGGCTAAAATGAGCATCTCTGTGATCACAGGGGGTCAAAGATGACACGAGTAGCAAGAAACGACAAATGAATGAAGAGAAAACAATGCGAAGGAATTCCGAGGGCAACGAAAGTCTATTTATCCAACTCTATCAAGGAAAATGGACAGCTGGAGCACTGCAGCCTTGACAGCACTGGGATTCCCTTGTCACTTCCCAAGGTCCACGCACTCAAACACTCAGACGCTTGTAAGATGATTAGTCAGAACTGCTTGTCAATTGTACCTTTTCAGCCTGGATCAATGAGTGGTCCTGCAGCAGGGGCTCACATCAGGGCCAGTCATTAACATGTGAGTGACACTCCATCAGCCCCAGCTCCAGATAAATCAAAGGGTCGGCCACAGAAGAAAAGGCGCTAATATTTCCTCAATAACCCCAGAGAGACGCCATGGAGAGATGCAAATTGCCTCCCAGGAGACCCCGGGGGACGTGAAGGAGAAGCTCACTGCGAGGCAACAGGAAGCTAATGAGTATAATGGTAAATGTATACAAGGAGAGGGAGAAAGCCCTCTCTATTCATACCAATTAATGCAATCTTCGGCCGCGTACTGTAGAGGGAGGGCCCGTCTCTAACCCCGGGCCCTCCTCCCCAATAGCACCTCACAAGCGTCTGTATTATTCAGCACAAGCCGGGCCACGGTCATTAGCCCTGTGGGAGGCTCGGTCGGGCCTGGGGAGTTAAGGAGATTTTAAAAAGCACTCACTCCTCACATCAAAACAAATTGTGCCAAATCAAAGGGGCTCAAACACGTCTTCTTTTTGAGGGATGAGGGAGGGAACCACCATTGTTCTGAAAGCCTCCAGATTTCAAAACAGCAGCGAGAAGTGGCCTCGTCCATCAAGCTGCAATCAGGAAAACAGGATCAAGATTTAATTACCGGTAATAGGCTTAGTGCTAAATCACTTTTAGCAATAATTAGACAATTGTGACATTATTGCATTTATTTTTAAGTGGTGCATTGCAGCTGTGACATTATTATTATTGTTATTATGATTATTATTATTATTATTATTATACCTTTTTGTCTCAATTAGCAAAAATGCCTAATACCTTGTTAGAAATCTGCTGACACACTGGAATGACCTGTGGCCACAATATACAAATACAAGACTTTAGAACTGGAACAAAAATAAAACAATTATGACAAAATCAAGAATATTTTTCCTTAAGTATAAAAATCTGATTGGCGTTGATCTCATTTTAAGTCCAAACACAAGTTAGAAAGAGTTTCTGTTAAAGGTAATAAAACACACCTTTTAAATGTTTCATGTGGTCTAATAAACAATATTAATCACAGCAGGTCTCAACAGCACAACTTTACACTTTGATCGTTTTAGGCTGCAGAAATGTGAGGTTTAGTTTAAGAAAGCTTCCTAAAAGGCCAAAGAAATGCTTCAAAAGCAGAAGAAGATGAAGGACTGCCTGGTTTCATCCTTTGAAGGTCATTTATCAGATGGAAAACTATCCCTGATAGAGGCTGATTGGAAAAGGATTTGCCTTCAGGAGCTCACCGAGGAGACTGAAATGAAGGTTAATAATCTATATATCTTTTTACATGTATAATCCTGCACTCCAGATTTCATCGAGCATGTCTGTAAAAGCTCTACGTCAGCATAATTGTGCCTAACCTGTGCCCCGCGTGTTCAAATCTCTCAAATATCACATCCAACTCCGAGAATAAAAAGGAAAATTAATGAGGAAAGTGCTGAGCTCAACCTGAGAACGGAATCACAGGAAGGGTTAGCCGCCTCCCAGCTCATGAACAATGGAAGCTCTCTAATCCCTCCCCTCAAGGATCCAGGTTGTTTAAAACGTTCTGAGGGATAACCGAGAGTCCTGTCGGCTCTGGATCAGACTCAACATAAACTGCATTCACTGTTTAGGCATCTAAAAGGAACTAAAACTACAATTCCAGCTTGATGGACGACGTTATTCTGGCAAAAACATTCAATCAGTCGTTTTCTTTTTAAATGATCTATCCACCTTTTATCAAAGCATGACTGAATTTATCAACAAATAAATACAAATCTTCTTATCCCATTTTGTACAGACAAACCCTGTCACAGATCTCTCTGTTCAGATGAAACGTGTTAACAGATGTTGTTCAGTGTGAAAGCATCAGTGATCATATTCTGCCCCTTAGTGGAGAAACTGGGCCACATCCTGAAAGGAGGCAACAGAGGCTGAAAAGCAGTGGATCCTGAGGAGCTCCTGGCTCCGCCTGTCCCTCAGCCTCCCTCTGATGGGCTGCAGCAACCTCACACACTTCCGTCTGAATCAGGATTCACCTCTGTCCGTCAGGAATTAACCTCAGTATAACTGGAAAGGAGATTGCCACTCAAAATGTGTATGTAAATTTAAACATTTGAACATAAAAGCAATGCTAAAGTAATTAAAAAAAAGAACTTTAGATGTTGATCATTTAAACAGCGGCTCGTTTGAAGCTTGTCACATAATCAGGCATCCTGTGTGGAAGCATCCCAACACAAGCAGCAACCTTTACCCCAGAAACACGTCTGATTCTGTAAATCAGTCACAGCAGAACCAGCGTCGCAAATTCTGAAAATTGATTCTTGTGCCTTCATGCTGTGTGCTGCAACTGCAGAGATGAATGTTTACTGAAAGGAAAGCAGGAAACAACACAAAGCAAACTGAGAAATACAATTTCAGGTTATAAAAAAACGGGGAAATTCACTGATTTACACCTGGAACAAATCTTATTCCACAGCCTCAAAAGAGGGTGTTGTGATGATATAAGCAGCTGGACGTGGTGGTACAGATTACATCAGACCAGCCACACTTTGAGCTACTGACCAGTCACAGGCTGAAGCTCAAAACAAGAGTCAACAGCACAATTAGCCGTTTGGAAGAGAAGATTTGATGATTTTACAGTACATGGACACGACCCACAACCCTGATCAACCCAAACACTCATTTTGTTTCCATTTAAGGGGAAAATATCAGGCTTTTCAACTATTTATTGTCAGAAAACACTGTGAGGGGCCATATGTGGCTCTTTAGCTTTGACTTAAAGAACAGTTAAAACTATCACATGTGATTTACTAATTATAACTAAAAATGTTTTCTGATTTTGATCCCTGATAAACAAACAGGTGTGTTCTAATAGTTTGTTCACCTGTTCCTCTTTTTCATTAAACCATCTTCCAACAGCGTGATCTTCTCCTGAGATCCTTCACAAGAAAACGTTTTAAACAACATTACGCTGAGAGGAAGTAAATTAATATCAGACACTAAAATATGATATTCTACTCAAATATGGCAAGTTGTTCTGACAACTAATAAAGACCTGACTTTTATAAAAGTTTAAATAAAGGACAAATGTTATAATAAATTGAATCAAAATAAACAAACTTAATTCCTAAAGGGAAATGAGATGTTTTTAACAAACTGAACTCTATTTTATGTTTTCTGATGCTTAATTGGATGAATATACATTCTTTATTATTTTTAAGTTATTAATTTTACACAAATATCCATATAAATTACAGTCACGTTTTTCTTTCTTCTGTGCTAGCATGAAAATACCTTTAAATTTATTACATTAACCTCCTGAGACCCAGCCCATTTATTTATGTCCTTCACAGTGGACATTATGTTTACCTGTATTTTCAAAAATCTTTAGGAGTTACCCTATAAAGTCCTACAGTACTCTTTAGAGGACATCCTGGGCTTTCTATTGATATATCATGTGATAGGTTTGCATGCTGGGGACATCATATAACCAACTTTTATAACACCTAATTAATTATCTTTATTTCAAGCTTCAAGAATGTTTTAAAGCTGCAGACAAATTTATTTGATGGAGAAATGAACAGAAATGACTCATTGCTCTTTCTGATGCTCAAGTACCAAATTATGTTGACAGATTTGCCTTTGTTGACAAATAAATAGAGGTTTGTTTAAAAAAAAGTCTTATCAAGATTATAAGTGGAAATCATCTCGACACAAAACAGCTATTTGTGCAAAAAGTCTTCAGTTATTAAAAAGCAAAAACAGTGATTATTCCGAGGAATATTCATTCTCTATAACACAATGATAACACGAAGCAGAGTGGTGGCAATTTCAGCATCAGAGCTCAGAAAAGTCAGGAAAAATCAAACAAAGACTGGTGGCGTTCTAAACAGTCGCTGCGTGTCAGTGATTCGCTTTCACACTGGAATATAATCAACAGCCGGCTTGTCACTCCCCACAAACCCACCAAGTGTAGGAGTGGAGGCACTGACACGTGTAACTGACATCTCAGGTTTAATTTGACTGGTAATCACACCCACCTTTAGTTTCAGAGCATTTCACACATCCGAGCCACAGTTTCAGGTGTTAAGCTGGTAAGGAGACACGCAACTGTGACACTGAATGATAACACCTCTTCAACAACAGTCACGTTTAGGTTCAGGCTCTCTCTGCCATTATGATTTTGATAATGATGGCGAAAGAAAGTTAGACTCTCACACTTTTCCATTAAAACACAAGCAGCACTCATTTCAGAATCATTTTTATCCCACAAGCGCATTCGTTTCAGTTCAGTGGCTTTTGGAGACCGATCATAAACACACACGCCTCACTGCGTGTTTCTACAAACCATCAGTGAATGACTTCACTCCTAAGAAAAGAAAAGGGTCCATTAACATCGTCTGCATTTTCACCTTTGATAAAACTTATTTGACTATTTGAAAAACTTAATTAAAGATGAGGTTCTGAAATGTTTTTAGAAAGAAGAGCAGAAAGTAGACGACAGACCTGTCCGTCACTCTGCCCTCGTGAAGTCCATTTAGACCAACTCAAAGCTTTACTGGTTTAGTACCAGTTCAACATTAGAACAATTTAAAAAGAAGTTTGATTTGCTTCATTACCCGGTCATACCAGTAAGGCTACATTTTAAGGTTCAGATCTGATTCTTATTTGTGTTATAATTTAAATGCATCCTCCATCAGTCTCCAGTCTATGACCCTGAAGTGACCCACACATAGAAGGTGTGACATCACACACATCATGATGTGTTTAAGGAAGTAAATATGGATGCTACAGATGTCACATGTGATCTTGCTACTTCCCACCTCCCCCATGCAGGATTATGCTGTCTGTCACATTTCAAAGATGTAAAAGGCAGATGAAATGCTACATGACTGTTTGGACTGAGGTTCCAATGAAAAACATCTGATATCCAATCTAGAACAACGTATGAAATTAAACTTTCTGGAAATGTAGACAATCAGCATCATTCAGTGTGGCTGCCCTGATCTGGTGCTGCTGCAGTGCTCATCTTGAACAGCAGGTGTCGCTAATAAAATCACAATGTGTTCAAGAATAGCATGAGAAGAAGAGTTGGACACTGAAGGAAATGTCATAAAGGAGATCAATTCTTCAAACAACACAGACAAAAAGAAGACAGAGCCTGAGGAAACAAAGTGACTGTTAAAGACTATGAATTATAATATTACTATTAATATTATTTTACATGTTTTCTTATCTTATTAAAGTATAGCTCTGATTGCCTCAAATGAATGAACATTTCCAAATAGAAAAAATGTCAGTGCTTCTTTCTTGGTGTGGAAGATGAAGAGTAAAATATGAAACTTTTTAAACTCTCACCATAAAAACAATTCCAAGTGATGTTGGTTCCTAAAGATTCTGCCAAACAAAAACCTTTTAGAACAGTGGTGTCATTTTAAAATTCTTCTTCCTGTTTGATTTTCTGCCTCCTCCTTCTGAGGATGTCGAGCTCACAGACTCCTTTAGTGACCACTGCCTTGTGATTCTGGATTGTGTTCAAACCAGTCACAGTTCCAGTGTCTCCACTGAACAGCCAGACTCGTGGTCTGATGCTCCTGTAGAAAAGCACAACGTCTGTGGAAGAGGACCAGTCTGGTTGTTCGCTGTTAATATCTGACTCTCACAACAAGGCTGTAAATGATGCAGATACTTTCTTCACTAACCTCAGATCTCAGAATAAGAATAATCCCAGTTTTTTTTCCTTACACCACCTCCAGCATTGTTTCGTCTCCTCAGCAGCTCAAGTATCTTCAGCTGATGATGGTAACATGTTCCTCCATTATTTTGTAAACAATGTGTTGAATCTGAGATCCAGCATTTCACTAGCTCCCCCATCAGTGAGGAGGCCCCTGAGTGCTCCGGGTCCTTTACCTCCTTCTCCTCAACGACACTAAACATCTTGGCTTCAGTAACCAGTCAGATGAAGCTCTCATCATGTCCATCAGATGTTTCCTCCCTCTGTCTTAGTCTCTGACCTGCATCAGTCCATCTCTCTTGACCATAATCAAAAACTCCTTGATTCAAGACTGTTTCTCTTATTTTAAAATCACAGTGATGACTCCTCTCCTAAAGAAAACTAATCTTGACCAGAAACGTTTGGCCTATTTCCAAACTACTTTCTAAAGTAGCACTCGAATGAGACTGCTGGTAAAAAAAAACAAAAAACAAATTAAAGCAAAAAAAAAACAACATTTACTTTTTCTACAAATTTGACAAGATTTATTTAATATAATTTCCCCATTTTTAGTCTTGTATTGTAGTAAACTGGTTCTGACTGGTTGGGTTTCTAAAACAATCTTTGACTTTGACCAATAACTTTTGAGGCACTTTTCTGCCACTCTTTAAAGTGTTGTAACAATGTGAGGAGTGAGGTCTGCATAATCTAATAAAGATGCAGCTCCATTTTCTCTCATTCAGTGTCCTCCTCCGGACTGTGGTGCTCCTGGTTGGTGCATCTGATTACTAGAATATCTCATCTCTCTGCAGCTGCTCCTGAGCTGAGTAGCTAATTCAGGCCAGTGTATTCCCATTTAAGTAGTCCCAGGTGTCTTCATTTCTAGCTGTGTAAGCAGCCGACCAGGCCAGCAGAGAGCACTGGGCTGTTTGCTATGCTGAGCATTCAGGGACTTCAGGCATCTTGGTTAAAATATTTGACCTTGTCGAGTGACATATAATCAATTTGTGGATAACATGGCTCAAGCACTTGATTTATTTAGTCGAGCGGTTGACTCCTTTATTCTCTGTGGTATAATAAAGCAGTAAAACCAAAACCAGGCTGTTTGGCTGCTGCAGCCTGTTTTCTGTTGCAGTCTGAGTCCATCCTAAAACACCTGCAGGGTGTGAAGGGCTCATTTATGTCGGTCTGCTCTTTTATTGAACAAAACCTCTATTTGTAAGCTGATAACAGGGTTGTGATGCACGCTCATAGAAACAATACACAGCCAAAGGGTTGCTGCTCCGCTTGTTATAGAAATCAACCTTTCAGGTTTATCTGAAGAAAAAAACGTAAAGCAAATAACTTTAGACCATGAGCAGTCAACAAAGATATGTATATTGATCCTAATAATGATATTTCACCACCTGTCTGCTTTTTCTCTACCACGCTATTGTGATCAAATAAATGTTTGGGGACCCTGACATTTAAAAATTATTCCAATGTATTATTATTATTATTATTATTATTATTATTATTATTATTATTATTATTATTAATCAGCTCCTCCAAATCTAAACTTAATCTTTAATAATTCTCAACACTGGGGAAAGGTCCTTTTCTGAGTTCCAGGAACAAGCCAGACAGATTTACACAGGGTGAACAGACAGGTGCCCGAGTACCTGACCCCAGACCCCGAGACCAGCGGAAAAAGGCACCACCCACAGGCAGAAGGTCTGACAGGGGAGGATGGGCCCCACAACAGAGGGGGGCCTATGTCTCAGGAGAGGGGGGGAGGTGGGGGGAGGTATAGACACAACCTGACAGATAAACAATCACACGTTCCCACTCTCATGCACACACACAGCCCTAGCGAACATACCAAGACACCCAATAGATGCTGTACACCCACTCTCACTCCTCATATACTCCCAGGTCCAGAATCCAGCTCCTTAAGAGCGACATCAGCCCCAGACCTAGGAGATCTCCTGGGATTAGCCAGAAGCCACAGAGTTCACTGATTTCTATGTTAGAGGAAGAGAGTTCTAAAGTCTTGGAGCCACAGAATAAAAGTTCTTTTTAATTTTGAGTCATTGGGGGACTAGATCAGATGACCTCAGGGACATGATGGGGTGTAAGGCCCACTGATCTAAGCTGGACTCTGCAGTGCTTCTCCTTGCTTTTTAAAGATGGCTGTGAACCAAACCACCCACTTCTAGAGGAACTCGATCTTGACCCTTCAGTCTTTAGCAGCTATGGGCCAATCTCTAAATTCCCATTTATTTCAAAGATCTTGAAAAAACGTTTGGAACTAAACAACAAAGTCATCAGTTCAGAACAAACACATCTCTGATGTTTCAGTCAGGTTCCCATAGAGCTCAGTCTACTGAGTCTCTACAGTAAGAAGAGTTGTGGTTTTGTTCAGGTGAAGTATAAAAGTCATTTTATGGGTTAAAATATGTTGCATATTTTTTTCTGTTTATACAAGCAGTTAGAATTTAAATACTGGATATGATATAGAATGCATGATGAATGGCACTATTATGACATCATGTGTATTTTATATTTACATCATTAATCCTCAGGACTTTAGTCAGGTGTATCTTTAAGCCATAAAACTGTTTTAAGTTCAGTTTTGCTTCATTTTAAATAATTCTTGAACACACTGAGGACAACTTAGGTTAGGTCATGGTTTTTGCATCACCACACCAGTTGATTGGTGTTTTTTAATTCTTATTTTCATAACTATTAAATATTCATTAGCTTAAGCAAACAACTAACAAATCTTGTAGAGCGTATTACTCCAGTGAACGCTGGTATCAACAAGAAAAAGTCTGCAGACAAAAAATTGGGCAAATCTTTTGAATATTTATAAGGTGGGCATAATATGACTTATTTATTTTTAGTTAATTATTAAAAGTGGTGAATGCAGATCATTAAATATTAACACTGATATATTGGGAAACTGTTAGACATAAATATTTGTGCATAAATATTCATCTTCGATGCCAACGAGGATTAAATCCTAGTTTGGGTCTTTTTGCTACAGAGAGCGTGTTTCTTTCAAAGCTATTTCCACGTCACTTACTGTATTTGTATTTGTCTCACTGTGATCTGAACTCATCGTTGGAGCCACCAAAAACAGCACAAAGCTATTCCAAGGAGTCGTTCTGTGAGAGATATCGGCTTTGACACGATGCCTCTGTTTTCGGAGTATGAAGTAATTCTTTTAATGGCCTGCCAGCTGTGGGTTCCAAAGTTTGATTTCTCTGTGCAAAATGAGAGCAAAAATCTTGAACAATTTATTATGCTGTTTGTGCCTCGCTTCACTAGTTATCGCCTGCAATTTATTTCCTACCTTGGGGTACTGTGAGCCATTTTTCTCCATTTTCAGAGTTTTTTTTTCCAGCATGCTGCTGACTAAACTCCTGCCTCCAGCCATGGTGTTGGAACATCACAGAGAACTACATCATTATGCCGGAGCTGGTTAACAAAGAGAGGCAGCGAACCAGTTGAAATCACAGGGCACAAGGCGGTGTGTGAAGCACCAAGACGTTCCTATGTTCTGTCTCTGGTGGCAGGTGAACCGTCTCACTAATGAAGATCTCATTCTCACGTCAAGGTCGACACCTGACCACTCCATTAGACTTAATGTAGACGTTTTCTGATTTAAATTAAAACATAACAATGGTATCCCCCCCATACCCACCATGATTTAGCTGATCTTTATAAAAACGTCATGTGCTTCTCTTACAGTAAGTCTCATAATGTCTTTCTCATTAGAACGTGATTTAACAGACACTAGATTTTTATTTCAAGAGCAAATCTTAACACAGAAAAGACTCAGTTATACCATTTATTAGATTTCAAAAAGGAATTCTGAATCTGGGAAACTGGAAAGTTTCCACTGTTAAGGTGTTGTTAAAGGAGCAGGGGGCAGGATGAAGAAAGGAAACTCGTGAGCGACGCTCCCGGTGTAGGTACTGGTGTAGGTACCGGTGTATGTACCGGTGTAGGTACCAGTTTAGGTACCGGTGTATGTACCGGTGTAGGTACCGGTGTATGTACCGGTGTATGTACCGGCGTATGTACCGGTGTATGTACTGGTGTATGTACCGGTGTAGGAACCCGGTGTAGGTACCGGTGTATGTACCGGTGTAGGTACCAGTGTAGGTACCGGTGTATGTACCGGCGTATGTACCGGTGTAGGTACCCGATGTAAGTACCGGTGTAGGTACCCGGTGTAGGTACCGGTGTATGTACCGGTGTAGGTACCAGTGTAGGTACCGGTGTATGTACCGGTGTATGTACCGGTGTAGGTACCGGTGTAGGTACCGGTGTAGGTACCGGTGTAGGTACTGGTGTAGGTACCGGTGTAGGTACCGGTGTATGTACCGGTGTAGGTACCGGTGTATGTACCGGTGTAGGTACCCGGTGTAGGTACTGTGTAGGTACTGGTGTATGTACCGGTGTATGTACCGGTGTAGGTACTGGTGTAGGTACCCGGTGTAGGTACCGGATCGGCTCGGGTCCTGCTCCTGCTGACGACTTCACACTACGGCAAAACCACTTGGACAAAATTCACTGTACATCTCTGTCGATACTGTTCTTCCACACGTTTTGGAAAAAGTTTTGAAGGTTTGTTATTAAATACATATTTCTTACCGCCTAAATGTTTTCTTTATTACTGTAATTTGTTAATAAAACATGATATTGTCTTTGTTTTGTAAAGAATGTGAAACTACATCAAATCAACATCAGACTGTGCCGAATAAGCACAACAGTTTTTAAATGAATGTTTTAAATATATTTACATAATCACAGGTCTGGATATTTGTATAAATGTAGAATTATTCTGTATATTTAGTTAGTTCTGATGTAAATAAATCTAAAGATTCATTCAAAAAGAAATTGAAGTCCTTCCTCCACTGAAGGACTACAACCGCAAATAAGTCCTGACCAATCAAACACTTTAGCGTTAATGTGCTAACGTAACTTTTACAAACGTTGTAAGTAACATCACTTCCATTAGTTGTACATTCAGCCAATCATCTAGTGTGACGTAATCAGCAGGCGCAGGCCCAGGAGCACATCTGGAACACCAGCGCTGCGAGTAACTGCAGCCCGGCACACGCACAAACGCCTCACTAAAGAAAGAAAACGCTTCACAGTGACGTACTGCCAGACTGCTGCCCACATGCAGGTATTAATAAAGCAACATGTTGAGCATAACTTAAAAAACTGAACATGCATGCCCTCTGCTCCTTTAAAGGGCACAAACAAATAAACTAATTTGTTCTTTAACTTTTCTTCATTCTGTCTTTTACTTCATTTTAGACTTTAGGAATCCAAGATACTCCATGTTTTGTTTCATCACCAATTATAAGATGAGTTTCTGACATGAAGACCATGTCAGGATGGGTCCGACCCTCTGAGACGGAGCTCCTGATTGTCTTAATCTGTGAATAATCTGACTCGACTTCAGATTGTTTACCAATAACCTTTAACCCGTGTAGCTAGGCATAAAAATGGATTTGATTCGAGCTGATTAATGATTTTATGTGATAACTCAAATATTCATTTGAACTGGAGCAATAATTAAAGATGCTCCTCCTGACTGATCACTTGTAACACAGAAGAAGTCCAGTGCTCTTTGGTCTCTGCAGTAGAAAATAACAACCACAAGGTGGCGTCGACAAACCTGTCCATCTCTGCAGCTCATTTTGAAAAGATTCTTAATAACCGTCATTAAATCACTGCTCACAAATTGTATTTTGATATGCAAAACGATTTTTAAATTCATATTATATGCTGTTTTAATTCCTAATATCAGTAAATATTGCATATTAGTGCTTTTAATATTCTTAGGAGATTATCAGGGTGGGTGCCTGTGTGCTTGTGCAGGGTTTGAACAACATCAAATATTAATTCTTCTAAACTTGCTCTTTTAAGAAGGCTTCTTTGATGTCGTTTTTTTAATCAGCTAAGCACATCTCACACGATGGTTTCTTTTGGAACGCAGTGAACTATAATTCATTGATGAGCCAAGTGGTGAGTACAGATATTCACAACCTTAAGCAGCACTCAGCGTAACAGAGAGCTGAGCTGCTGGCCTCACCAGATTTAAAGAGTTCCTTTAAAGCGTCTGAGCAGCTGCCACGAGACATCAGATTAAATTAGAAAACAAAGCTTTGCAAATTTCTGCTCCAGCTCAGGGTCAGAGGGACTTTTTATTTTACTGCTGTTGTAAAATAAACAAGCAGCTCTACTTTGATCCTAATCATGTCCATTTGCCACAAAAAACAAGAATATTAAAGGCAAATCTAGCAAAGCAGGAGAAATTTGGGGTCATTATTATTAAATTATTCATTTTTGACAATGTTGGGCCCCGGAGTTTGGGAACCGGTCTCTCTGTAAACACGTTCATGCAGACTGACATAAAACACAGAGATGAAGCCATCCTCTCTTCACTCCACTTTCTCTTTCATGCTGCCTCACTTTGGGGTCAGAATGCTGCTCATGAAACCGGGGAGCCTCGCGTGTGAGCTGATTAGTTTTTTGTGCGTCGGAGACGAGGAGCTCTTTGGAGTCGATTTTTGTTTTCTTTTCTCAACACATCTGAGGAAGAGAATTAAAAGGGAATGCTTAAAATTTCACCAATATGTTTGTTCTCTTCAAAGCAGAGAGAGATCTTGTGAGTCGGTGTCAGATGTTGTGTGTGCACGCTCATTATTTCAATAAAGCCTATTTCGCCTTTTGTGATTCTCCATAAAGAGAATGGGGGATGACCTCAGCTCGTTTGTTAATGCTTTTGCACAAAAGAATAAAAGTTGCCCGTTTGAATGAGATTGGATCCACAGCAGGACCTCCCAATCTGCCTTGTTATCAGAACCACTGCCTCGCGTGGACTCTGCCACCAACTGGGCCCCCCTGGAACACGCTTGAGTTGGAAATCACACCAGACAAACGAGGCTCTTCTGTAAAGTTTTTCACTAATAGGATAACTGATTGACAGTCTTTGAGTTTTGATGCAGCTGTATTGTTTAGTGTTGCACTTGCAGCCTGCAAATGGTTTCAGTTTCATTGAGAAGCAAAAGGCGAGCAGCCGAGAGGGAAATCCAGCAATGGGACCGTTTTAATGACTCCCCAACAGAAAGGAGGATGTCTGATCTCACGTTGGCAGCACGCTATAAATGATCATCTCTCCTGTAAAATACAACCCCAGTTAGTTTAACATTCAGATGATCTGTGTCATTTCCAATTTCACAAATGAAATCTTTCTCTTTTTTGTTTTTTTAGACAGTAGCAGGGGCTGCAGGAGCGTGGCAGCAAATGCATGGCTTCTTTTTTGCTTGGAGGCCTCAGTCAGTAATTTATCCTCCCAGACGTTGGCATGATGAGCAAGTCCATTAAACCCGGTGGCATCCTGTACATCCAGCTGCTAAAACAAATGTGTTACAGTGCTGCAGACTGTAGTGACACTCAGTGGAATGCAGACTTTGGCTCGTGGATGAAATCTGCACTCCTCCACACACAGTAAAGTGTCTGTCTGAGCTGGAGGGGTTCAGCCACGCTCAGCTTCAGATGCATCATTTTTTTATTTTGAAAAATGTCATATTCATAAACCGGTTGACAACAAGCACACAAAAACACTAAGAGATATTGACACAGACAAGCCAAATTTCTTGTCGAGAAACATTGTGTGGTCAAAAGAAACTAAGTGGGAGGTATTCGATTACCTTATGAGGGTTTGGAGGAGTCCATGTGAGGCGTTCAGACTGAACAACATACCAGCTGTCAAGCATGGAGATGGTAGCAACATGCAATGAAGAATGAGGACTACCACTAACTTCTTCAACTTCACTTAACGTCCTCATGTAGATGGTAGAAACCTTAACACAGTCAGGACCCACACTCACATCAGAACTGGCCTCTGATTGGATGAAGCAGGCTGACATTATCAACACCAAGCCAAATTTTTAAATTAAATTAACATGTTGATTCAATGCCAAGAGACCATCTAATTTAGATTAACTCTACCAATTCTGACAAGAAGGGGCAAACATCTAAGAAACGTTTACCTAAATATTAGAAGAGGTTTATGTTTATATTTGATCCTGTTTGTATAATTTGACCATATGTGGAGTAGAGAAAACAATGATTACAGTTTCAAACTTTTGAACCCAGTTTGTGATAGCTAACTCTAACCCTGACAACAACCATAAAAAGTGTCTAATTACACAAAACTCTAGAAAGAAATTATTTAATTCATTACGACATGATTTATAAATAGAGAATAAAATCTGCAACTGAGCAGAAAATCTTGTTCTGTTCTTCTGCAATGACCATAGATGTCCACCAGAGGGAGCTGCAGATGAGCAAATCCCTGTTTGTTTAATCAACTATTAGATGTCAGTTTGAACAGGTTGTTTTTATTTTCATCTGACGTTTCTCAGCTATGAGGACTGAAATACAGCCAGTGTTCAAAAACATTCTTGACAAAGCTTGGAAAACTGTTTCTCTAAATTACAACCAGGAAAAAAATTATATTCAAAGTCCTTAAAGCAACATAAAATAATTTAAAGTTTCTTCAAAACAGTACAGCAGCTGCATGCTGTCATGCAAATGTTGGACTTATTTATCATGAAGTGAAATAGGATTTTGTTTGATCTCGTAGCATCTTTTTTTGGGGGGGTTTGTTGTCTGTCTGTCTGTCTGCCTGAATAGATTTAGGGAGGTTTTTTATACCTCTTTATAGAATTCATAGAATTAACAATAAACCATACTAGTGTGTTGTTTGAGGACGTGTTTCATTTAGCATGCAGCTCTAAGTTCATTTTTATTTCATGTACCTTGTTTTTGGATTCTTTTCATTTATAATAATTGAATCATTTTGTTTTAAAATGCTTACCATATTAGTAACTGCATTGAGTCTGTAATTCCACTAAGCTTGTAGCAGATTGTGACATCATGTTATTTTGGCCTCAGCTGCTGCTGCATAGCTGTGTTTGGATCAAAACCCTTTAATTTAGGCCAATTAAAACAAAACAAAGATAAACAAATAATGAAGTAAATCAGGACTGTGTTCATAATTCAGATAAATCAATGTCTTAAGGTAAAAACACTTAAATTATGTGATGCTGACTGTTAAAAGAAGAAAGTGTTTTGTGTTTTCACTCATATCACAGTTCATCCTGATCACTAATGGATCGATGGTTTCTGCCCTGCTGCCTCGAGCTGAAACCACTAAAACCTGCTTAACCCCTTAAATCCTGATAAATCAAATAATAATAAAAATATATAGTTTATAAAAATTAAACTATTTATTGGCTAATATAGTACAACAACTACATAATCATATATATATGAACTATATATCATATGACAGTTTTTTAACCCTTTAAACCTGACACATGAAATAATAATCAGAAAACTCAGATTTTTAAAATATGAAACTTTTATTAACTAAGGTCAATATAACAATCATTTACTTTTATATATCATTTATTGTGCAATTATATAATAGTGCAACAGTAATAAAACTTAATAAAATTTGCACTTGCCAACTTTGGTTCTTAAATCTTCCACCAGAGGGCAGAAAACCTGTATAGAATTACCTTTTTGAGGAAAATACAAATCTTGTTACAGTTTTTCTCAATAGCTTTGGTGCATTTCTCACAACAGAATTAAAGTTTTCACCACTGCTAAGACATTACTCAAAACAATTAGAGCAAACTGCAAAACATGGCAGATAACCTGCAAAAGCAAGTCACCTTTTCAAAAAGCAAGCTCCTTAATCAGAATAGATTATTTGTTCTTCAAAATCAAGTCTTTATGTCAATGAAAGTGTCAGTGTTGTCAAAATGACAAAAGTTCTGACACCAGCATCGTAACAACAGTCACATGATTTAGTCATGTTTTCATTGAGACAGATGACTCTGGAAGTGCTGCCCAATGTAAAGTCCAGACAGTGTTACATATATGGTATTTAGAAAACTAGAAGTAAAAGAAAGATCAAGACAATGAATACACTTTACTTTATACTGTAAATTTACAACTTTTCACAGCATTGTGCAACTGAAAGAAAAACATTTACAAAGAATAAACTCCCTTTGTCTCAGTGATCCAGACTGTAGTAGTTTAGAAACTGAAGATCCTGTAAAACAGACGGTGCTTCCACCACAGACATTCTTACATTATGCATCTAGGGTCTTTGGAGAAATTACACCCAGTAATACCCGGGGGGAGGGAGGTCTAGCCGGCTAACCTCTCCTCCGGTGTCATTACCCATCTCCACGCATTTAGACACTTAGGATCCAGGGCGGGGGATGGCGGGCCGCCCCCCACTCTTTTTAAAAGCATCTTACTACAACACGCATCAACACCACATTGGAGCAGGTGGGGGGAGACTTGGGGTCTTCACACACCCCTGTTCTCTGCTCGCTGCCTGGGGCCTGGAGTGGAGCGGGCCGTCTGGTCGGGGTCTGCGGTGGGGGACTGCTCGGCTGCGGCGGGGTGCGCGGTGGTCTGCTTATCCCCACTTCAGTAAGGGAGGGACCATCTTCTGGATCTCAGGGCCGGCTTCACCCTTAGGGCGCTGGTCCCTGGTCCTGAACATAGAGAGTGCATGGGGAGCGAGAGTGGGTGTATAGCGTCTATTGTGTGTCTTGGTATGTTTGCAGGAATGTGTGTGTGCACGCATGAGGGAGGGAGCGTGATTGTGTCTGTGTGTGACTGTTTTTCTGTCAGGTTTCGTCCCCCCCCTCTCTCTCTCTGTGACATGCTAGACCCTCCTCAGCAGAGACTATCCTCCCTGGCTGCGCCTCGGCATTGGTGGTGCCTTTCTCCAGTGGCGTGCTGGGGTGTCTCGGGGTCTGGGTCTGGGTGCTGGGGGCGTCTGCCTGCTCTTCTTCCTGTGGCTGCCTGGTGGGATCTGGGCCCCCGGGGGTGGTCGGGCCTCTGCTGGGGCTGGTTCGCTCCTGGGTCTCGGGTCTCTGGTTCCGGCTAGATCTACCCTGGATGGCCGGCTGCAGGCGGTGCCTGTGAGCTCCTAGCCGCGACCCCCCAGGGGCTCTAGCGCGACGACTGCCGGGGGGCCCACGTGGGGTGAGCCTCTGCGCCCTCTGGGGGAGAGTTTAGCGACTGCCCTGACGGCGATCTCCCTGGGGTGTCCGTGCCCTGGGTGGCCTCTGGACGTCTGGGGCCTGGACCTCCTCCGCGTCCTCCGTGGGCCTTGGGGACGGGTCTGTGGCTCCTCGAACTTATTATTGAATGTTTCAATAGAGAAACCTTACATAAACAAGCGCGCATATACACACACAGGTGATCACAAGGTGTTCACATAAAGACGGACTCAGGTGTTTTCAGACACATTAACTGGGGCTGTGGTTGACACTGAACTCTCTTGAACTGGTGTATACGTATACATTTGAAGAATATCACAACTGTTGTGTATTCATATGCTGTTTGTTGCTGTTGTATCTTTTCTCCCTGTTTTGTTTGCTTGTGCTTTATTTACAGGTCTAGAAGTGGACTCTTCACGTCTCTTGTTCTCTTCTTTTTCTGTTTACTTTCTCCCCCATCCCTCTTTCTGTACCCTTCCCTTCACTTTCAGGCTCCATGTCCAATCAACCATAATAACATTCTAATAAAGATTTTGGGGGTTATATTTAAACAAAAATCAGGAGGAGTTTTATAGCAGTGGCTGTAACCTCTCACCTGAAACAGCAACACTGTTGGGCTTGTTTTTGGCACTCAGACATTATTCTGTTTGCTCCACAGCCGGACAGGACACGGGGTTAAAAAAAAAAAACAGACGGTGCTGCAGATCAGTCATGGACATCTAGACGCTCCCGTCTGTCTGGACACATATTTCCATCTACATCACAGTGAATGTCAGCTCTGTCAATGCACAGAGGAAAGTATCTTCTTGAGTGCTGAATCCACCCTCTGCAGGACTCTGCTGTGATGTCATGACAAGCTGCATCCATGGCTGCTCTCAGGGTCATTTGGGTCTTTGGATGCCGGTCATTTACCTTCCACCTCCAGGAGGAGAAAAACTCCTCAATCGGATTTAGGAATGAGAGTAGGGAGGAAGATACTCCACAAGCATCCTCTCATGTGCTGCAAACCACTGGCTGACCACAGTAGACTGGTCTCATTACTGTAACTCAGTTGCTTCATGTCCTAAAACAGTGACCATTGAATGAAATGAACAGGAAACTGACACTAGGTAGCGCCCAAATGACTACATGTTGTGAAGGTTGCACTAACTGTTGTGCAAATTTTAATTCTGTTGTGAGAAATGCGCCAAAGCTACTGATAAAAACTGTAATAGACGGGGGTCCTAGAAACTTTGAAACATCAGAAACGATAGAAATGGTGTTAAAGGTTAAATTGACTCCTTCCACCTGCAGATTCCTCACCAGTGAGCAGCAGGCATGAATAGGACTGGAAATGAAAGTACTAATACTAATACTTAAATTGAGTCCTTGACCACTGGTCAATGACCAGACATGGTTTAGGTCAGAATTGTGACAGTAGTCTAGAAGTTTAATGTTGTTTTCTTGGAGAGTAAAGTCTGTTCTCCAGAGACATGAAGCTGAAAGCTCCGCCCACAATGATGTTGAATAACTAATAACTAAACATTTAAGAAACATGAATACTTGATCATACAGCAGAAAAGTAAAATTGTTTATTGCACCATTACATAGAAGAAAATATATGCTGGAGCCATCCACATGGGGGCGCTTCAACATCTATTTCCTGCATCCAGATTTCTTTACTGCTGACAGTTAAACAATGTCTTGTTCCTCCTTCAGAATTCAATCACTTGGAAGGAAAAATGGTTGCAGGGTTTTCTTTTCATCTGTTTCTATAACTTTCAAAGCCATATACTTAAAAAATATAAATCATAACGATTTATTTCAAATCCTTTTAAAATTATTTTTAAAGTCAAACAATTCTGAGACAAAGTCAGAACTACAAGACTTTGTGACTTTTTTGTAGGAGAAGGAAACGAGCGTCCATTCAGAGACAGAGTTCTGGGTCAGGATGCTCTCCTCTCATCACCTCCAGCTCTAGGGGGATTTGATCCAGCCTCCTCTGGGACCCAGTAGATTTTCAGTCAGACAATTTGTCTTCCACCTCCTCCATCCCAGGAATTACACCATGAGCTAAAGCCGAATGTTGTGCAACTTTCCCAGCTGGTTCACTTCCAAAACAAATGTTTTCTGCCTCTACAGAGTGTTACCGTGACCCTTCACCGTGCCAATGCACACATCTCAGGCAGCAGCAGAAACCACTCTTTGTGCCATCTGTAATCACTGGGAGCCTTCTCTGAGCAGGAAGGAACACTTCACTGCCCCCTCAGTATGAACACATCGAAACCATCAGTGAGCTGAACTCAGAGCTGTTTATCTGGAACAGGAAATGTCTTTCCTTAGAATTTTCATTATGATGATTGAAAGTTGTTGAAAAATTATGAATTCATTTGAAGTGCAGGTTGATGCAGCACCTCTTAGAGGAGGTTAGTGAAGCACAGGATGGAAACATTGGTGCTGCACCAGGAACCATTAAAAAAAGACCTTTTTTTCCAGAATGATTCAAGAAAAGTAACTGAAGGATGTTCTGAAAAAGCCAAAGTCATTTTTTATATGTTTTATATTTTTTTCTGTTGACCTGAATAGGAACTGATGTCAGTTAACAGGATAAACAAGCAAACAAATGAAAAATAAAATAAACCTAAGAAAATCAGAGATTCTCCTGCATGGAAGTCTATGAATGACATCAATCTTTCTTCTCACATTTGGTTGTTAGGTTCAGAAAAGATCGATAGTTTTAACAGACTGAATTATGGGTTTATTTCCACAGGAGGTCAAAATATCTCAACCTTTCATGAAGCAGTCCAGGTGACAGACAAACAATCAATGATGATTATTTGTCAAATCTGTGTTGATATGCTTCAGATCCGCCCAGTGCCCATCATGTACATGCGTCGCTTAGTGTGCACATCATTTTAGAGAGGTCACTTATCAACACTGAACAGAGTTTAGAGGACAGCTGTAGAATTATCACCTCACTCATAGGGTTCAAGTTTGAAACCAACCCGGAGGTTTGTGTCTTATACGTCTCTGCATTTCTACTATAGGCCACAATCTTGATTTGTAATATGTTTAAAGTTAGAATGACATCATAGGTAAAGAGCATAATAAAATCCACTTCTCAGAAAGGTTTACCAGTGTGTTGCTACAACCTGCAGCTCAGAAAGTCCTGGTCTGGGGTATCGGGATCTTTACTATGTTAAGGGTCTGGGTCCCCAGCAGGGAACCCAGAATCCTGTCTCCACTTCTACCAGCTCTTCTGGTGGGATCCCAAAAAGTTACCAGGCCAGCCTAGATGGAGTTTCTGCTCTGGTGAAGAGGGAGCTCAGTATTCTGGATTTACTGATCAATCTATGACATAATACTCACCTATGATCATGTTGGGTAGTGACCAAAAAACTAAGTTGTGCCAGCTGAAATGAGTTTCCTCCTCAGCCTGGTTCAGCTTTAGAGATAGGGTGAGGAGCTCTGATATCTGTGAGGGACTCTGAGTAGAGCCGCTGCTCCTCCACGTCAAGAGGAGGAAGCTGGGGTGTTTCTGGCATGTCCTGTCTGGACGAGGCCCCAGGGCCAACCCAGGTTTATATATCAGGCCTGGTAACGCCTTGGGATCCCACCAGTGGAGTGGGTAGAGAGAGAAGATAGTCCTATAGGGCTTCTGACCCCAAAACTCAGACCCTAAAAGAAGTACAACCAGACATTCTAATACACAGATAGACTGTCTGCAAATTTAACGTGTGTTCAATCAAATCCTGAAATGACGAGTTGACATTTCATGTAATATTCTTAATGTTCTTGTCTTTATGCTGTATTTTTCTCTGTCTGAGGAGATGTATTTCTAAACAATAAATTGCTAAGGTAAGCCTGAGATCTTGAGTTTTGGGAGAAGGACCAGCATCCGATTAGGAAAATAAAATATTAGGGTGACAGTGGAAGGCTGCAAGAGGTTTATCAGTGGCTGATCATCAACCATCCAGTGACCCCGTGGCCCAAATGGGATGCAGGCAGCAGTCTGCAGCACTGAGGGTGAATTATGGCTGTCTGTCCTGTCTGGAGGAGACTCAGCTTCTCTGCCAGGAGTTTCCCCTTGGGAGTCACGTCCTCCACACATCTGGATCCCTGAGCTGTTTTTTTTTCCTGTCCTTGCTTTAGGGTTATTAGCATTCATCTGCTATACAACATCTGCGAGTCCTGCTTTATTTCTGCTGCCTCTCCCTGCAATGATTTGGTATCTGCCCACTGAGCAAACAGCAGGTATCCAGATCTCTGCAGGACACAGATGTTTTTGCTGCTTTACGTGGATGCGCGGGTGGCTGCTGGACAGAAAGTAGACTGGAACTTTCTGAGGAGGAGAAGTCTGGGAAGATGCCATGTTTGGATTTAAAGCCTTGAAGATTTACCAGTCAGTAGACACACGTTCCTACTCAGGACATTCGGACCAATTTTCTTTCCTAGTTTGTCCAAAATAAAAAAACAAGCTCACCTTTGTGGAGATCCCTGCAGCTAATGAAGCTCATCTAAACGAGTCATTTCCTGTTTACTGGTATGCATGTGATAGTGTGTGAAAGTGAAGACAGCTGATGAAATTCCCTTTACTTTAAATCACATGCTCGGCCTCAACCTGGAAACATCTGGCTCAGAGAAGACGAGCCACACGTGCACATTCAAATGTCAGCACATTTAACTCGACTCGGTTTGAGTGTGCAACACAGATCTGCACCAGTCAACAATTTACCAGCGTTTGGTTCCAGTTCTGTGTACAAAATATGTTTAGGACTCGAACGAGGCTCAGAGGAGCTGTGTGTGAGAGCCAGCAGCAGCCTAATTGTCAGTTGCGGCTAATCTAATGGTCTAAATGTGCTTTATCGGAGGAGGGAGTTTTTTGTGCACAGACCACAGTTTTAATCAAAACAGCACATGCATCTTAATGACCGCCCATGATTAGGTTTCCCCCTGCAAACTGAGATTTGGTGCTCATGAGGTTCTACCGCGTTGGCGTCATTAACCATGCAGTTTATTGCACCAAAAGTCTCTATCCGCCTTGAGGTCGCCATAAGCGTGTGGTCGGCATTTTTACACAACATGCTGCATTTCCCTGGCACCTATCAGATGCTTTCAGCCTGGGAGCCAGACCCAAAATGAGCTGGTTTAATCTGAACGCATGTTGGATCCTGTTGTTGTCACAAATATGTTTTATCAGCATATGTCCCATATGAATTCAGTTATTTGTTTAATGAGACCGCCCTGTACAGATAGCATCGTTCCACCAAGTCTTTTTCTTGGCTCAGTTCTACCCAGGCATGCAAGTAACACAGAATCTGGCATAAGTGAAGATAATCATCCAAGAAAGAAAGGAAACACTATTCATTCTAGCTGATACTTCTAGAAGTGTTTGGAGTAAATTATTAGGGTTTTTATTTTGAGAGAAATTAGTGTAATTATGTTTGGTGCTCCCATCAAACAAATTCCTTACTTTAACAAATGTGTGTAAAGAAATATAAAGGGGACTTTTACTTGAAGGAGTCAGAAAAGGTTCACAGAGATCTGAGAGAATTCATGTTGAATGTTTGATCTTGTCCATGAAAGAGGCTCTCCCTGTGAGTTAGTGGCCACTGAGGCCTCTGAACCAACAGCAGGGAGACAGATGAAGCACAGGAGTGAGATATTTAGCTCCTGCAGGGCACTCACATCTTCCCAGTGGGTCACGGGTGGATCTTTCAAATCAAAGTGTCTCCAGTGACAGAACCCACGCTTGGAGTTGACTGTGTGCCCCAAAAGGCGACTTTGAATTTCCAAATACACAACACTTGTGCACAACTTGTACTTCAATACAGACACTGGCAGTTATCAGAAGCAGAAATTTAATAACACACTTCAATGGAAATGAATCAAACAATTATTAGAAGAAAATATTTTCAGAAGAAATATCACAGGTTATTTTTGTTATGATCTGTTTGCATCAGATTTAATTGTTTTTCATCCCATTTATTGACAGTTAAATTTATTTAATGTAGATTTTTAAAAATTGGAACATTTTTCTTTATAAAGCTTAAACAGCATAAGGAGCTGCACGGTCTTTTATGAAAACAACGTTTTATGCCTCAGTTTAAGTGATGGCAGTTTGCAAAAACTCCAAAATATTCAGATAATCTGCAATTAATATCAAAGTCTGTTTTTTCCATTAAAATTGATAAGAAGAATACTTTCTAATAATCCACTAGAGGCAAACAGAGCATGATAAACAGAGGATCTGACCAGGAGGGACAAGACAAGGGAGCTTAAACACATGAGGGAAGGTGATCAGGAGAAGGAGGATCAGTGAAGGGAGACAGGAGGAGGAACACAGGAAGACAGAGGCCAAAAACTAAAAACAGGCATTCCCAGCAGACCTTCACTATACATTTGGGATGTCACAATCTTCCTCTGCTGATACATTTGATCAGTTGGCAGCTCTGCTCCTCCCCTCCCCTAACCCAATTCATACTGCTGCAGGTTGGATGATATGACTACAAAGTCGATTACTGACCTGCAACCTAGCCTGCCCTGGTACTGAGTGTACTAATGGGTGTCCTTGTGTTTAACCATGATGTTCATTATGGCCAATCTGTGACTTGCACAGAAACCCTAAAACAAAACACCACACAGGTTCCGATCAGGTAGGCCGCTCCTCCCAGTAATGCAGGCTTCACTGTGAACACCCACATGAGAGTTGAAGTCACCCAGCAGGACTGTAGAGTACACAGTTGGGGTGCTATCTAGCACTAATCCCAAGGAATCCAAAAAGGGTGGAATCTCTGAGTTGATACTTGGTATGTAAGAGCAAAAAAAAACTGCCAGGAACCAATCCAAAGGTGCAGGTAAGCTACCTTTTTCTATCCTTGGGGTAAATCCAACATACAGACAGATAGTCTGGGTACTAACAAGAAGCTCACCCTGGCCTTCTGCCTCCCACCTGAAGAAACTTCAGTTGAGAAAAGAGTCCAAAGATTTGAGTTCTGGAGCCAACATTATTTTTCAAGGTAAGTCCAACTAATTCAGGCTCAGTGGGGCAGCGTGTTTCTCAGTTGGTAGAGTGGCCAGTCTGGCAACCGGAGAGTTGCCGGTTCAACCAGCTCTGACTGGGTTACATAGTTGTATCCTTGGGTAAGACACTTCACCCATCTTGTCTACTGGTGGTGGTCGGAGGGACTTGGTGGGTGTCAGTGCATGGCATCTGTTTCTGTCAGTGTGTCCCAGGACAGCTGAGACTACAGTGTAGTTTATCACCACCAGTGTGTGAATGTCAGTGTGAATGGGTGAATGACTGGTTGTGTTGTACAGCGCTTTGGGGAGTGGAGAACACTCTAGAAAGAGCTCTATAAATACAGACCATTTACCATATCTAATAATGCTCCACCTCTTCTACAAGCTCTGGCTCCTTCCCACCAGAGAGGTGATGTTCCCTTTCCTAAATACTAGTTTTGAGTCTTGGGAGTGGACTGACAAAGTCCTGGCCTTTGTCAGCTACCTAATTCACAAAGTACCAGACCTCAGACATCTTCACAGAGAAACTCTTCCCAACCATTCAAGAACAATGTGGTGATAAACAATGCTTTTTCCAGCATAATGGAGTACAGGTCAATAAGGCTAAAGTCAGAACTAAGTGGCTTGGTAACAAAACATCACAATTTTGGGTCCATGTCCAGGAAACTCCCCAGACCTTAATTCCATTGAGAACTTGTGGTCAGTCCTGAAAGGCAGGTGGATGAAAAATAGGCTGCCATCAGTCAGAATTTGGAGCAGGATGTTGATTGACAGCATGTCAGAGGTCTAGCTAGCTGGTTTGCTAATTCAAACAAAAACATCTACTGACCTTGTTATTACCTGATCTGGATTTCTGCTAAATGTGACACACGTGCAAGGAATTCCCAGTTGTTGTGTCTTCAGATCACATATCCAGTGAATATGTGGTCTGAAGAACATGCTAGCCTGTAATTTTCCTTAATTGTTTATTTGTATTATTTATAAAATTCTGGTTAATGTGACAAACTTTGACCTATATAGGCCATATCCCTTTACAATTACTAAATAAAATCTATTCAAAACAGTCCTAAAACTTAGCATATAATTTATAGTTTTGATATTATATTCTTCCTGAAAGCCAAATAATCTCTTTAACTGCAAATGTTATGATTTGATTTGCGGATGGACCCTGGAGCGAACACAGACAATCGTGGAAACTGGAGGTAAGTGAAAACAAATGTTTTATTAATATTGGAGGTGCTGGTGCTGGAGGTGTGGACCTTGGGAGGCCCTAGCGTCCGACGGAACCGTACACCATGCAGGGAGGAGAGGAGAGTGAGCACAGGCAGGGGAACACTGAATGAGCAGGTGATGATGAAACAGAAAAGTCTTACTGTGAGTTGAGGATGGGGTGTTGGAGCTGGCGACCGACAGAGAGACAGGCAGTGGTGCTGGAGGTGTGGACCTTGGGAGGCCCTAGCATCCCGGACGGAACCGTACGCCACCTCATGCGAGTCGAGTGAGGAGGGGGTGTTGGAGCCAGCGACCGGCAGGGAGACAGACAGGCAGGTAGATAAGAGGATGATGATGATGATGAGAGGGCAGCAGGGAGACCAGAAGGAGTGGAACAAGGGAGGAGTGACCGGCTGGAGATCCAGGTAAAATGGCAGCAGACCAGAGCAGGATGACGGGAACCGAGAGGAAACACTGGAGGGAGGAACAACAAGGTTAAACTAAGGTACTGAGGAGATCTAGGTAAAAGGCCATAGTTACCACAGGGAAGTGGACACAATGAACTGGCGTCTTCCTGGTGGGACGCTGATCCTTTTATCTTGCTGATGAAGGTGATGTGGTGATGAGCTGAACGGTGGCAGCTGTGATGAGCTGAGTGGTTGCAGCTGTGGGTGGTTGAGAGCTGTCCAGCTGGTTAGGGAGGAGGAGGCGTGCCTGCTGGAGCTCAGGATACGACAGCAAAACTATGATCAAAGAACTGTTTTATACAATATGTAATCATGACGATTAAGAATCATACTGCAAAGCCTATGAGATAGCAGGAAGTGAGAGTATTTCTCACTACACAAACACAACAATTCAAACATTATTCCCTCTTTATCTTTAGTTAACACGTTTTTAAACATCTCTGCTCTTTCAGGGGATTTTGATCCTCCTCAGTAGTTGCTATGAAGCAGATCTTTCTCAAAAGTTTATCAAAAAGCAGCTGAAAACACCAAAAGCATTTATAATTTTCATCAAGATTAACGATGATCTTTAGTAGACAAAGCTGCAGCTGGCTAACACATTAGGAGATTAATCCATACAGTGTGTAGGTGTGTGTGTGTCTGTGTGTGTGTGTGTGTGTGTGTGTGTGTGTGTGTGTGTGTGTGTGTGTGTGTGTGTGTGTGTGTGTGTGTGTGTGTGTGTGTGTGTGTGTGTGTGTGTGTGTGTTTAATAGCACTGCCCAGCAAGGTCACTGTATTCTGCTTAGCATCACTTCCAAGTCTGATTTATAGAAGCGCTGAGGTGTTAGCATGCCAGTGAATTTCCCCTCATTATTGGAAGAGTTAAAAAAAGAAACACACATACATCTGCAATAAAGTGAACAGCTGATGTAAACTGATGGCGAGGAACATCTGGCGAGAACACCCCATAGGCAGAAGAATGTGTGACATTTTTAATGAATGTCAACGTTAAGCCTCCGTGTGATATATTGTTCACAAGGGATTTATAACATTGAGATGTGCACATAAATTTGAAGGCTCGACGAGGCTCAGTGATTCAGTTTTCTATGTTTAGAGTAAAATTTGGTGCAGCTGGGCTTCAGCAAAGGACAAGAACCGTCACAAAAATGCAGTAATGTTGACACTTTCATAAACAGAGCTCCTCATGACTAATTTGTTTGGGGTCCTAACCCTGAGTGTTTTTACTGCGCTGACCATATAGGGTGTGGACACTCTGCAGGGCAGTGGAGGACGGCTGGATCTGCTGAGCGGGGACAGCACTGTTTACACAAGAGCAATCAGAAGAGCTAGACTTTTATAAAAAATCAGCAGGCGTTTTTAAAATAATTCAGTTCACCTGCTGTCCCTCAGCTTCTGACAGAATCAAATAAAAGTACAAGAAGCAGATATGTTGACGTGAAGGGTGCTCTGTCTAGTTTGGAGGCTGTTTTTTTGGCCTCTCTCGATGAGAGCTGTTTAAGTAATCATGGCTGTCTGCCTCACAGGCTATAAACCAGAGGATTTGTAAAGAGAAGCATTTCAGACTCGCTGCAACACATCAGGAATTTGAAATGTGCTGTTTGTTAGAAGGCAGTGCAGAAGAGGGAGAAGAGCTGCTCACAACAGTAGGAGGAGGAAGGATGAAGAGACAACAACCAAAGCCAAGTCTGACCGAACTGACTGGGCTTTGTTGAGAAGTCTGTTATGAAGATTGTGATATGAAATGAGAACTCCTCAGGGATGCTTTATGGGGATGAGTCTGCAGGACTCAGGTCAAACAGAAAGTCTCTTCAACAGCAACATACTGTTTGCATTCAATGCTGTCATACTATAGTCCAGGTCAATTTAGAAAAAACAGTTTAGAAAAACCAAACACACAAAACAGACTCCTGGTCAAGAAGATCATGTTTTAATTCAGATTTGTTTTGTATTAAGCAAAAGACGAAAACAAAATCTCAAGTTAAAACTAATACGCCTTAAATGTTGCCACGTATTAAAACAAGATACAGGAATGTAACTAAAACGAAAACAGCACCTCCTTGTGACTGGTTTCAGCATACGTTATAATCCTAACTCCCCATATTCATAACTTGCTGCTGTTTGTTCAAATATTTAGTTGTAATCATTTATTTGATCTCTAAATGTCTTGATTTTGTGTGAGTGGTATAGGTTTCAGTCCCACTGTTTTAACATGCAGACTCTGGCTGAAATATACAATATGTCAGCAGCCATACATAGTTATGTTTGGTCTCATAGCCTGGTAAACCAGACTACAGAGAACTGACGGTCTATAGTTTACTAGGCTATAGTGCAGGCTACTTGTCCTATTAGGTTACAGTGCAACTTTTGTTACAGTTGAACACAATATTCAATTACAGAAGCTTGAACATAATATTGGACTAAAGGAACAGCACTAAGGTGATTTATTTTAATCTGATCAAACTGTTTTTTTATGTTGACCCTTCCTTGTGCACCAGAGTTAGCCATAGAGTTCCTCAGAGTTCAGTACTTGGTCCAATACTCTTTACTTCATATATGCTTTCATAGGGTCATATAGTGAGGGCCTGCTGGGAACACCTGGCAGAACAGCCTGTCAAGATGGTCTTCAACTCCCACCTCCGGCAGAGCTTTGACCGCGTCCCGAGAGCAGTGGGGGACATTGAGTCCGAATGGGCCGTATTCTGCTCTGTGATTGTTGAGGCAGCTGTTGCTAACTGTGGTCCCAAGGTTCATTCGGTGATCTGTCCCCACCAATAACTCGACCTAAGGGTAAAGAAATAGCGCTGCATCCCCACCACTAATACATGTAGCTCCAGTCCAGCGGACCGAGGTCCTGTGCAGCTGTGTGAGGACCTCAGGGGAAGAAGGAATGTTTGGATCGACCGGCACGAGCCCTCACCTGGACAGAAGTCCGTACTGAGCCACTCATGCTGAAAGCACCTGCTGTGGGTCTGGAAGTGGTCCTAGCTGGACTGGCCATCGGGCATCTTAACCCCCATGGGCCTGTAACTGTGGGGCCAGTCTGGACTGGTAACGATCTGAGCTGAGCTTCCTGTTGCTGCCACCTTTACAACAAGCCTGTGTCCTCTGCTGCTGCGGTCATGTAATGACCCCAAACAACTAGACCCCGATTATAAGACGACCCCACATTTTTACATTATTTTCAATGAAAAAAAACCCTCATCTCATATATTTGGGACAATATGGTACATCTTCAATCTGGCCCCAAAACGCCTTGGGGTCCTGCAGAGGAGTTGGTGGAAGTGGCTGGAGACAGAACATTCTGGGATTCCTACTTGGGATGCTGCCCCCATGACCTGGACTGGGATAAACAAACAAAGGTGGGGTGAGGTGAGGCAACTTTTTATAGGAATGCATCTCTGAGTTGTTTCAAGCTTTCAGTTCGGTTCTGTCAATGAGTCAATCAGACAGATCTAAAACAATCCCAACTTATTAGTCATGAAGATGATGACACTAGTTCTTGTACAGTAGCTCCAGGTTTTAATTTAGAATCCAGACAAATAAAGTGTGACTTACATATTTTGCCATACATCTATTAAATACTGAATAAACAGATTTTAGAATTGTAATTACATTATACTTGCAATAATAGATTATTGGTTTTGCAAATGTTGTGGGTTTCTCAGCTGCAGAGTTCTGCACTGACCTTCGTGTCATTCTGCACTTCTTTTCTTGAATTGCATCTCTGCTCTCTTCACCTTTCAGCGCCGCCTCAAGCTGCGATTGTAATTTCTACACACAGTCCGCACATCTGTTTTTTGGATGACAGCTTCCACTGATCAGCTGGGGCTACCACTCAACCAATCACGATGAAGGTGTGTGTTTTCTCTGCTTATTAGCAGAGGGCAGACATCTGGAGGTAGTTAGGAGTGGGTATTTGGACCCGACTTATTTGGTTTGGTTACAGCACAGATCTAAACTGTGGAGGTGGTTCTCTGCACGAAGCCTCAGATGGAAAAACAAACCTTAATAAAGTCTGGCTTTTCCTTTTCTTACTTCAGATGTTTGTCACTTGGGTCCTGGCAGTGAGAGGAGCTGGTTTGCAGGACAGTTTAGGAACATTTAGCAGAGATTAGATTGTTTGTTAGGAAACGTTACTCGCAGGTGGGATGTGTCTTACGTCATTGTTTTTGTTTTGTTTTTTGTTTTCTTTAAGGTTGAAACTTAAAATTTGAAATTAATCTTTCTATTAAATTCCATTTGATCTCAGTGGGACACTTTTTCTGCACAGTAACTAAATAAAAGCCTAATCCAGAACCAAACTGGCCATCATATTTTACATTTTAAAATAATCCATTTTACAGGTTTTATTCATTTACTTTTGACGGTTTACTGTAATTTATCATTCAGCTCATAGGGAAAATGCTTTTAATATAATTAGTTTTCTTTTCTTTATAAGACCTAATATTTGGTGCCCTTTTTAAAACACTTTGGAGTGAAATGAATTAACTTGTGATGTTGTGACTCATCTAAATCTGGATGACTGATTACTGACTCTAATCTACATGATTATGTATTTAAAGCCTGAGCCTTCTAGAGCTTTATCCGTGTTGTGAATGGTGCAGAATAAATGAAAGATCTGGTGATTATTTGCACATTCCTCTACTTAGTGAATCTTTCATGATTTTATGAGACTATACTGAAATCTGTAAACGTGGCTTTACTTTTTTTTTTTTTTTTTGTGATGTGTAAATTGCAGCACGAGTAAAATGACTGCCTAATTTGTATTTGATGTCAGCAGAAAGAACTTTTAATATGCGCTGCATTGATGAATCATAAACACTTCCTCTGACTTCTGGCAAGTTCATGTTTGGTGTTCAAAAAGTGGATTAAAGCCTCGGTGATCCTTTGTAAACTTTTTTAGGGCTAAATACACAACAGAAAGCATGACAGCAGACTCACTGCGCTGCACAAATGTCATCTGCACTGCAGTTAATATGCTTGTGTTGGCACACATCCAAATGAGCGCAGCTAAACGTCCTCTTGGTGAAAGGAAACAGAAGCAAACCTCTTTTCAGTGAGTTTAC
Source organism: Callopanchax toddi (assembly GCA_006937965.1). NCBI lineage: Eukaryota > Metazoa > Chordata > Actinopteri > Cyprinodontiformes > Nothobranchiidae > Callopanchax > Callopanchax toddi. Next base: position 1,108,174 of record SSNR01000158.1, read on the forward strand.
TGCAATTACAGCCACTTTCAGAGGTTAAAGCTATTCAGATTCTGTCACTGAATTAGAATCTCCAAAAACAAAACCACGATCTATTAGCTCATATCTGTGGCCACCTCTTGGATCTAGAGAAGAAAAAACAAGCCTGCCAAGACACAATAAACGGCCCCGAGTTCGACTCTGTTTGTGTGTTATATGTATTAAAAAACCGCCTGCCAGAGTGGTTAGAGTAACTCTGGGGCCGAGGCCACAAGTTGGTAAAGTGTCAATGAATCTTGTGTCTGCTGAAGCCATGAGCACGAGCTGCTTCGCTCCTCCTAAAACAATTTCAGCCACCAGGAGAAACATCAACTCCCACCTGCCTCAAATAAAAAGAGACTTATTTTCACAGGAAATGACCGACTGGATCCTGACAGAAGGTGTAATCCAAAGAGCGGCATGGGGGCCACCTGTGGCCCTCGGAGCGATTTTGTGTGTCCCTCAACTGAATCTCAGGAATGGTAGAATTTAGTCTTCCAGCAGGCTGTTGATGCAGCTTTAAGCTTTTATGTTTTTACTAACGTGACACCAAAAAAACAAAAACTATTTAAATAAAATATTTTATGTTGTATTTTTGAGAAGAACTATTTAAGAAAGTTCACAATAAAACAATTTTTGCATTTTTGTGACCTGTAAAGACTTTTAACTTGGTGAATTTGGCCCTCGTCTTGAAAAGTTTAGACAACTACAACAAAATATTCTAATATAAAACAAACACATGGATAAAATACATCAAGTCTGTGTGATGAAAGTCTTTAAAGATATTGTCTAAAGTTTGATTTTAGTGCCTGGATTGAGAAGCAGAGCCGCAGTGTGAGCAGCTTGTTCAAAGAGCGCTTCCTCCACTTTACCTCCCACAATGTTTGTTGTGCTCAGTTTGAATTGTTGCTTGGGCAGCAAATCAAGACACTGCAACATGTGCATGCAGAGGTCACTCATGATGAGGACGAAGGAAAAGAAAGACGCTGACATGAAGTGACGGGGAGACGGTTGTGGTATGAAGCTGCTTCATTATGAGGAAAGAGATTTGAGGATGTGGAGGGGTTTTGTTTCCTCTCTTCCAGCTGGAATCACTCTAGTATTTTCCAGGAAAAATCATAAGAACCTCAAATCTATTTTAAAAAAAAGTAATAATAATAATAATAATATGCACATGCAGTACCCATGTGATACAATGAAAACAGAGTTTGCAACTCAGCAAAATGGGAGCCGTTTAATAGATTTTGGCAGGAATATAAATCTGGTCATATTTTTATGCAGAGTAACGAGCAACTGTGAGGCTAAAGTTAGCCCACCTCAGTCAGGGGCTACGGTTTCAGCACAGCTGAAAAAGAAGGAGAAGAAAATCCACCTCTCCCCAAAGTGCACTCCCCAGATGGACACATTTATTGTTCAATAACCTGAAGCTCATTGGAAAGTCAGATTTGAGGAAAACCAAAGCAAAGCACACGTCTGGCTGCTCGTACTCAGTTACAGCACAGACGTTCTGCAACTTAGCACGGTTTTGCATTTTAACAACTTCTTTTTATCAGAACTAACTGGGCAGGGACTGAAAATGAGCACCATTTAAAACAATGTTTAATGCATTTGTTCCTTTTCAATGAACATCTAAATAAACTTAAAAAACAGAAAATGTTCAGAGACTGAGTTTAACTGCATGCATTTTTTAATCACAGTTTTGTTTTTGTGAATAAATGGATGGAGGTAGAGCGTGACAGCTGGGAATCCTCCACCTGAGTAACTGTGATGTCATGGTGGGGATTTTGTTTAATCATCAAAATGTTTTCAGTGGCTGGTTCCTTTGATTTCAGTGTATTTATTTTTACATGATATCTCCCTGTAACTCCAGCTATTAGTTTCTGAGTTGTTGGTCAGATGCTGTTGTTACCCTGTTGTTTACATACGGTTTGTTCCCTTTGGTTTCCATCTGGTTCCAGTTTAATATTTTCTTTAATAAACTACTGGATTATTAATCCCTGCTGCTGCTATTTGCCTGCAGTTAACTTCCACAACAGAACACTTGAAGAAACAAAATGAGTCAAAGGTGGAAAAAACTTTGTCCATGAAGGAGATTCCTGCATGTCTCTAAGCGTTTGTGTGGACATTGGTTTATGTTGTCCTGTCACTGAAGTTCTGAGCATGTGTAAAAATATTAAATTCTCATCCTCATTAACATTGAGTAGCTTTGTCTTTTCTGTCTGTCTTGAAGGTGAGCAGCACTCACATCAGAGGAGGGTTATAGGGTTAGGGAGGGTTGGTAAATAAATTAAACACTTTACAACTAAATTCTAGTTGTTTTCTTTTTAACAAATCCTGCCCCTAGTCCCTTTAAGTGCTAAAGTTTCACTTAAAGTCACATCAAAGTAGCAAACAGAGATAAACAGCTCAGATGCAGTGAGCGCATGTGGTCTTTTTTCTTCATTGTTAAATCAGAGCGACATGTGTTAACTATCTAAGATTATTTATACTTTGAGTCATATTAGATCACAGTCTTCTATCAATGAGCCATTAAAACAGAAAACATGGCAGCCCCCTCACTGCACACGGACCCTGACTAGCATCAGCAGCAGGCTGCAATGAGTCACTCCTTCATGGTTGGGCTGAGAAGATGCATTAAAGCTTCATGAGTCGATATGTTTGGTGTTAGAAAAAATTCTAATGACTAGTGTTGATTTGAATAAAGCAATGACCTCAGACTGAGTAATGACTGTTCTATGACTGCAGCCTCAAAGTAGAGCCACGGTTCAGAACCAACAGAGGAAAGTTAATACCTTACAGTAAATATTATAAAAGTTAAGTCTCAAAAGTTTATGGAGACAAAGAAAAAATAATATTGGATTTTATCTGGTCAAATGCTTGAGAGGTGCCGCTCTGAGGTGGTTCAGGCATCTTGTCATCTTGGGTGTTTTGGGCATGTCCTGCTGGCAGGAGCCTCCAGGTCAACCCAGGACACCCTGGAGGGATTGTTTCTCCAGACTGGTTTGGGAATGCATCAGGGTCTCACCAGCAGAGCTGGTGGAGGTGACTGGGAAGAGGATGGTCTGGGCTTCCTTATTTGGATTATCCCCTGTGACCCGAATCCGGATGAGCTGACGAAAGCAAACATATAATAAAGCTTTAGCTTCATTTATGAATTTTGTGCATACATTTTCATGAAAATCACAACATTAACGAGATCCTGGTATCAATGGTAGCATTAGATGTAAATGTTTCTAAATTGTTTTCTAGTGTTGCTTTTAGAATGAAGTGTTCTTCATTAGGGGCATTTAAATCTTTATTTAAAGATCTGAATCAGACTGTAAGGACATGTTGGTCTAACTTCTATTTTAAGACCATTTAACTCTTTGCCTTCTCCGAATGTTTGGGACCTTTAGAATCCTCTGGTATTCCTTTGTCTAGAAAGCCGCTCTCATTTTAAAATACCTGAATGTTGCTTCGAAAATGAAGGAATTCTTATAACAGAGGAAAGTGTTGACTATAGGGCAAGATGGGAGATTTTTGAAGGAAGCTTTAAAAGGAGGGTGGTGCTTTAGGAAACATGTGCATCATTGCTTTGCACAAAAAACTTTACAGGCCACTAGACTGCCCCTAAATCAACCATTTATCAGATCAAGAACTGGGAAAAGAGCTGATCAAATACTGTGAAGGCTTCAGGTCATACAGGGACATCAGGACTAAACTGGAACACACAACTAGTGTAAAGCTGCTCAGAAATGACAGCAGGTGAGTGAGTCCATCAGCTCAGTGAGGAGAAAGACTAGAGGACGGTCTGGTGTCAAGCAGGCAGGCTACGTCTCTCTAAGACATTTATCAGAGACAGACTGATTATCTAAGGGTAATGTCATCTTCTCTGATGAATCCTCCCTGATTAGTTGTGCATCTAAAAGAAGAACTGTCTGTTGTGTCCTGTTACAGTAAAGCATCTTGAGACCAAGTGTTGGTAACTGTTAAGAGAGTGGATTCTCTCACAGTTTGGCCTCAACCATGAACCATGAATTGAGGAGTTCCTCCAGAGGAACTCCTCCAACCATCCAACAACAGTTGAGTGATGAACAATGTCTGCTCTATTATGATGGACCACCATGTCATGAAGCTAAAGTCAGAACTAAGCAGCTCAGAGATCAAAACATCAACATTTAGGGTTGATGTCCTGGAAACTCCCCAGAACTTAACCTCACTGAGAGACTGAGGTCAATCTTCAAGAGCTGAGTGGATAAATAAACAAAAAATACAAATTCTGACAAAGTCCAAGCACTGATGGTGAAGAATGGGCTGCCATCAGTCAGGAGGATCGAGCCAGAGGTTTATTGGCAGCATGTCAGGGTGAACTGACGAGGTGTTGAATAAGAAGAACCAACATTATGAATGCTTTCTTTGTATCAACCTAATGTGATTGTCCAGAAACCCTTTAAAACTCATGAAAGGCTTTAATTCTACTTAAGACGCAAAAACACTGACACAGCAAACTTTGTGAAAGCAAACACTTCGTGTGTCATTCTGTTTTAGCCACAGCTGACTGGCTTTCTTTAGAAAGTCTAAAAATACTTACTAAATATTCCTATTTGTTCTTTACTTGAACTGCAAAGCAACATTTCCCTTCTTGCTCAGTTATAAGAGTTTTACTCTGACCTGATCTCATTCTCCTCTGTTGTTGGAAACAGGCTAAAAGTTCCAAAACATCACACTTAACTTAATTCAAGTAATCACATTTAGGACCCGAGGGCCAGTCCAAACCGGCGTGGCCTCCCCTCAGCGTTTGGAACCTGGTCAGCCTTTTAAACCTGATCCTGTGTTTACCCTGTTCTATTGTCTGGGGTGAACCAATCAGTGACTAAACAGATTAGCTGCAGAACAACAAATGTTACCAAAGGAGAAAGCTAGACAAAAATGACATCACATTTGAATGAGGTGTATGAGCATTTGTTAAAATATGTGTTTATTAGTCACAAGTTGGATAAACAGCTTGTAGAAGTTAAAAAAAGATGCAAGGAATGAGAACTGGAGACTTCTTGATTTACCCCTAAGAACGCCGCTCAGCTGTCTCCACGGAGCCGGCGGTGGTGGTGAGGTCTGTAAACCCTCCTCTACACATGGTCTGTATCACAATATGAGCTCACCAGGGAAAAGTCATGACTTCATCAGCTCAGAGCCAAACCTAGCACTTCATCATGGCCGCTCACTGTTCTAAACTAAAACCACAAGCAGCAGGAGGTCTCCACACATCACAAACCCTCAATGCAAATCAGGTCTTATCATGAAAAATTTATTGTTTGTGTTACAAATGTCATGCATATTTACAGCATATAAAAAGTTTTTATACACAATATTGGGTAACTTTAATATAACACATTCAAAAACAGCCTGCAAAAATGAACTGTTTGCTTTTTAAATTGGAATTAAATGATAAAATGACAGAACCATGAAAACACACAACACATACAAACAACCATAAAACACATGAGGTAGTCAAGTGGTAAAAAAATAATCATACAATCAACAGAGCGATGGACTTATGATCAGATCTTACTAGTGGCATTTAATGGAATTATTTCCTTTATTGTGGCACAACATGAATCCTTATTGATAAAACAGCATTTATATACAAACCTATCAACAATCATCAGGCAGCAAAACATTTTTAAACGGGGCCAAGAGGAAGGAAAAACAATGTTCAAATTCAATAAGTGAACTGAATATTCACTTAAACAGGAGAGTTGGAGGGAAATGACATTTAAACAGACATATCACAGGATACGGGTTTAACTGGGATTTCATTTCACATAAATACACTCACACGTTTTAGGACTCTGAAAATAATCAGTTACATTACATTTTAAAACAATAGATACATGTATGCATATATTTATTTTTTATCAGGAAAAATATGTTTATTTTAAATTTTATGATTTAAAGAAATACATTGTTATTTTTATTTTTAGCAAGTGTCTTTAAAACATGTGAGAGTTCCATGAAAACGTTTAGAAAAGGTTCCCAAAATGTTTTATATTTGAGCAAATCTACAATTCACAGTACTTACACACACACACACACACACACACACACACAGAACAATAAATTCCTCTTGTAAATATATTCCAAAATATAGATTTATACACAAATATATCTATTTATACTGTCTGTAGAAAGCTTTATACAAGTTTACATTTTAAAAAATCTAAAACACCCAGATAAAGCTTCACACTCATATAAGGAACATTCATGATCTTCTGACAAAGTGGGACAATTATGAGCTACAGCTTATTCAGCACAAAATAACAGAGACCAACAGGAGCAGGAAATCCAGACAGGTTGTTTGTTTCTAAAAATGTTTTTGTATTTCAGTCATTGAAGGAAACTATTTTCCGCTTTAACAACTCTAATCACCTGTATGTTTAATCCTGTTAAATCCAAAAGCAGAAAAGGTCACTTTGAGTATTTACAATATACATAAAATCATACATATCTTTAAAAACAGGTCAGAGTTTTGTCATTATAACATTGTGATTATTGTTTTAAAGGCACAGCTCAAAAAAGGTTCAGACCGCTCTCATGTCTGGATGGTGGAGGCAGGAGCGTAGCATCAAAGCATTTAGCCCCAAGAACAGCTCAAAATTAAAGGAAACATGTATTTTATTTTAATTAAATGCAAATCGTTCTGGTTGTTTATGCAGTCGCTGAGTAACGTGATGTAATTTGTTCAATTTAAAACATTTCTGAGATCGTCTGTTGGCATAAAGCAAGAGCTGGCTAGGGTTACCTCGAGCTTTTGGTGAATTAAAATAACAGTTTATTGGCTCCTTAGTGTGGAAACAAACTGAAATAACGGCTTATAAATAATGATGACAGCATTTAATTCATGCATGTCTTTTAATAATAATAATATTAATAATAATAATAATAATAAAATCAGCTTAACTGATTTTTATGTCTGTCTCTCTTCTTAATAAACTTTGATTATGGTTTAAATTAGGGGTGGGAATTGATAGGTTTTTATCAATATCAATGCCATTATCGATTCTACTTATCAATCCAATTCCTTAACAATTCTTGAGTAGTTTTTAAGCAAAAAAACAAAATAAAAGTCCTACATAGTCTTCTGCACCATGAGCAAGCATGGTGTGATTTGAGTGTGTGTGTGTTTTAATCCTCTCTTTTAAGTACTAGGAAAAGTTGAGTTATTGCTGTATAAAATAGGAATTACAGAGAGGTCCGATTGTTGATTAAATGTTAAAAGGGCTTGCCATAGAAGTAAGCGCATCAGAGCGGCATGACGTGGTGAGGACCAGAATCGGACGAACCCGGGTCACCTGGTACTGCTTCTGGACTCAAACCTCTGCAGCGCCTTCAGCCTCCTGAGTCGTCTCAAAGACTGCAGAGTGTGATTTGTGAAAAAGCGGAGTCGTTTTTTGCGGGTTCATCTGAACGCTGCTGCGGGTTCATCTGAACGCTGCTGCGGTTCCGTCTGTACCTCACCTCATTAAGCCCCTCCGCTGCTCGCGCCGGGTTATTGTTCTGTCAGACCAGTGAGAGGTGCATAGAAGTCTAATTTCTCCGCGGTTGAAAGATTACTGACCAGTAAATTTCGGGAAAACCAAAAAGAGAATCATTAAGATGACTTGATAAAGTTGGAGGTGTACAATTCCAAAGGAATTGGTCGGTTGGAACCGGTTCTAAGTCAGGACCTTATCTCGATTCCCACTCCTAGTTTAAATGGACAATAACTGAGGAAAAGTTATCCAAGAAAAAATGCTAGTTTATGGAGAATATAAAATGTTCTTTCTCTGTATTTTGATGTCGTAATGTGGACGCTCTCACCACCTAGTAGTGGTGTGAAGTATTTCAGCATTTTCATCAGAATAATTGAGATATTTTCAAAAGGAAAGTGTAATTTTCAGAGTTTAGACGGGGCCTAAAATAAAACTAAGAACCGTATAAAAAAATATCAGCTGGAATTAACTATTATATATGATGTGTACACTTAGATCTATAAAAAATAAAAATATAAAAATGATTATAAAATCTGAACTTTTATCTGCATGTTTTTTCACATTTTCCTTTCACATTTTTTGGTTTTTGCTCTTCTTTTCTACATTCAACACCTCCGTTGGTTTTGATCAATCTGCCGTCCGTCTTCGTCACGATGCATCTCCGTCTGCATTTCACTAGTGGTTGTTTTACTCTTACGTTTTGGGATGCGTGTCTTAAGTAACGTGTTACGGTCCAGCCATCAACATATCACTTCCTACCTGCTGCAGGCTTCATGTTTGCTCACTCTTGGAGCACACCTGCTCAGTACGGCTTTTAGACCCTAACGAAGGCTGTGCTGTGGTCAGAAAAGCAGCATCTGGATTTCAGAAAGAAAATGTCTAAAACAAAAGACTTGTTTGTTGTATTTCGCTTTTTAGAAATAAGGTGAGATGGTTAACCAGCCTCACAGAAACATTGCTCCGTAATAACACCAGGACATTTTGTTAGTCTGTATCCAGTCAGAGGGGCTCCAGGACTTTTTCTTTGCTAAACTTTGGGAGGTCAACAAACCGGTCGGTGCGTGTCGGGCCGTTTCCGTGCTGCAGCAGGACCGTCAGCGTCCCGTTGAGCAGCTCCCGGGGCTACGCTGTGCTGCTGCTGGAGCATGGCGTGCTCTGCGTGCTGCCGATGCTGGGAGCTGCACTGCTGTGTTCTGAGACAGGCTGAGGCTTCTGGACCGGCTGTGGACCAGCTGTTCCACCTAGACAAACAACAGGAGAGACAGGACAGGATTGAAGCAGAGAGAAAATAGAATTAGGAGGGAACCTGATGCTGAGTTGGTTAAAAACCATCACTTATCTTAACCCTGAAACTCACTGATTTGTTTAATTTAACTAAAACTTACATTTTTCAGAGTGTCAGTATTCAGAACAATTTAAGAAACACAAAATGTGTGAAAGAATACATGAGCGAGTTATCGTCCTTTTTAATGTTTACGAGAAAATTGGCATTGATTATTTTCAGCTTCTGGATCCCTGAAAATGTTGAAGAGGACACAAAGATGATGCTTTGACATGAAAAGAAAAGAAGTTTCTCTGTTTAGGAACTTCAGTTTGGTTTATGGGGTTCATTAGTCAGTCTTGAGGAGATGAAGCTGAACAATGTGCAAGTTTATTGGTTGATGCTTTTTATTTATTTATTTTTTGAGCAGATGCTTTAATCCAAAGCAACTTCACAACAATTAATGTACCAGGCATGTTTTGGTCCGTGGGAGGAAATCAGAGTACCTGGAGGAAATCCAAACATGCATGGGGGGGTGTCCTGCTAACTCCACTCAGAAAGGCTGCAGCTGGGAATCAAACCTATGATCTTCTTGCTTTGAGGCAACAGTGCTAACTGTGCAGCCGTTTACAAAAAAGTGTTTAAAAAAGGACCTCGTGCTGTATTCTGTCTCAAAGTTAAACCGAATGCAAATAAAAGAGCTTCGTGTGTTTACAGAAACCGTCAGTGACAGATATTGATGAGCTGCTGAAACAAAGCCATGTCTGTGTTTAATTAGAGAATTTGGCCCAGGTTTCGCTGCAGTCTGCTCTTTGCTTTGGGACTTGTTACCCAACAGCTCGATGGAGAGAACAGCTTCTCTCTTTTACGTTCGCTTTGGTTTGAAATGAGGTGGTTTGAGCTTGAACCTGTGTCCAGTGCTTTTATACATGTCAGATGTACTGTATATACTGTATATCCACAGGTGATGTAGCACACTTGGCCCTTTTACAGCCCCTATAGTGATGCTAATGTTTAGCAGGGCAGAGCTGTCAGCAGATGTTCCCTCACAGGAGAAAGAGCTCTGCAAACCAGCAGGATGCACATCATCCATCTGATGACGCTTTAATTCCCAAATCCAATATATTATCTCTCTAGATCGAAGCGATGAACGAAGGTCTCTAAGTCACAGAAACATGAAACTCCTGATCATGTGTTGCTGCAGAATTCCTTAAGAGACACAGCTCAGAGCATTGTTTGAATATTTGCAGTTCTCTTGATTGAGACAAGCTAAAGGCTAATCAGAATTTCTGCTGTCCTAAATTTCCTGTCTGTCAGGATTTTCTGGCACAGCAGAATTCATGGTTCAATCAGTTCCAGCCAGTGGTCCAGGCCCTGAAGCAGCAAATCCACCCCAGACCATCACACTACCACCACCATGTCTGACTGATGTTCTAAACACAGTTAGTTTTACGGCTGATGGAACGAGACGCACACCTTCCATTCTAAGCAGGGTGTTGCTTTTTGAGATCTTTTAGCTGACTTTATGTAGATGAGTTCTATTGAACTGGATGTGACTAGTGGAACTGTTAGCTTTCCATACATTGTGGTTAATCACAGTTAATTCATTATTAAAAAGAAGGGAACATACTTTTTCCACATGCTTTCAGGTTGGGTTGATAGTTTTTCCTTTCATTAATAAATTAAATCATTATTTGAAAACTGCATTTGTATTTACTCTGAATCGTTGTCTGATATTGATTTCAGTTTGTTCATCTGAAATATTTAACTGACCTGTGAGGGGGAATACCTGTATAAGCTGCCTACACTTAAAATTCAGGATGTTAGCTCACTTCTGTAATTGTGTTCCCCTGAGCCACCAATTACAACCAAAAAGGAAAAAGGAGATTTGAAAAGGTTGAGGGATTCAATCCTAGATGTTTCATCCTGGTTTAAAATAAACTCTGATGTGATATTTTGGGGGTTGTTTAGGGGCATCTGCATTCTTGGACTTTATTACAAACGCTGCCATATAAGGTCATTTCAGTCAGCCGTCCAAAGGAAGCAAAGGCCTGTTTTCATAACAACAGAGACGTGTGCCTCGGGCTCCGTGCAGATTCTTTCCACATCTACTATCTTTATACCTCTCTCTGTTCATATCTGACTTCTACTATCTCTGACAAACCAGACAGCTAGAAATAATGTGTTTCTTTGTCACTTGGAAATCCATAAAGCTGAAATAAAGAGGTTTTCTAAAGAAAGGCCAAGGAAAATATTTAGTTCAAGATAAGGCCTGAGCATATAGCAGCTGATCTGCCGCAGGACGTCCTGTAAATACATTAAACTGTTTAAGAGTGACAAAGCTGAACTGGAAAGGTTTTCATGCTACAGTCACTCTGATATGTGACTGGATCGTTGCTGAACAGTGAATTATTTTACCTAAACTTCACACCTAGCAAACAACCAAACCAAGTTTCTGCAGGTTACAAAAAATTACTTCAAAATTCATTTTAAAGTAACCAAACTTGTTGACCTAAATTCAAATGAGCAAACTGAATTTCCTAAAATTTAACATCAAGGATTCTAACGTTTAGTGTCTCTCAGACTGGATGATGGAGAGGATTTTATTTAAATGAACTTTTATCTTAGATAACAAGCTAATTATTTCTTCGCTTTCAGAATCTAATAGTTATTTTAATATCGAGTTAACAACATAAATTTCGGCTTAGACAAAAATACAGTTTTGCCATAATAATCAGTCCTCCGTCCTAATTCATGTTTTGTTTTTATACATGAGCCTGTTACAACAGAGCTTTCAGAAAACAGGAGGATTTATTTTTGTTTCCCTACTTTAAGGTTGCAGTTGAAATGTTGAGAAGAAACTAAAATGATAGAAGGTTAAATTTAAAATAATGAAAAGAGAACCAAAACCATAACTGGTGCAAAGATTGATGATACCAATAATACCTTAAAATAAGTTTGAATAAAAACATTCTTTTAGCTCATAAACTGAAACTTTCACCTGGATCTTCTCAAATCTAACAGTTTAAGCTCAAGAGTTTCACATAAAAACAAAACTATAAGTGTCAGATGTTCAGTGAGTTTTTAAGGTATTGTGTCAGGATTGTAGTGCAGGACCCAACATGCAGGAGACATTGGATGAACTTATAAATGGATTTATTAAACTACAACTAAGTCCAAGGGTCAAAACACAAAACTAACATTAAAGGGCTGAACTGCAGGAGCTGAAACTAAGGGAGCAAAACAGCATGGCAGAAACAGGAGGGGCAACACAGACAACCTGACTAGGAGAGACGAGACAAGGGAGCTTAAATACAGGAGGAGGGTAATCAGGTAGACTAGATACACCTGTGGAGGATTAACAGAAACAGAGGATCTAATTAGACACAGGGCAGGACATGAACATGAAGAATGAACCAAGACAAAACTAAAACTATCAGACATGATGAATAAACAAAACAGGACAAGATCACACCTGGTAAACAGAACTGATCAGGGACAACAGGAGGCAGAAAACAGGCTCAGACTAAACTGGATCAGGACTATTTGTGTGTATTTGAGGCCTAATGTGAATGACTAAAACAAGTTCTTAGAGTTCTGCTATGGATGATGCTGTCTGAATAAACTGGAAACTGCCTCATGTTGCTATTTTGTAGTTTATGCTGTGAAAAGCTCAACACAACCCTCAGTTATAAAAAAACACACAGAACAAATATATTTGGATTCAGGTGCATCAGAGGGTTCACTTCCTCAGGCTTGTCTTGAAATCTTTTAAATATTTTCTCAACATTTTGACTTTGATTTTAAAGTCAGGGAACTAAAGAACAATCAGTTCTTCTTCTTTATTCATTTTGTCTTCTGAGTGCCTCTAAAACTCCATTGTAACCTGTATGTTTGCCTGGTAATCCTCAACTTTTTACCGTTGGTTCTTCTTTTTGTTCCAACCCTCCTTCGTGATCAGGGCTGGCTATGAACCAGGGTGGCTTCTTGCATGTGAGATTCATTTAAAGTCTGGACACGGAGGGGTAAACACCCCCTGCTCTTAGGAGGTCTGCTGCATGAGGACTGGGCCTGCTGTGAGTGTTTTGGGGAAGCGAAGGTGCTCAGGGCAGCACCTGTTGCTTTTTAAGAACAGTAAGAGAAATGTGTTCTTCTTCTTGAGTCTCAAAAAGTTTGAAAAACCAGAAAAAGTAGCTAGATTCGTCGCTATTCAATGTTGTGAAAAAGAGTCACTAGAGGGGTCTTAAAACTCATTAAATATAGAGATGAGGTCACTTGTGTTGGTCACACTGCACAGGAAAGGTTCATTATGTGTTTGACAGCTCTACTGCCCTGATGCATCATGGGCCTTGTAGTTTTGTCAAGAAAACACCTGAAACCTTCAGTCAGAACAATACATGGAATTAATTAATGAATTAAATAATGCTGATAGTGCATTTATAAAAAGAATTCCATACAAATGTAAGATGCAACTAAATGAAGTTAAATACTTTACATGGAAAATCTGGATATTTAGTACTTTTAAGTGATAAAATATAGAATATGAAATGTACGACTGTTTAAGACTCTGTGGAAAACTCTGCTGACCCTCATTGTGAGTGATGAATGAAGAAGTGAGCCACAGAGCAGCAGGTCACCAGTCAAACACTAAGAGAACAGGGCAGCTCTATCCGCCGCTGAACTCAGTGGACTGCTGGGAGCACACTTCCTCTCAGAGGTCAGCTAGGGTCAGCAGGCCAGGGAAGATGGGGGGAGGTCTTGGCATCTAATGGTCAGATTGTGTGTCTTTTCCTGTGATCGCCCACTAAACCCAACCGAGGGGATTTCCAACTCATCTCCAGCCATTGTGCTGCAAATATTTGCTGACCACTTGTAGCTCCCGAGACTTTCAAAGACAGGAAAGAGAGGAGCTCTCGCTGCTGACCAACAGGATATATTTACAGTGAAACAGTTCATCTGTTATTGTCAAGCGGACTCTATCAGCTACAGGATGTTTGGCAGGCACAGCGGCACACTGCTGGCACTGAAACGCTGACATTCCTTTGGATTTTATCTTCTTATTAATGCTGAGAGGTGAGTCGAGGCAGCAGGTGAAGGACCTACCTGTGTGAGAGTAGATGAACCACAGAGCTCCAGTCAGCAGGACTCCAATCATAAAGGCTGCAAAGGCGATCCCCATCACTGTTGGTGTGTCCAGCAGATACAGCGTTCCTGGAAAACATGAGTCAAGTTCATCTCTTCATGTAATAAAACTGTAAAAGAGAAATGAAATGCAGATTCATCATCCTACCATCACTAGGGCGTTCTTCTGTTTTTGGAGGTTCTTTGTCTTCAAAGGGACATGAAAAAGAAAAGAAGATAATTTAACATATTAGGTCTACATGCACAGTACACATCACAATGTATTAAATGTAAAACGCTGTCAGTCGAGAGCAGCAGATCAGTTGCTGCTGATAAGCTGTGGAATGTGATCCAGAAACCCCACAGACTGACTCCTCTGAGATCTGCTCATCCATTCACTCCATCTGGAAGCCTCTCAGAAGTGAATCTAGCTGGAATGAGGTCTTCACTAACAACACAAAGGTGCTTGTGTGAGCGCCGGGACTAAAGAGGCAGAGCTGGTACCAGTCCAGCACTCGAGCACAAAGGCTGCTCTTCCTGAATGGAGGAGCTTCAACTTCTCATCATGATGGAGGATGACAGGCACTCACAGAAGACTTTAATTTGAGGGGGGTGAGGGGGTGAGGGTGTCCTCTCATCACACCATCCTGACACTCTGGTGTTTCTGTCCCAGGCGACTTGTTCTGAACTCACTGAGCAGCTTCTCTAACAGAGTAAAGAGGCTAAACTCAACCATTCAGATGAGAAATCAACTCACCTGATCCTTTACTCACCCAACAGCTGTTGTACTGTATTACTCACTACTTTATTGGATTTTCCAGCCACTCTGAAGTGTTTTTGTGTAAAAGTTGTAAATAATTACCATCCTATCCATGGAGATCGCTTTCTGAAGAGCCTCTGTTCAGAGAAATAGAGTTCATGTCCCTCAGAGCTGATGAGCTAACAGCTGTAAATGTATTGATGCTATCTTTAAGGAATATTTAGGTCATTCTATCAGTTATTTATCTACAGTGAAGACCACACCCACTGGTGACATCACTCAAAGCAGGCGGTCTCTGGAAACAGGAAAGTCCCATCTCTGGAAGAAGTAAATGTGATGCAGGTCATGGGGTGGTTGTTTGTCTGTGCACTAGTTTCCCTTGAGGACTGTTTACATCTCGGCACAGGAGATGCCTTTGTGTTGGAGAAGATGCAGTTAGAAACAGGTGGTGTTTTTTACAGTGTAGCGCCATGGGAAATAAGCCCCCCTGCACCAGCATGTTGATTGATCTTCTAGCTTCACCTGATCTTTAGCTCAAACACTTGCTAGAGAGTAAATAAAATAAAGCCATCTTTTAATATTAGCTAGAATTAGTCAGGATCTAGGAAATATAGCCAACAAAAATGATGTCAATTATATCAAATAATGAGGAAAAAGTTTGACTCACTCACTGATGTCATTGCTCAGAATTTAAACATTTCTTGCAATGCACTGGAGAACGGGCGCTCATGCTATCAGCCCATCTAAGTTGAGGTCATAATCAGAACAATGTGACTGGGGTTAACGCGTGACCTCACCTCCCGCCAGCATCAGATCACTCCTACAGCCCCTGAGACTCAGCGATACGCCGAGTGGAGCAGCGATACTCATGGTGACCAAGAGGTCTTAAGGTTCCTCCCAAAGCCAAGGAGAGGACCACCCCCCACCCCCACCCCCGTCTACTGGAACAGAGAGGCCACAGCGAAGGGCTTAAGTGAAAACAACTGCTGCTCAGTGCTGTGTGACTCCTCTTTTTCCACATCTCCCTAAAAGTGTCCTGATCCAGAACAACAGAACCGGGATGAAGCATTAGCACACTCCACTTCACTGTGATCAACAATATACGATTATATAGATACACACCCAAAACTCCCTGCAGGGTACAAACAATGTAAATCAAGGCACTTATATCAAATATGTTAACACACACACACACACTGGAGTTAATCAGGACCAGATGTGAGAGAGTGATGTGGTTTGTGCTGACCTGTTTCTTTTTGTTTTTATCCCTCTCTGTCTTTAAAACGTCTAAAATAAGAAGTGAGTGACGTTTTCCTCCCGCTGACCTTTAGAGTGTTTATCACTTACCATTAACCACAACCAGATTCTTCGTCAACACCCTGGTGTTCATCATCAACGGCATGATCTTGTCCCCAGAAATAGAGTCGCAGCTCAAACACTGTGAAATTTGACAAAATCAGGTCATCAGCAGCTCAAAAATCACCAAACTCACACAAAGCAATACAATCCTACAACAGAAGGGTCAGCTGTTACGCCTGATCGTTCTGTTTGAACAGGGATGAAACGACAGCAGCAACTACTGAGGAAACGTTTATCACAGTACCATCAAAGTATTTAAAAATGTTATGAAAATGTGCAGAAGATATTAGAAATTTAGTTATTCCAGCTAAATATAATTTATAATACTTTTGTGTGCATTTTTTTGTTTGTTTTCTTTATTTGTAGTATTTAATCCCTCACTCTCTGATGGAAAACTTTTACAGGCAGTTCTTGATTAATATTTACAGAACCTCCTGTATAATAAATGAATATAGTCTGCAGGACGAAAACATGATGCAGCCAGCTTTTTCTCCAGGTCCTCCTTTGTGAAGGTTTAAGTCTCAGTTGATGAAACTGTTCAAACAAATACCCTTGTATTTCAGAAGTTCTATCAAGTATGTGTACACTTGTAAACCCTGGTTTAAATAGCAAAAGGAATTTAGCGAGCCAGGACTCAAACGAATAAAACACAGCAGGCTAAAAAGCTCACAGACTTTGCATTAGCTGGAAAATAGTTTTCCTCATCACATCACTTTCTTTCCTCGTGTTGTGCAAATAATGAAAGGAAACGGCATACATAGCTAAGCTGACCTGATACTGAATCAACCAGGTCAGGATGAAAAAGTCTCAAACAGAAAAACAATCACAGCTTATTAAGTAAAAACAGTAACATGCACAAGGAATAAAAGTAATAATTAGATTCTTGCATACCTGTGGCAGCTCTTGAATCCTCGAATTCCCCTTTGAGCACACAGACATCTCACAGTGCAGGAAGAGAAAGGCCGTACTGAACTGTGACTTAAAGGTGAAGCTGAATATTTTGTTCTCCATCTTTCCAGGAGAACCAGGGAAGTCTTCCTGAGGATTGAAGCTGACGGACTCATCTTTGGGGCAAATTGTCTCGATGAGCATGTAGCTAGAGTTTACTCTGGGGTTGGACTCAGGAGATATGAAGCACGATGTGATGGTGAACCCGACATCCGGCTCTGATGCGGTGGATGTGACCTGTAGAGCATAAATGAGAAGGTTTCAAACACTGTTTGTCCTTTTTCATAGCACGCCTCTTTGAGTCATAAGACCAAGAGTTGAGATAGATGAGAAAACTGTTGACTGAAGGAGTTTGTGAGAATGTTGAACCTGATTTTACACTCACATTCCTCTATAGACTCATATGTACAAAAGAAAGCATTCATTCTTACAGTTTATATAATTATTTATCAGCAAATCAGGAAGCAGCTTCCATGTGAGGGAAAGACTTCACATTCTGCACGTAATGATGAACAATTCAAATAAAACTAACAGGATAAAACAACTTTATGAGGTCTCAGAGGTCGTTTAGGTCATTTTAAAAGTCACTTCTTCAGGTTTTCTACTCAACAAACATCTCTCTTCTAACTCCAGGGAAATGACATTGAACTAATCAAAAAATTACATTTTTTAATGTAGATGAACTAATGAAGTTTTATTTCACTGACTCACGATTGTGTAATGTGAACCCAGTCACCCAAAGTTCTGAGGATTTTATTATCGCTGCTCACTGCCTAAAGGCAAAAGCAGGCGATGATGTTGTTGCCCGTGTCTTTGCATAGTTCTCAGAAAGTAATCATTAAAACTACAACTGAACAACTTTTGGAGTTAATTTGCTTCAAGATGGCCGCTACAGCTAATCACATTTAGCAAACACAAAAATGACTTCTGTCATTCGGACGCAGTTCTTCATCTCACTCAAACACATGGAGAGAGATCAGGCAGTGTTGGATGATGTCACACAGTATTCTCCTCCTCTTAGTGTAAAAAATAAAGAGAAGCATTCATTCATGAAGTGCTAGGTCTTTAATTGTGACCTGTTTTTGTTTAATGGTTTATTAAATTTAGATTTTCTTCAAACGTATAGTTTTGCTTTATATTCAAACATCTCCACATTGGTCTCATTTGTCCAAATAACAACCTCAGATGAAACCTTTTAAGGAGAAGAGACTTCCTTTAGAATATTTGTCCTAAAAGTTCTTTTATTTTCTTGTTTGAGCACCATGGTTTAACTGCAGCCTGTAACGCTCTGGATATGCTGACGTGTTCACTTCCTAAACCATTGGGAAACTCATGAATCCTCTTTCTTATAATGCCAAGTGGTTTAAGAAAAACCCTAAAGCTTTTAGAAACAACAAAGAAAATGCACATAAATAAAGGACAACATACTATAAATGCATACCTCCACAAACACTTGCTGTCCTTGGGAAACTGTGAAGATGGCCTGGCGTGAAGGATTGTTGAACAGCAGCGTGTCGTGCAGCTCCATGTCAAAAGCAATGTCATCGACTGGTTGCTTGTTTGGGTTCTTGGAAGTCGTTATTGAGATCTCTTTATCCTTTCTGTATGTGCAGTTGAACTATGAACAAAATGAATGGCCCAGAAAGGTCAGCAGGAATCACCACAGCGTTAGACCAAATGAAGATGGGTTGTAAAAGTAGGAAGAAACAGAAGAGGTGCTGCACAAACTGGGAGGTGAAGAAATGACAATCAAGATGAGAACAAGAAAAATAAGTCAGAGTTTAAGCAGCAAAATGTCAGAATGGAACATGTCAGGTCAGGTTGAATCAGTGAGCATCACGCTGGAGGCAGATCGTTTTATAAGAACCAGGAGGTTTAGAAAATGAGTTTTAGTCCAAACATCCACTCAGAGCTTTGACTTGTCAGCTTTGATTACTGCAGATCTCACTGACTTACCTCTATGAACGATGTTTGCTGTTTCTGTTCTGCTGATATCCTCTTCATCTCCACTGGGTCTGCAGATTCCAGATCCTCAGGACCACCACTCCCATCCTTAGTCTCCACAGGATTTACTATCACCTGCAGTTCACAGTGAAAGACCTGAGTCACATTCACTGAAAGAATTTCCACATTTCTATTTTCTTTTCATACAGTATTAGCTGATTGTTGTGGCCTCATTCTGGCAGGAGTCTGGATCTTTGAGAGGGGTCAGATAAACATTCTTGCTTAATGTGTGGGAATATTCTCTAACCTCAGCATTAAAAAAAACATATTTATCCCAGAGGAGTAAAAGCATATCAGATGAGCAAGAAAATGAGATTTATTGATGAGATGACAGTCTGAGGGTAGCGAGGGTTAGCTGACCCACCACGGCTGAATTAAATCATCACAGCATAAAACAGGCAGAAGGCCACATTTATTATCCTAATTTTGTGGCAACGCAGGCAATTAAAAATGAAAAGTCAGCAGTGTGTCCTGCATTCACCAACCAAAACACGTTGTTGGAGAAATGCCCAGGGTTTAAAATTCCCCCTCACAAAAGATTCCCAAAGGCCAGAGAGGAAGTGATTCATGTTTTCATGTCAGAACAAACACGCTGAATGAACACATTCTGTTATAATAATGAATGAATATCAGACACCATAAAAACAAATGTTCACGTCACATTGTAACTGATTTAGATTCAAACTAATGTAATACGTCTTCCTGTTGTTACCCAAAGCAACTGTCCAGCATGTTTTATACTTAAACAAGCAGGAAAGAACAGTTTATACATCTACTTATAGAAAAGTGTCTAAATGACTGACTTTCAGACAAGACAGAGGTTGTGGTTTGTGGAACCACAACCTGTAGACGTTCCCTCTGAGCAGCATTAACCTGTCCTCCAGTACTAATGGAAGGAACCTTAGTCTTATATGATCTGTAACTCACATAAAAACATTTTACTAAGGTCCAGTTTATATATAAGTTCTTTTTTAAGATAAGATCATTCTTGTTCTCAAGTTAGGGTTATCCTGACTCATCCTTTAGTTCTGCTGCTGGAGGACAAACTGACCACATCTCCTCTCTCTGCTGGCTTTAATCTCCATCCTCTCCATACTTGTATTTCCTGTTCTTCCTATCTTGCCTGTGTTTGTCTCTTTCCTGTCCTCTCTGACCCCTGTTGGTTGAGGCAGAAAGCTACCTATAATGGTTCTGCTGGAGGTTTCTTCTTGTTAAACAAACTGTTGATGGATTAAAAATTGATGCAATCTGCTGGTTTCCTTAGAAAGACAACTTTTGGACCCAAATGGATCCTGAACCATCTCAGCTCATTTCTTTCAACAAGGAGGAGCAGAAGCTCTGCACTGAGCTCCCCTGGATGACAGAGGTCCTCACCTTATCTCTAATGCTGAGAACAGCCACCCTACACAGGAAGTTCCTCTCAGCCTATTGTTCTGTCAGTCACAGTCCAACTCGTGACCACATTTGAGGCTTGGATTGTTGTTGAACTAGTAAATTGAGAACTTTTACTTTCAGCTCAATTAGTCTAGTCTAGTTGGACAATGTCTTACTCCCTCCTACCTTCAATCACAAGACTCCAAGATACTCTAACTCCTCCACTTCAGGTCAAAGACTCACTAACAACCAGGATGGACTTTAAACCTGTTTCCAGGTGAAAACCATGGCCTCAGATTTACAGGAGCTGTGAACCTCCCCAGCACACTCTGAAGGTCATTGGGTAAACATGCTAATGGAACCATATCCTTTGCAAAAAGCAGAGATGACACCCTAATGTTCCCAAACCCTTCACTGAATGCATCTGCAGACACAGTCTTTTCCAGATCCACAAAGCACACGTGGACTGGAGAACCAAACTCCCACAACCCCCTGTTCCTAGATGGAAGTCACATTGCTGCTCCTGAATCTGAAGTTTCAACAATCATTTGGACCCAGACCGGTCACCCTGCTTGTGTGGTTTAGTGTTAGGTTAGTGAACCATGACAGCCCCACAACATCCTTCAGCATCTCAGGGAACAACTCATCTGGTGTCCTGACACTCCGGAGGGTTTTTGACTTCCTCAAGAACTTCTGCCATGTCTGAAATAGACTCAACTCCAGATCCTGTCTCCTCAGTGGAGGACATGGTGACCAGATTAAGGACATCCTCAGTGTTCATTCCTCCACCCAACCATATCTCCAGTCTGGGTCAACAGTTCCCCACCCAAACCAAACATAGCCCTGGATGTTCCCTCCTTCCTTTTTCTGAGTCTTCAAACTGTTTCCAGAATCTCTTAAATAAGAAGTCAGAAAAGTTTTACTTAGAGGGAGAAACCGCCTCCATCTGAGTGTTATCAAACTCAACTCTGATTAACCGTGTTCCCTAGTGTCTAAAATGGTTTAATCATTTGAACACTGTTAGAAACGGGAGCTGGAGAACAAATCACCAAGACTTTATTTTTAACAATCAGAACAGCATACTCACATTGTTTAAATAGTGAACCTTTGCAGCAACAGGACTGGGGAAAACAACAGTGTCACAACCAGTCAGAGGGGTTTCCAGTGTGTAGTGGGTGGCATTGACTGCTGCTTTGCATTCTGGGTCTTGGAGTGTGAGGCTGACATTAGTGAACCCCTTCGCCTGAGGAAACATGAAAACATGGCAGCAGTGGATAAGGATCAAAAGCTCTCTTCCTTTATTAAATCATTTTCATAATGAAAAGAAAGGAAGCAGAAGAGAAAAAAGGGCGATGTGGTTGTGTAAAACTGAGTTCTCATGAATAAACAAATCCCACAAGGTGGTCTAGCTCCAGCTCCTAATTACAGACTGTGCCCGTTTCCATCCTGTGATGTGGGCTGACTGAGCCGTCCCCAAGCATGGACGCCAAATGTCTGGAAGAGCGCCGCTAGCCTCAGTGTGCGCTCAAGTGGAGACGGTTCACTTCATCATACTTCCTGACTTCACTTCTGAAAAACCCTTTTGTTTTATCTTACACATGTTCTGGTGCACATGCCTGAGGCGGTTATATTTACAGTATACATGCTGCCCATCTCTGTCATTGTAGTAAATCTGAAAACTTAATGTGAAAATGTAAAAACCAGTTTAGAGATGGAGACTTATTGGAGAATTTTGTCTTCAGTGTGCAGAAAACATTGTTTAAGCAGCACTCTGTTCTTTTAGAAGTTCTATGATTTTGAGGAACATCATATTTACCTGAAGGCTCTTTTTGTCAACACTGACCACCATCCTCTTGTCCTCACACCTCACACTGAGACCAATATTTAAGATGTTCCGCTCGTCGAGATCTCTGTCCTGGTCAGTGAATAAAGGAGGGAAACCATCAGGTGGCGGGAACGGAAAGGGCAGAGAGGTGTGCCGCGGTGCAGGTCCATCTCCTAACAGAGGAACATTGAACAGGGGGAGGAACGATCTGCTGTCTGGACGATCCACCACATCTGGAAGTCACAAAGAGCCTCGTGAGGTTGATTTACAGCTGAAGGAATCACCATACAAGATCTGTTTTTATTACCTGGCTCTCTCAGTCGGATGTTGAATTGGTGTGCCACTGGAGTGTAGGTGTAAGATGTGACCGGACCGTAGTCCTGCTCCTGTGCCCACTTGATCAACGCCTGTGACCCTGAAGGCAGGCTCTGTTTGGGGGATTGTAACACCGACATCTCAGAGTTCACCTTCATTGTGTCAGAAGCCTGTGGAGAAGAAAATCCAGTGAATCATTTTTTTCCCATCAAAACAACACAAGCACATCTTTGGGTTCCTTCTTTTGAGATGGTATTTAGGGTTTAAACATCTCCACAGATAGTTTTCATGTACAGTCCTGCACTCATTCTGTGTCAGGAGTGAATCATGTGAACGAGTGTGAGGTAATGGGCGTGTCGCTGCTCGATCAATGCAGAGAAACCATCAAGCTGCTCCCTGTGTGAGCGAGGACTCATTCTTTCTCACAGCTATTTCCCACACAGTCGAGTCTCTTGAGCAACACAGAGAAGAGCAGGCAGAAGTCACAACTCGGTTTCATTAGGTCATCGTATCTTTCAAGCACTCTGATTGCACAAACACAACATCCTGTTGTCAAAAGGAAGTCAAAATGTCAGAATATTGGTGTGAAGAAATTCAATTTAGCTTGGACCGAGCCTTCAGGGATTTCACATACAGAATGGTGCTGCCAACTGCTAAAGATAACAAATACAAACTGATCATGCATGTTGCTCAGTGGTCTACAAGGAAAATGGCCGTTGAGGCAGGATTCTGTTTGTAATACAGAGGAAATAATAATGACAACAAGCAGACATAACGTCTTTGCTTTCTACTACAAGGTGTGACACCTGACCAGTATTTATCTCTCTTTTATGGAGCAGGAGGATTTTTGTGGCATTTAGTGGCAAAAGTTTAGACTGCAACAATCTTAATAAAAATAAATGAATTAAAAGTGTATTTGTCCAATCAGAGCCAGGACCATGTACCAGATTCTATAACAGCATGAACACTTTTTATTCTAACTCATCGCTGCTCAGTGAAATGTTACCTTCAGAAACTTGAGGCTTGGAGGGTTGGAGCTGCAGTCACACTTAGACAACCTGACTGACTTCATGTACAGCAGCAAGCACACAGCTGTACAAACAAGCAGCGCCTGTCCAGAGTGCTGTGTCATGACTGCAGCAGAATCTGCATTACAGTGAGGAAATGTGGAACCCCCTGCTCACCCCCCCTTGAATTTAGTGTGACACCAGGAGGTTTATGGCAGACAGCAGCAAACGTGAGACTTTTCAAAATGCACCAAACAGATGAGTCTCTTTCGGTTTATCGGCACTCAAGAGAAAGAATCACAATCCCTCCTGAATGGCATTTACAGTTTGTCTCCAACAAATCTTGGTAATTTTTCTAAACATTTTCAAACATTTTAAGGGTCCTCACTTTCTGTACATGAGTCCCACTGCCTCGCTGGACAGTTTTAGGGCAGTTTTGAAAGGTTTGCAAGACAAATGTTTTCACAGTGCATGTGCCTGGAACGCTTCTCAGTTAATTCTCTATTTAGTTTCCTTGACTGTGTAAGAAATGTGAGGCAACTGTGCAAAAATGTTGTTGATTAAAATTGCAGAACAAATGACGCTGGTTTCAAATCAACCTGGTCTTTCATTAGAGCCACAGGCTGATCACCCCCATGCCACGGCGCATCGATGCAGTAATTCATGCAATCAGAGGCCCACCTGTTTTAAATATCATTTTAAAATGATTTTATGTAATATTCAAATTTTTGTAGACACTTCATTTCAGGTTTTCATTATCTGTTGAGCCATGATTATCAAAAGTAGAAGAAATAAAGGCATGAAATATTTCACTCTGCATGTAATCTATATATTAGTTTCATTTTCTGAAATGAGTGACAAAAAATTGAACTTATCAATGTTAATTTAACATAATGAAGTAATGAACTAGTTTTTGTCTTTGAATGTGGTGAGGCAGTCCAAACAGCTTGCAACTTATGGAAAAACTGTCTAAAGCCAGTGCTGCTCATAATTCCCTCAACTACTGACACAAATCAGCTCTGAATCTGAACACTAGTCCACCAGAAACCTTGGCTCTGAAAATACGACTCCCCCAACGCTCCAACCCCGGCTCCATGAAGACGTAGAAACCTCTAGAAGCAACCTAATAAAACTTGATTGTTTCACTAAACCTGTTATTTTCTCTCTGTTATGCAACGTAAACAATGTGCCAGTTCACCACTTATCATGTTGAGAGAGATTTATTGTGCAGACATGACTTTCTGTACTCTGACCTGTGAGCCACTGTGTATAGTTCTGCAGCCAGCTTACCACTATATTCAGTTTCCCAGCCACACTCTGGGTTTTGACAACCCAGTTGACAGACTTTGCACATTTGAGCAACAAGACGATGTCTCGAGACACCAGGCTGTCTTCTTTCAGAGGTCTTAGATCCACAATGACATCCACCTTGAGAGAACTGCAGAAAAGAGTTGAAAGAGGAAAAAAGAGCACATCATTATCACGTCTTCCAAGTCTGGCCAACTAATTAAAAGACTGGATTTAGTCCCAGAAAAAAAGCAGACATATGCACCACAGACCAGATAGCAGAATGAGATACAGAACCAACGCATTCCCACATCTGTAGTCTTTTGGGTTTTCAGGGTTGCAAAATGTGAGGAAATTCTCTCAGAATTTGGTGTTTGAGAGCCTGTTCTGATATATCATCCTCCAAAGAACCCCACTGTGCTAACAGTTAATCCTCCTCTGCCATCATGTTTGTTCACATCCAAAATAAACTCCACAACTTGAGTGAGAGCATCCTGCCTTCAGAAATAAACCTACTCTAGGCCTGAACCGTTTCGGCTGCTCACCTGCTTGAACCCGGGGATTGCAGCTCAACGATGTGGACTTCTCTGCTTTTCTCAGGTGCAGACAGGACACAACCTTTGGACAGCTGTGGCTCCTCATAGCTGCCCAGGTAGTTCAGTGACAGGAACGACGAGTTGATCTGACAGGTGTCAGGGAGATGTGAATCTGAAAGCAGAGGACTGTGGTTTTATTCCCATCCAGCAAATGAGAAACGTAGCTCAAAGTGCCTTTTTACAACTATGACATCAAAGCCTGATGTCAGCTGTAGAACAGTACGCCCTGCTCCAAAAAGGATGACATCGTCTGCTTACAGCGAAGCCCACGTGGGAATTCCGTTTTTCTTTATTTACTTATCTGAACTGAACTGAGGACGTTTCCAGTGACCAGATATTGGTATTTTATTGAGACGCTTGATTTTAGAAACAAATACAATGTTTATTTTGGTCAATACTGAAATCATAATAACTGAACATGATAATTATCTGAGTTTGAAAACATGTTGCATCTATTTCTCCTCTTAAGTTGAAAATACACTGGAAAAGCTGAGGTGCTGCCCTTCAACATAAGAGCTTTAAGTGACACCCAGATCACTAGATTGGTTATTATGATGTGTTCACTTTACCTACTGTAAGTTTTTTATTCTTATTTATTTGTATATCAAATAATTATCTTCACAAATAGGAATTCTGATTTTGTTTAATTTTGTCTTGAAGGAATTAAAGTTTTTTATTAACGTTTTCTAAGGTATTTCTGAGATAAATCCTAAAATGTTCAGACTTTAAATTTAAAAAGATTGCAGACATAGATTTATGTCTGCAGGTGGCAGAGTAGAGCTCTTTAGTGATGATTAAAAATTATAAAGTATAAATAATGAGGCCAGAGTTAGTTTTATCCCATTAGAATATAGATGACCATAAAATGCCTAAAGTCAGGCCTATTTAGGATAATACTTTTAAACTTTTTTAAATAAAAATTTTATTGATTAAATAAAACATAGACAGACAACGCTGCTATTAAATGAGAGAAGAGCTGCTGTGGGAGTCCAGAAGTCTAAACAAGGAATCAATGTGAACAAAATCTGTTTATTTGGATGAGTCAATGCTTGAAAAAGAACTGTATGAAGCACAGAGCATGTGGGGTTATAACACAAAGAAATGGCGGCATATTTTTTGACATAGTTAATGTATTTATATAGCACCTTTCACAAATACTGGGAAAAATAAGAAGCAAGTAATCCCTATCTGAGTATCAATGAAAACATGTGCTTCTTCATCCAGTTTAAAACAATTCTAGACATCATTAACTGTTTAATCAATATAAAAAGTTACGTTCCTTTAAGCCAGAGGAGAAAACACAGAACAGATGCTTCCTTATTTGGCCAACACGAGTTTGGAAGTGTAAACCGAGTGTTGGCACCTTCCTCTCAGGAACTCTTGTGCCACACTGAAGAGCTGAGGGGAGCTTGTGTATGAGTCCAGCTGGGAAGCCAAGTGAGAATTTATCCATCTTAATAAAACACCACTGAAGATGTGAAGGAGTGGAAATTTACAGCTACTTTATATGAAGCAAACATTGTGGCACTCTGGGGT
This sequence comes from Callopanchax toddi, assembly GCA_006937965.1. Lineage (NCBI taxonomy): Eukaryota > Metazoa > Chordata > Actinopteri > Cyprinodontiformes > Nothobranchiidae > Callopanchax > Callopanchax toddi. Next base: position 1,135,081 of record SSNR01000158.1, read on the forward strand.
TTGGCCAAACCGCAGCCAACAGCAACACAAGGCAAATGCTTGAAGGGAGACCAACTTCTCTACATAGACTCACAACATGAGAAAAGACCAACAGCAGCAGCACAACCTCCCGCAGACAAAGATGCTGTTTTATAAGGGCCCACTCAAAGATTCTCTGAAATCTCCAGCCTGAAAGTTGATGAGTTCCAAAGTTTGATGATGGCAAGTAGAAAATGAGCAACTTCAAAAAGAATCCATCACTTTATATACTGAAAAGATTAAATATTTTAATGAAATTCAGCTTTATCTTGTTTATATTTTGTTGTTTACATTTAAACGGCTGTAGCATCTGAATACCAGATTCACAGAGAAGAGCTGAATGTGTCTAAAGGTTTAGATTAATCAGTAATATACTGTAGTGTCTGTTATGAGACTCATGTCAACATTTTGCTTTCAGAGCTGATAATGTTTTTGCCTTCATGAAGGAAAACGTTAAGGAACTAGTTCTCAACTATTTGCACTTTGAAGCAAAATATGCAACACAAGAAAGTGTTATTTGAAAAGATCAGATCAAATAATTTATTAAGATTTTAAAAATCCATCCCATGCATGATGCTGTTGGAAAACTGGAGAGCTCCTTTAGCGACAGGCTGCTGCATCCTAGATGCAGGAAGGAGCGTTTTCGAAGATCCTTCCTCCCAGCAGCTGTTAGACTGTAGAACCACCACTGCTCCCAACAGACTGCTGTAGTGTTTACATCCTGCTGTATTTGCACAGTTTTATGCACAAAATATTGCACATCCCTCATAATAAGAACCCTCTTCTGTTTGATAGTTCTGTGATTTGACCTGAACTTGACTAAAGTGATTACATCCTGCTATATTTGCACAGTTTCTTATGCACAACCAGTTTTTTATGCACATCCCTCATAACAGTAACCATATTCAGTTTGATAGTTCTGTGACTTTATCTGGTAATGACTTTTGATGATTGTACATTATTTTACTAGTATCTATGCTAGTATTATTACATATTTTTTGTGCCATTACTTTTTTTGCATTTAGTTTTATTTTACATACATGTATGTCTTTTTGTTCTTGTGTGAACTTGTTTTTTCTCGACTTGCCTGTAACTGCTGCTGGTGCACCTGAATTTCCCCACTGAGGGACAATAAAGGGCTTTTCTATTCTATTCTATATCTATATCTAAAACTGCAGAATTTTCTAAAGACATGGAGCAATGAGTTATTTTCACTTTTATAATGAGCTACAATCCAAAACACACAGATAAAAAGATATTTTTTTTTAATCCTCAGGTTAAAATTGTTGTAAATTAGGCAAATGTTACCATTATTCTTTGAGGGATTTATCCTAAAACTGTAAGTTATCCAAACTGAGAAAAACTTCAAGCCTGCTGCAAAGCTGTGAATTTCTATTGAGGGAATACAGGGGTGTTTTCTTTCATTTTTGGGGGGCGATAGTGCAAGTAAACCTTTAGGCTCAGTTGAAGCACCAAAGCTAAGGAAAGCTGCAAAAGCTAAGGGGGATTGGGTATGAGGGCTGCTTAAGGGCCTTGAGCTATGTTTAGGATTGTGCTTACTCTGATGCTCACCTTCTCCAACTTTGATGTAGATGGCCCGAGTCATCCTGAGCTCAGAGAACGAGGTAACTGCCCCGTACTTCCTCTGGACCCAGCTGAGGAGATGCTCGTTGCCATGGGGGAGGGTCACCTCCGGGATCTGGGTGAACAGCGAGATGTTTCCCTGCTGAAAATGGACATCTGAGCCCTCTGGTACCTAGAGAAGAAGAAGAGAGACTTGTGATAGGAGACAAAGGCAACTGTTGAAAAAAAATTGGGCTGTCTTCAGGTTTTTCTGTTTTACTCCAACATTCAAGCTGTTTCCTAAAGCAAAAACATGTCAAGACCATGAATATTGGAGATGTTCCCTAAATAAATCTATTATTTTATTCAAAACCATCAACATTTCAACTAAATCATTTGCTGTTAATGATGCATACGGCTTTACAGAAAGTAAATCTCAAAGACACTGTTGCTGTACTAAAACTCCAAGTTGTATCAAAGAAACTCTTGAACCATGATAGTTATGAGGATTAGGAGTTCACATGTGTGGGTTTTCCTGTGTCTACAGTGTTTTATGTGAGAGATATGAGGAGTTAAAAGGCCCTTTAATTCCAGTTTGAGGAGAAAAGTCCATCTACTGTTGAACTCTCTGAAAACTTGAGAGGAAACCATAAGTCATTTAGCCGAAAATGTCACACTGGGTGAAAAACAATGAAAAAAGATTCAAATATGTAAAATATTAAATATTTTGATGTAAAAATTGCATAATAGAAGATATCAAAATGCTAGTTCAGTCATGTGAAGTCCAACTTTCTGATCTTTTTCTACTGTGAAGTCTACCTGAGCTACAGAGCTCTAAACAGGGTTGAGGTTTCTTGAAAATCAAAATCCCATTTCTAGCAGGTTCTCATTGCACTCTATTCCCATTTCAACCTCATGTTTTGATGTATAGTTTGCATGTTTCTTTAAACTGCAGTCCATAATAAACTAACACAAAGCTTCGTGCATTGGCACTCTTAATAAGGAAAACGAAAACGAGGATTGGCCACGCCACATTTAGGAGGAACCACATTTGGTACAATGTGCAGCTCAACCAAGGGGCTTCATTTTAGAGATAAACATTTCCATGTGCTGAAAAGGCTACCCAACAACCTTTAAGAGCTCTGTAGACTGTCCATCTCCTTTTATTTCTATGCTCCTTTTTCCTTTTATCCACTCCGTATTTAACAGCTGAGCGTGCTAGGCCCAATTAAAACACTGAATCTAGTGCAATACATCAGCCCTTTTTTGTCATGTTTTGATGAAGTTGCCCTTCAGTTTTTATCATGTTTTAGTAGTAATATGGTAATCGTTCTCTGAAGTGTTCAAACTTTACAACCATAACTTTTCAAATCTTTATGGTCAACATCTGTCTGACCTCTGGACGCTCCTCTCCATGTTCCTGGCATTGTCACCAGAGGCTGTAAATAGTGCAGACAGACTGTCGAAGAATTCACGTTGACTTTATTTTTAGTGTGTTTACTACAGCAAGAAGCTACAGAAAGAAAAAACAAAAGACGAAGAGGAGAGGGGTGGTGCCCTGAGCCGTGAAGGAGGAGGGGCGGGAGTCGCTTCACTTTTCTTGCCAAGCTCAGCAGAGTTTATCAGTTTAATTGCGGGAATGCGACCATAATTAGTCGTGAAGAATTACAGGGAGAAGCCTGAAAGCCAAATTAGCTCCAGGCTTTCCAGAGCAGTGGAAACCTCAGGAATCTGAAAGGGGAAAGCGAGGGACCCACTCTGAGCTTTAACAAACTCTCTCTGCTGACAGTCTGACTCGGACCAGCTGACAGACGAAGGACTGCTGGAAACCAAAAGGAAATTTCTGCCACTGGCTTCAACAGAAAATATAAACACAATTACACTTCACTGCATATTATTTACAAGAGCAAGGAGTCAGAGTATAGTTTGACTTTTTATGTACGCACTCACAGTAAGGAAACCAACTTGTTAAGCTCTTTATATTTAAAGAGCACGTCCTAATTTTGGTTTGGACCATGATCGGCAGACAAAATTATTCTAGAGTCAGATGTGAGACCACTGATCTGACAGCTACAGTATGGACCTCAGGTCATCAAACGGGACAATTACAAGGTTTGTAATGGTTGAAGCAGGAGGGCCCAGCTGTTTATTAAAGACTGAGGACGACTATCCCTAATCTAGTGACTTTTATTGAGTGGTTTTGGAATTTCTGACAATACTCAACAATTTACTAACTGCTCAAGCTAGCACAGGTAAGCACTTTAGAGGAAATGCTAAACCCAACTCTAGCCCCTGAATTAAATCATAACCAAAGCCCCACCACTAACCCTAAACCTAATCCTAAACCCTAACAATAACCCTGGGGGTTTCCTAACCCAGAACCCCTGACCTTTTCCCTAACCCAGCAGTTTGATGGATCTCAGGGTGTGCTCAGGAGATGGAAATTATTATTTTGACATTAAAAATGTTATTTTTCATCCATTAATACATGTTTTGATTTATGGAAGTTATAAAAGAAATGCACTGCTTTTTTATCCTTAAAATAAACCAAATAAATAAAAAGATCATGGGTTATGTTTTGCTGTGCTTAGTAGCTTGTATTTGTTATACACTGCTTCTGAACTTTAATTTTTGTCAAATAGATTATACAATTTTAAGACTTGATATACTAAATAAAATCTTTGATTTGGAAGATGCATTGACACCTTCATTCAATCTTTCACACAAATAAAAAATACTTTTTCCAGCATTATAGAAACAAACATCTGCTGAGAATCCTGCATGGTTCCAAACATGTAACCGTATATATCCTGCCATTTCTGCTTATAAGAATCAACATATTATGACCATATGTGCATCAAAAAGGAAAAGTGCATGCCAGATGTTTGGAATAAATTATCACAGTGCTGGAACTCTCCACTGAGCAACACCCTCAGTTTGGGAAATGGCAAAAAGACTGCTGGAAAACAAGTGTTTTATATACAGAGCAGAGTGGTGGAATGTGCACAAAGTTTAGTTTGCATGACCAATCAGCAGCTCTCTGCTGCAGCTAACGTGATGACTTCTTTTGAAGCAGATTTCATCTTCTTCCTCTTGATGAGATATTGGAGCTAATGACACTGCTGATGTGTTTCTGTGAACTGACTGAGGCCCTGTTGTGAAGAAAACAATACCATATGTCCCAGCGCCACTCTGGAGCGTCCTACTGACGTCTCTGTCTGAATAAAAACCAGTAGTGAATGCCTATGGTTTCTATTAACCGATACAGTGAGGTAAGTGCTCGTGAGAGAGCTCAAGCTACAGACATGCAGCCAGTGAGAGAGAGCGAAAGGGAAAAGCTTGGCAAACAAACAATGAGCAACACAAGCCAATGGCCAAATTTACAGTGTTGTTCCATCAAGAGCCATAAAACATTTGTTCCAGATCGAGCCTTTTCAAGCAGCGATGCAAGAGGGCCCTCCCCCACCAGCCTCTCCAAAAGAAATATATACATTTGGCCGCAAAGTCAACACAGCACGCTCTGCACATGTACCTCCCTTCGAATCCTGGTGTCCCTTGGTAAAATTCATTTTGGCTGCCACTCAGTGTACATATTTCATATCACTTCATACCATGATGATTCCTGGCTGCTGCTGATTGACAATAAGTACTAAAAAAGAGCATGTTTTACAACAAAAGTTTGGATTCTAGTGTTTTAAAAGTCGGCAGGGTCTATTGGCCAACAGCAACAGTGTGCTCAGTGTCTATGAAGCTTTTCCAGGAAGCCCATTTGTGTCCACAGAGCCCAGAGAACTGGGACAAGGAAACAAGGGCTGGCAGGACTGCTTTGGTGTCCTGCTGGCCCCAGGAAAAGGCCTCTGCAGCGGGGAGGCGGAGTGAAGGAGGCCTCGTACCAGGTGTGAGGTGCTAAGGCCAAAATCAGTTCTTCTTCATGTTGTTACACTGATCATTTTTCACAAACGACTACTCTAAATGAGCATTCACTAAAACCCTAAACCTTCAGGAGCACACATGAGGTAATTACCCAAACAGAAATGTCTTCATTATTCTTCTGTTACCTCCGCTTTCCAACTTTGTACTGAGATGCATGACTTCTTCTACACAGATCATGAACTAATAAGCATGCTGACTGTTCACCTGGGACTCAGTTGGGATTTTAGCCAACAGTTTTATAAGGCTCAGATGATAAATCATTATAAATTACAAACTCAACAGGAGTTCTTTTAAAGAAAAAAGTCCTCCAGTAAGATGGTTTTCATAAGACAAGAGGCCAGAACATATTGGATACCAGATATACGCAACGGGCCATTCGCACAGGATCAAAACATCTATTTTTCTAAACCTGGAGACATGCAGACATCACAGTATGACTTCAGGAATATTAAAAAAAAACAGCACTGAATGTTTAGTATGTTATCAGTTCAAAAGTAAGTAGTAAGTAAGTAAAACTTTATTTATAGAGCGCCTCTCAAGATAAAAATCACAAAGCACTTAACATGAGAAAACAGTTAAAAAATAAACAGATTAGAATAAGAGTTGAATAAACATGACAAATAAAAACAAACTTAAACAAAGCCAGATTTAAACAGATGCGTCTTTAACTTCTTCTTAACTGAGTCCACAGACCTCAGTGAGAGTGGAAGAGAGTTCCAGAGTCTTGGAGCTACAGATGAAAAGCTCTGTCTCCTTTGGTTTTCAGTCTGGTTTTGGGGACTGAGAGCAGACCTTGGTCAGAGGATCTGAGGGACCTGGAGGGAGTGTAAGGTTTTAGAAATGCAGTGATGTAGGCAGGAGTCTGACCATGCAGGACTCTCCAGTTCAGAACAAGGATCTTGTAGTGAATTCTAGACTCAACCAGAAGCCAATGCAGCTGCATTAAGAGAGGAGAGACATGAGAGAATCTGGATGATTCAGTCAGAAGCCTGGCAGCAGCATTCTGTAGACGGTTTATGGAAGTTTTAGAAAGACAAGTGTAAAGGGCGTTACAGTGGTCCAAGCAAGACGTGACAAAAGCATGGACTAAGACCTCCACTTCAGGACGGGAGACAATGGAGCCAAGTTTAGCAACGTTTCTGAGGTGGTAAAAACAGGATTTACCCAGAGATCTGATGTGATTATCCAGAGTGAAACCTGAGTTTCTGACGGTAGATTTAACTAATGGACCCAGAGGCCCAAGGATCTCCTTCACCTTTAAAGAAATGTTTTCTGGTGCAAATATGATTATTTCAGTTTTACTTTCATTTAGTTGAAGCTGCCAGCCATCCAGCTCTTAATAGAATCCAGGCATTTCAGGAGGTTGTGAACCTTGGAGACATGGAGAGGTTGTTCGGAGGAAAAGATATGGCAGAAAGGACTTCTACAGAAGCAGCTTTACCTAAAGTGTCTCATAAAGATTGAGTAACAATATGTTACCCAGAGATGCAATGAGGTAAAACACTGCATGGATGAAACCATCCCCTTAATGAGAGGCTGGCTGAGGATGAAGGTTTTTAGACCTAACTGGTCCTTAGTAGCATTTAATGATTTACCTGGTGTGAACCTAAAAGCTGAACAAATCCATTCACTCCTTTTAAGCATTTGTTTTCCAACAAATCTGGATTCAAATCCATTCAAACTTGAAGATAAATTGGTGTGTTTTGGTAAAATAAATGTGTGGAAACCTGTCTGTTTTGTGTCAAACCTATAAACACCATAATTCAACAAGTAGTCAAAAACAGTGTATTTAAAAATGAATAAAGTTTGAAACCTATTCTTAATATAAATATTATGAATAACTGTAAGAAAATGAGGTCCAGACTCCAGAGGTGTACGAGCCCATGTAAATGGTTCAGGCTGGGTCTGGCAGGGCCTTAAAAGCTCAGACACCAGGCGCTCGCACACAGGTCCCAACCACAAGCATGGCTCCAGGCTGGAACCATGGTAACCCTCAGGGCTGTGTACTCAGGTACTCTGTTGTTTAATTTATGAAAGTCTTCTGAACCACTCTTTTCTCACCTAGGACCAATTTGCCATCGGAGACGCTACCAAAGACTCTACCTAGAACAGTGCAAAGTGCCCTGAAGCACATAGCTTTTAGGATCATTAGGGCACTCACCAGGTCATCCACCATGAAAGGGTGGCAGTTCAAAGAGGAGTTAAACTGGGCTGTTGTGGTAGAGAGGGAGTTTAGCCAGAAATTGATGATTTACCGGCTGATCTAAGTTTAATTCCTCAACTTTGGTCATGATTTTTGTTTATTGACCAAGGGAACAAAATCACTGAGTTTCCTCAACGGGGTGGCCAGGCTCAGCCTGAGAGATATGGGTGAGGACATCTCCCTGACATCTGGAAGGGACTCAGAGTAGAGCCGCTGCTCCTCCACATCGAGAGGAGCCAGTTGAGGTAGTTCTGGCATCTGGTCAGAAGGCCTCCTGGACACAACCCAAAACACGGTGGAAAGATTATACCTCTGGCCTGGGAATGCCTTGAGATCTCACCAAATGCTGGGGATGCAGCCAGTGCCGGCCCAAGGCATAAGCCAGTTAAGCGGCTGCTTAGGGCCCCCACACCACCAGGGGGCCCCCAAGAGCACACCCTTATAAGCACCGCGCAGCCGCACCCTGCCTGATCAGAAAAAAAAACGCCAGAGGATAAATTATCGGTCGTCGAAGCCAGCGAGCCATGGCTCCTGGGGGATGTGGGCAAGGCCGGATTATCCAATGGGCAAAGTGGGCACAGGCCCAGGGGCCCATGCCTACTAGGGGCCCACGTGAGACCGCAGTATAAGAAAAAACACCTCTTCAAATTTCATCCCAAGTCGGAAATCCCAGACCGCCCACTCATCCCCAGCCACCTATCAGCCGGCAGCCCGAATCACCTCCACTGGCTCCTCTCGACATGGAGGAGCAGAGGTTCTAACAGAGTCCCTCGTGAATCTCCGAGCTCCTCACCCTATCTGGGGGAAACTCATTTCAGCTGCTTGTATCCAAGATCCACTTCTTCCAGTCATTACCCAAAGCTCATGTATTCATTCATATAGGAGCTAGTGGAAACGACGCGCCGCATCCAAAGTGCGTTTGTTGGAAAACAGCTGCGCCAAACTAAGAAGGCGCAGCGCACCACCGAACTTGCCAGCCTGCGCGTGCTGGCCCGAGTTAAAATGTCAACTTGGCCAGTGACGAATCCTCCGTATCACAGGAACGTGAACACGCTGAGGCCAGGGCTCCCAGATGATCGCGTTACGCACGGAGCTTAGTCTCCAAGCTGGAGTGTTTGCGCTCTGTGCGTCCTGCTCTGTGCGTTTGGCTCGTTTCTGGCTCAACACTCGACACACATGGCAGACGCAGCATCGCTGAGCTGAGCTGAAGTTGATATTTTTAACTAGAGCGCTGGTTGTCAGCTCTGAGCACAGATCAAAACTTCTGTCACTGAGCAACAAACACCTGGATGGGTTTGGATTCAGATCTGGGTTTTCCCTCAGACCTGATCTAAATGAAACCATGATGAAACTGATGGTGTCCAGTCAGCATCACCTGGATTTACTGGTTTTATACAGTTTTAGATGAAACACCGAGTTCTGTCTGGTTGCAGTTTTTTTCCTTGTTCTGAACTTGTTAGTGGAAACAATGTGAACTAGTTCACCTGGTTAGTTAACTAGTTCACTGGTTAGTTAACTGGTTCACCTGGATAGTTAACTAGTTCACTTGGTTAGTTAACTGGTTCACTGGTTCACCTGGTTAGTTAACTGGTTCACTGGTTAGTTAATTGGTTCACTGGTTAGTTAACTAGTTCACCTGGTTAGTTAACTGGTTCACTTGGTTAGTTAACTGGTTCACTGGTTAGTTAACTAGTTCACCTGGTTAGTTAACTGGTTCACCTGGTTAGTTAACTGGTTCACTGATTAGTTAACTAGTTCACTTGGTTAGTTAACTGGTTCACTGGTTAGTTAACTAGTTCACTTGGTTAGTTAGCTAGTTCACTGGTTAGTTAACTGATTCACCTGGTTAGTTAACTAGTTCACTTTGTTAGTTAACTGGTTCACTGGCTAGTTAACTAGTTCACTTGGTTAGTTAACTAGTTCACCTGGTTAGTTAACTGGTTCACTGGTTAGTTAACTAGTTCACTTGGTTAGTTAACTAGTTCACCTGGTTAGTTAACTGGTTCACTGGTTAGTTAACTAGTTCACTTGGTTAGTTAACTGGTTCACTGGTTAGTTAACTGGTTCATTGGTTAGTTAACTAGTTCACCTGATTAGTTATCTGGTTCACTGGTTAGTTAACTAGTTCACCTGGTTAGTTAACTGGTTCACTGGTTAGTTAACTAGTTCACCTGGTTAGTTACTGGAGTTAAGCAGATTTAGATTCATGTGTTTTTGTCTGATTGAAGAGGTCAAAGTTCAGCTTAAATTGTCCCTTAAGATCTACAAAAAGACAACATTGATCAGAGACAGCTGTAAATAAAGCTGATCAATTTCACACTGAATCATTTTAAAATGTCAAAACAGGAACCACTTTACACCCAGACTTCTGCTGGTCCTCAAAGCTGTCAGAACTTCAGAGAAACATCAAGTCTTGATCCTGATGCTTCTGGTTTACAGTTCATCTGACAACCTGAACTCAGTCCAGTGTTTTGTTAAGAGAGTGATGTCATATTTCAGGTAACATCGTCCTCTGAATTACAGTTGTTAAAATTTACTTTGTTAATAAAAGAAACATCTTTCACAATTTACTTTTCAGAGTTTTATAAGTGACTATTTTAAATGGTAGATCTCAGCCCTCAGTTAAACACTGATCTTAGCTTAGAAAAGGTTGGTGAGCTAGAACATCAGTACTTGATTGTTCATCAATGTGCACTGTCCCGAATAAATAAATAAATTGAAATTTGTTGCACACTGTCCACATACATGGACAGTAAAATAACTTCTATATAAAACCATATTTTTAAAAAAATTCAAAATACATCTCAGTATCGGCTCATGTAGATTATTAAAATCTATATTAGAACTTCTCTTTTTTTTCTTTTTATTCAATGACTTATTGTTAACCTTGCTGGTTGATTAGTTTTATTGATCTAATATTGTAGTTTAGTTATTAATGCATTTTTTCTTATTACTTTTTTTATATTGTAGTTTTGTAGAAAATTGATTTTGTAAAAAGGGTAGGCATACAAAGCTAGGCTTCAGCCTACTCTTTTTTGGTTTCTTATTTGCGATTTTGTACTATTGCACATTTTACACATCTGTTTCTTTTAATAACAAAAGATATTAAACTGTTTTACTTTAAATTCAGTGTTTGTCTGCTGTTGTTACTTTCAAAGAGTTAAATTAGCCAGAAAAAGTAGTATGTTACACAAAGTTTAGCCTAGGACTGATGACTGATATGTTGTAGACATGTTGGGGGGGGGGGGCAAATGAAAACTCGCTTAGGGCCCCAAAAAGGCTTGGGCCGGCCCTGGATGCAGCCCTCATGACGCAGACTGGGAGAAGTGGGAGAAAGCAAAGCGAGGCAAGGCAAATATTCATTTCAATCATTGCCATTATGTATTACCATTTATCCATCTGTACAGTATAGTTATTGCTGTGCGTTTTTTCTATCTGTTAGAACACATAAATACTGCAGAAGGTTTCTGTCATTGCAGTGATAAAATGAGTTGTCAGTGGAGTGAAGCCCTGTGATTGGTCAGTCAGCAGTGTGTTGTGGGTATTTTAGTTTTGTGGCATGTTAAGGAGGTGTCACTGTGGAAAGAACCAGAGAAGAGGAGCAGCATCTGGACTCTTCTGGGTTATGTCCCTGCAAACACATCAGGCTGGTGAGTAAAATACCAACAGCTCACGCTGCCAGAGGCCCGGCGCTGTCACTCAAACATCAAATACTTAACACTTAATACAGCGGGGGGCCCCGCAGTCAGTAAAAGCCATTAGCTCCATTTTGTCTGACTGCGGGGGCCTCCCTATCCAGATCCTCATCTTAAAGAGCTGCTGCTCCGACAAATATCAAACAAAAAGGCTAAAGGAGAAATCTGAGACTTTAGTTTTGACTTGGAAATCCTTAAGATCCAGTCAGATTAATAGAGGATGTGAGGCTACTGTGAATGAATCTAAAGATGCATATTTCAGACACAGCAAGAAGGCTGCCTGGACTGTAGGTTTACTGTGGAGACAGTTGTTATGCCGACTTGCTTGGGCACCAGTCTCACTTATGGCCCCAAATATTATGAAAAAAAAATCATAATCAAGATTATTTTGGTCAATACTGGAATTACAACTATTTACCTGGATTCCTTACAGAGTTGGGAAACATGCTGCATCCATTTTTTTTCTTTTCACACTAAAAGACACTGGGAATGCTGAGCTGTGGTTCACTGAAATAAGAGCTTCAGGACACGGGAAGCACTAGATTAATGATCTGTGACCATTTTACCAGTTTCCATCATTATTTAGTTAAATATTTTTTATAAAAAAAAACTTCAGAAATATTTACTTTGACCACCAAAAAGCTTTATCATGAAAGGACAAATAGCAGAATTACAAAAAGCTGAATTTTTCTGATAATGTAAAACATCCAGTTATCACATCTTTAGGAGACTGCAGTTGCTTATTTTCATCAGCAGTTTGGTTTTTAGGCCTAAAGAAAACACATGCAATGTGCTGAGGAGAACTTAATAAAACAGAGAAAACCCGCTGCAACACCCAGATGTCCAAGCATGAAGTATGCACACATAAGTGTTTTCTTCAAAACGGAAATGGAAATGAGTCCATATGGAGAAATAACACAGGACTCCATTTGTGTTGACTTTTGGAAATACAAGAAATAATTTTTGTCAATGAAGTTGTTATCATGACGCTGCAAGTCATATTTCTAATACACATTTAACACAGCCCTGATCTCACTGTCCTCAGTGATCACAGATACAGAAACTTCAGGCCAAATGCATCAAACACTGCTTTGTTTTCAGCATGAGAAATGCTTCACCACTTAGATTTCAAATGAATATCCCTTATCTAGATTAAGGATCATAGAGAACAATCAAAAGGACTGGCTTCACCTCAGATGTCTCACATGTACCGGTAAATCAAAAATGTGTTTTAAATGTTTCATCGTTTTTCCTGACTCTACTTTATGAATTACCTTCTGCATGCAGGGAGGGTGAAAATAACACCCTAACCACTATACAAACACTGTATTGTACAGGAAGCACTTTGATGCGATGGTGAAGATCACTAATATAACCGAGTGATGAAAGCTGCAGTCAAGCACGTGGAAAGAAATGTTGTGTGGTCTAAAGGAGGAAATTGAATTCTAAAGGTCAAATGGAACAAACAAAATATGTGGGTGGAACACAAAGTTACTGAGATAAAGTGTGTGGAGAGAAGTATGTAGTGCTGCAACATTTAAGCAGTAATGATACATTTCCCTCCATGTCACTTCTCAGGAGGATGTTTTGTGTTTTACATGGAAACACTTCAGCTCATGTGAACATGAAGTGTACCTGGTGCTGCAGTCCTGCACTACACTGTCTCAGTCTAGAGAAATAAGAGTTCATGTACTTCAGGACTAGTCCGTGTGCAAAGTGAACTCACCATCAGTAACTTACACTATCATTAACAGATCCTCCACCTGGAAGCTTTTATGAATCATAATGTCCAAGTTAATCAGATTTTTTTTATTGTACTCCGTTAATTATAGTTCTTTCTAGATGAATCTAATGTAAACCAAACAGAACAGGTCAGAATGACAGGGACTAGTTCACTAAACCAGAATCAGTTCATCGCTACAAAAACAATGTCAGTAATCCACTTTGGAGTTTCAGAAGAAAGAGGATCTCATCTGAATGGACCCGACCCCAAAGAGGTTTGCTGCATTCTCCATATTTCACTGCAGTTCATGCTAATATTATTTTCTAACCCTTCACATGGGGCAGCATGTGTAGCTCAGTTGGTAGAGTGGCTGGTCTTGCAATCAGAGGGTTGCTGGTTCAATCCCAGCTACAGCTGGGTTATGCTGTTGTGTCCTTGGAGACACTTCACCCACCTTGTCTACTGGTGGTGGTCAGAGGGACCTGGTGGTGTCAGTACATGGCATGGACTACAATGTAGCTGATCACCACCTGTGAGTGAATGGGTAAATGACTGTTGTGTTGTACAACACTTTGGGGAGTGGAGAACACTCTAGAAAGTGCTCTATAAATACAGGACATTTACCATTTACATGGCAATTTGATATTATCTGGTTTTATTTTGGTACTAAGCTCATCTGAACCCACCAACTCAACAGAAGTGTCACATTTAGTAGCAGCTGCTGAAACTGGTGCCTGTAAATAAACCAAATTTAAAGATGGCAGCAGCAGCAGCACTCTTAGGTCTTGGCTGCTCTTGGACTAACCATTAATTCATAAGTCCTGTTGAACATAAACTATTTCTGTAAACGGAGGCTGTTCAGATACCAATCCTCAAAGGTTAACACAGAAACACAGTTCAGAATGGATGAAAAAGCACTTTAAGTTGTAGTTGAAACTAACAGCTGCTGGAAAGTCAAAAATACAGGAGAAATATATGATAGTATTTAAGACACATAAAAGGTTTTCATTAAGCATCACGGCTGGCTGAGGCTTCCGGTTCGCATTCTGCTGATTATCTTGTGATAAACAGGCTTTAAACATAGATCAGTGAAACTTCTACATTTTATATTAGGTTTCCCAGAGATGCCCCTGGTACCTCTACTAAATATGGCTGCTCCCCAGGGGGCCGGGCTCCAGCTACACCACAATATCCCAAACTAAATCCTTGTCTTTTCCGCTCCTGCTTGTAGAGCTGAATTCTCACAGATTACAGCCTCAGTGTTCACTGTTCAGAGTTGAATGTCGTTTTGAAGCTGCTGATGATGAGAACAGCAGCCAAACAAGAGAAGGGTGGAGATAAATATTTATGTAAAGAAATGGCATGATTTAAACCTATAGTTATTATTTCCAGTTAAATAAAAGAAAAACACACAGAGCGGAAAGCCCTCTTCTGCAGATCTACATCCCATCTAATACTGTAGTCATCGGCTACTGAGAAGGAAGACAGTAAAGGAAATGAAAACACAGCTTAAGGAAGGAGGACTTAAAGGCTTTCCGTGATGCTGGACTCACATGAAAGGTATGTTTGATGCGCAGCTCCAGGTTCTCTGCCTTGACAGACCAGATCAGCGGTTGGGGGGAGTTTAGCACAAAGACCAGGGGCTTCTGGTGGTGCAGCATGGACTGGATGGGCTTCAGGTGCAGCTCCACCTGGTGAGGGAGGAAAATCACACACAGGATTCCCATGAGAACAAACTTGTAAAACAGCAAAAGGAAAAACATTTCCAGTTCTTCACAAATGAACTCATAATACACAACATGATCCCTGTGTGGAAACAGCTCCACCTTAAAAATATCAAAGCTTTGATTTGCTCTGTTTAGCCAAACAAAGGCAGCGTCCTGGAGTAAATCTGCTCTGTTGCAGACAGTCCCTCTTTATCAGGATCAGGGGATGTTTATGTACACATTAGCTGATAAACCTAAAAAGAGAAAAGCTGAGATGCTGTGATCTCCCTAAAAGGCTCTGACTTCTAACTTCACACACTGATGATTCCCAGTTAACGAGTAAACAATAGTAAGCAGCTGGTCTCCATCTCTGGTGCATGGTACTGTTACTGGTCCCGTACTGGTTTTTGCTTTTAGTCAGATTTAAATGTTTCAGATCAGTAAACAAGTTTCCATATCAAACAAAGAGAATCTGAGTAAATATAAAAAGCAGTTTTCACTTGATGATTTTGTTTATTAAAAGGAAAAAAGCTGTCCTAACCAACCTGGTCCTGTCAGGGGGAAAAAAGCTTTCACTTTTTGTGAATTTGGTTCTAATGGTGCCATTAAATGAAATTTTCACAGCCTGTTAAAATGATGGGAGAAACAAGTGTGCCCGTTTTGGGACTTGATCTTGTTTTCTTGTGTTCGACTCATCTGGATAAACTGACCTGGAATCAGTTGGTTGGTTCTGGACTGAAACGTGGACCAAACCCAGACTCAACTGAGGTTTTCATTAAGCTTTGTGAAACTGCTTTAGCTGACACGCACTCGTCTTCTTTCTCAGATGAATCTAATTACATTCAATATGCGTGTCAGCAGGAAAACCTGTAAATCACTGACTCAACACAAAGATTCACTTCATAGGATTTAAATCATCCCTGACATCATTTATCGGTAATGAAATGACTGGTCCTTCCTTCAACTAAAAATACAAACTTTACACTTTGACAAAATAAGTCTCTATCAACTTTTAAAAGTATATCACCTTTCATGCCAGAGTTTTAAACAATGCAGTCCAACGCTGAGAAACTATTTTGTATAGTTAATCATTTAGGTCATGTTTATTTAGGAGTATGTCTGAAACACAATCTAACACATTACGTAGATATAGGTCAATATGTGTCAAATTGACTGAGTTACGTCATTTCTGTGTTTGCTGATGTCAGTCAGCTTATCTTCAATAAGGTTGACTCCTAAAGTCACTCAGTTCTAAACAGATTTCTTACTTCCTGTGTGTTTCTTTAGAATCCATCCAGTCATTCATGAGATTTTCTGCTAACAGACAGCTGACTCCAACAGTTACTACCAAAGTTTAATGGAAAGATTTCATGTACTCTGTATGCAGGAACTCAGAGTGGATGACACCTACAGTAACTACTATGACACCAGATAGACACCATGATAACTGGTTAGTTAGTTGGCTGTATGTTGAATTGAGTAGACACCAATAGTCAATCAGCTGTAGAGGTTCATTACTTTATGACTGTTTCTTTAAAATCCATCCAGTGGCTCATGAGATATTTTGCCAATAGATATAGTTTATTAAAAGGCCAAAATATAAACAATAAAAAATAAATAACCACAAAATTCCATGTAACTAACTGTGTAATGGAAATAACATCACATTAACTGCTGTGAAATTTAAGAGGTTGGAGCTGTTTTGACCTAGTCTAATAAACTAGACCTCAGTTCTGCTCTGCAGACTTTGGTCTAGCCACTCTTCATTGGAACCTCTGCAGCCCACTGATTGGTCCGGTCAGTCTGTACCAGGCCAATCACAGCGCTCTAATGTTTTGGTAGGTGGGATTAGCTGATGACGGCAGAGCTCCGGCTCTGAATTTAAACAACATGGCGGCAGCTTGGGAACCACGTTCATTTGAAACAACTTTGTCATCAACTTTGGACGATTTAGATTTGGGTTTTTCTTTAAGACGTGAACAGATAGAGGAACTTAAGTCTTTTATTTTGGAAAAAGATTTATTGACTGCTTTGCTGACGGGACACGTTAAAGTTTAATCTACCAGCTAGTTCTGGTTGTTGCTAAATGGTTCTGATTGGTCCTAGCGCTATCAAATAGCATGTAAAGAGTTTGATTGACAACCGTTGATCCCGCCCCTATGAATGAGTCGTTTCTATGAATTGTGGCCAGGCTAGTTTTGACCCTTTAATCTGACCATCTGATTGCTCCATGCACTGAACTTAACATTAATGAAACAACTGAGCTAAAAAAAAAAACATTTAATGATGTCTGAAAACTAATTTAAACATAATTACCTTAAAAATAATGTTAATATTTTTTATTATGATTTATTTACATTATATTATAAAACTTATTGCCTTGAATTGATTTTTAAAAATACAACTTGTTGTGGGAGCTAAAGGGTTAAGCTGTCAGCATCGCATCTCTTGCTCAAGCTGTTAGCTCATCAGTCTTCATGAATGTAAAACCCTTTCTTCAAACAGTCCAATAGATGGTAATTATAACTCTGATACATAAATACACCTGGGGATGGATGACAATTGCATTTATTTTCTTCAAAAACGAAAAGAAAGAGAAAAGAGTAAACATGATCAAAGTGTGATATGTCGGCCGATGAAACACAACGTAGTGTTTAATAGTGTGGAGCTGCAAGAAGCATTAAAACCTCTCTCTGAGATGAGAAAATGGAAGAAATTACAAAACACTTATCTATGAGGCAATCTCCACGAGGATCCAAATAAATAGATCACCAAGTTTGTCTTTGAATATTTACCCCCCTCTCTCTTTAGTACAGAGACTGGAAAAATCACTCTGTAATACTCCTTTGAGAATAAAAACAACCAAGATAGATTCATACCTGGCTTGGTTTTGAAAGGTAGAGGAGGGGGGTAGAGGAAGATTGAGAGAGCGAGAGTGAGTAGTAAAAGATGAAGAATTTAAACCCAGACAGAAACATTTCCAGAAGACATGAGTCACCTGCTAACATGCATAAACAGAACTCTGAGAAGAGAATGAGCCAGGTCCAACTGAAGACAAAAACAGAGAAAACTGTGATGATTTCAGGCAACTATTTTCCATTTTTGTATCAAATATGTAAAGATATGTGCATGAGTCCAAACCAGCTCCAGTTTATAGCGACGTGTGAGGAGTGGGCAGCAGCTGGTGTTGGTCTAGGCCCACATAGCAGCCATCATGAGGTCCAGATACCACCGTGGGTGTGGAGGAAAGAGGTGCAGCAACAGCAGGCACCATAACACCTCTCAGGGATCAAGTGACCTGATTCGCCTTCTTTGAAGGCAGTTAGATTCAAACCCTGCAAAGTTAGACCGAGGAGGACTGATTATCAATGGGATTCAGGAGTCCAGGGTCTAGAACCGGATGGGATGCATGTCTGCCTTCAGCCACTGATGGAGTCCTGTCCAGACCGATCAGGTTACTGTAACTAAACACCACGCAGGGGACGACAGCTGTAGTAGTAGTATGAGTAAGAGCCAGCATGGAGCATGCAGTGATGGTGGCAGCATGTGTAAACAATGGAATAATACTCCAAAAAACAGAAGAACTCTACAGCACCAACTTCAATAGGTCATCTTGAAAAAGCTCAAACAAAATAACTTTACTGCAGAAAAAACACACGGAGAGTTTGCAAGGGGATCTGTTTGTTTCTTGTTATAATTTAATGACTTTAAAGGAAAATAAATGAGGCCTCTTTTCCAAAAGTGAGTTTTAAAGGCCATCTTGTTATTAAAGTCAAGTATAACAAACAGCAGTCAAGCGTGCAGTCAGAGGGTCATTATCAGGGTGGGTCAGTGTCCTCACAGGAAGGGGGGGCTTCCTTTATTGACAGAGGTAATTAGGTGCCTGCCGAGGCTTGGTGACTCCCAAGAAAACCCAAAACATCCTTTAATTAGCCAAAAACTAATCCACAAAATCACTCTCCTTCACAGGAACTAATAATCAGCTTGAGAATAAAGAAAGCAAGCAGAGCGCGTCTCAGAACACAAACATGAAGGAATGGCTCAAAAAATCCAGGATGCCAGGAAAACAGTTGGTGTTCAGCAGAAATCTCTCAATCTATTCAGTAGAGAGCCCAGTTAGTCCTGATCACTATCATATGCTCCTTAGAGCTAGAACACATAGATAGTACATGCTCCTTTGTTCCATGTCCAATTTGCACAATTCCTAATGTTCATTTTAAAATTTGCACTTGCTGAACTTACTGTTGTTTACTTGGGTCTGGTTGTTTTACACATATTTAAAATGTGTTTCTTTCTCTTTAATCTTGAGAAAGCGCCGTTAAATGTATATTGTCATTCTTCTTTTTGTTGAATTTGTTGTGTTCACTGCTGTAGAAACAAATTTCTCTCTGAGGGACAAAAAAAAGCGAACCGGACTGAACTGATAAAGCAGAAAGACAAAGAATGCTAAGTGAACAAAGTGAAAACACTGAGTGCTGTCTCCAGATCAGCTAGAACCGACCTTTTTCTGCTATCTGATGTTGGAGCAGCGATCTTGTCTGCCTGGATTGTGTTTCTTTCTGGATCACTGAGGCTGTACAGAAGGCAGAAGGGAAGGGGAACTGGGACCAAGGAGCTCCGTGATGGAGGAGAGGCAGACCAGTGCCCTCTTATCAGAGCAACCCATAGTGATAGGAACGCTACCTGGAGCCTTTCTGCTTCACTGTGATGGTAATCAGTCTGCACTCAGCAGACAGAACCAAAAGAAAAGATGAAAAACTTGAAGAAAAGACATCAAAGTAAAACTTACAGCACTGAGGCAAAAGTAAGAGAACTGGGTCACAAACAAAAACTTAGCACAATAAGTAAAAGTACTATTACGAGGTAGAACTTGTCTAAACTAACATTACATTTAAAAGTGCTTCTCCTTCACTCATTTTTAACGAATGCGGCCTTGGCCAGGAGGAGTTGTCGTCAGGTGGTACCCACCGTTCATCGGGTGTTTCGACCCTTAACCACAACACCCTCCTGGTGGTGGATCAGCCAAGTCACTGCCCACCTCTTCCTCCTGGCTTCCTCTTCTGACCACAATACTATATTCAGTCTTATGTCTGCACCTTACTTCCCAGGTCTACCTTGTAAAGAATACAGTATTTGTGATCACCATACTAGTTGATCTTTAACAACTCCTGGTTGAGGAGCCATTCTTCAGCAATGTGACCCGACTGGTGACCAGCAGGAGGAGGAGGAGGAGTCAGCCTGCTGCAGCCGTGTGTCAATCTTCCACGTGCTACTGAGGTCAATATGTGGGGTTTTCATATACTGCAGGAAAGTGCAATCATCCAATCCACCAAACAGGGCAGATTCAAGGTATTTGGGGGCCCAAGGCAAAATGGACTTTGAAGCCCCATGCCTCCCTCTGTAATCTTTACATGTGCAAAAAAACCCTCCATCATTTAGTCACTTTATCTTACTTTAGTCTAAAAATAAATAAAAAAAATTGTATCTGCAAAAACAGCGCTACTTGATATAAGGTAAAGATTTTTAAATATGATCAAATTTTGAGTAAAAGAATCTGCCAATGGAGAAAAATGGATAATTATTAAAAATATTTACCATATTACAAGTCATGCTGTTTTACAGATAAGAACTTCTTCATGAACAGTAATTGTCTGGGGCCCCTAACCAGCTCGGAGCAACTCAGAACAAGAGTCAATACTAACACAAAAATGCTGCAGAAGGTTTTGTTCTATTTTTGAGGTGATACCTGTGTTTTGAGCTGTGTTGCTCGTTCTACAGAATCCTTACAAGTTCTCCTTTCTGAAGGTGACTAATCAGGCTTTCTGACCATATATGATTTATTGCAAGTATTGTTAAATCAAAAAAATTACCAACCAAACACACGTTTTTGTACTTCTGGTGCCAAGTTTAGAAACAAGTAGTTTTTTCTACCGTTTAGATTGAATCCTGTTTATTTGACCCTCTAGCTCCTGACCCATACACACACCTGAGGTTCCTGGGTGCCAAAATCTTCGGTTCCCACCGACAACATCTGTTTAATTGTGCTGGTGAATTATGCGTGTGGGTGGGTAGTGAAAATGATCATACCAGTAAGTTAACCATCTGTGTTTCCAGCATTCAGAGTTTGGCTCTTCTATCAGTAACGTTCAGCTCCAGGTAGTAACAGCCTGATGGTGTACTGTATACGCTGAAGCCAGTGTGGTGCAGACTCATGAGTAACTGTGCATAATGTGAAAATATTGTGTGGAGGGAATCAGGGTCAATTCACAGATTCCACATGCACACGGTTGAACTGATCAGAGTTCTGCTGACGTACACGAAGTGTCATTCAGTCTACATTTTGAGTAAGCAGCATCTAAGCTTCCCATAAATGGACATGAAACGGGTCCACAATCCTTGGACTTAATGGAGCATTGTAGGAGTGAGGGTAATGGTGAGCTTCCAGGTTGTTTTCTGCTTGTCTTCTGCCTTTTCAGGTGAGTTATTCAGAATGAGAAATTCTTCCAGCAGCATGCAGCTAGATGTTAACTTTAGGGCTGAATGGGAACCTGGGGGTCTTGTGAACTGGTGACATTTATATCAATCAGACATTAGGAACCATGAATTAGTTTTAAAACATGCAACACGCTAACTACAGAGCTGTTAGCAAGTATTTACCCCCTTACAGACTTCTATGTTTTTGCTGACTCGTCACACTTAAATGTTTTAGATCAGCAAATAAATTTCAGTATCAGAAAAAGAAAACCTGAGTAAAAATAATTTGCTGTCCTGAAACAATTAATTGTGACAAAAAGCAAAAAAACAGAAGGCCTCTGTAACGGGGTAAACAGCTCTGTAGTTAGTCTACTACCATATCAGTTTTTCTGTGGGCAGCTGAAGAAACTCAAATGATTCATGTCTATTCTTCTACTACTGAAGAGGTCCAGACTGCAACGAATAATCAGGTCTGCAGAGAGGATCATCAGGACTGACCGTACCTCCATCCATGACTTGTACAGGTCAGGCAAAAGGCAGCCAGCATCTCTGTAGACCCCGCATACCCTGCATGCAAACTTTTCAAACTCTTACCATCAGGTCGGCGCTACAGAGCGCTTTTTACAAAAACTAGCCGCCGCAGATACAGTTTCTGAATCTTCCCCCAGGCTGTCTCTCTGATGAACACCTAACAGAGTGTTATACTGTGAGAAATAAGCATGCTTGCACTACCTCAACCTGTTTTTAGGTTTTTTCTTCAATTGCTACATACATTTACTAAATTATATATACATAAAGAAAAAAAACTGTACATAAAAATGTTCATATGGTTCCCCAGTCCCCTAATGTCCCTAGTATTTTATAGTGTATTAATGTCTGTACAATGTGAGCGTATGAAACCGAAGCCAAATTCCTTGATTGTGCAACAACCTTGGCCAATAAAGCTGATTCTGAATTCATCTTCACCTTCCATCACGGTCTGGTTTGGTGCTACTCATCATCAGCTCTGACCAGAAGCTGATTGCTGCTGACCCTCCACACCCTGAAGATGAACTTTCACCTCTGATCCTCTCTAATTGTAGGCTACAGTTCACCAGAACCAGTACCTCACATCACATAAACAGTTTCTCCTCATTAAACTCTAAACCCTCTCCAGACCAACCTTTTACACTCGTGTGTATTTTGCACATCGTTTTAGCGTGTTTGTAAAGATTGATGTAATTGTGTGTCTCATGGTTTGTTTTTGTGTGAATCTTCTGCACAAAGACAAGTTCCCTGTTTGTATGAACATGTTAATTAACTGGATTCTGACCCTGATCCTGAATAAACCTTCTGATTGGTCTGGAAATGGACCACGAATGTTTTTTGTGTTTTACAGGGCAGATAAATACTTCAATTAGTAGAAAACCACAGAAGATACTTGCATTCCCTGGTAATAATAATGTTTACAAAGGATTTTTTTTTAACAGCCAGCAATTTTTTGAACAGTGAGAAAAAAGATGAACACAGTCCTTTTAGTCAACTTAATTTTTTCACAATAACAGAAAAATTCAACTACATTCTGTTAGGAGTACAACCAGCTAGAGTAGATGCATGTTATAATTCATGTTCTGTTTAGAAAGTGAATTTAAATAATAACAACCATTAACAGGAGACACATTATGAGGACCCACAGAGCTGAACGTTGCTTCGTATGAGTTTTGTTTGTGTGTTTTCACCAGTTGTTTGTGCTGGTGAGCTCCTCCAGCGAGTCACTTACACTGATATCTGTGAGTTCCCGTTGATAAAGCTCTCATCTGCTCTGCCTCACCCTGATCAGGGCCTCTGACTGCGTTTGATCTTAACTTTACTGATTAGAGAAAGAGCAGCGATTAGAGATACAGCTGCTTGTTTATCATCCCCACAGGCTTTTGTTTTGCAAAGCTTATTTTTGCTCCACAGACTGCTGCAGCTTGAGAACAAGGTGTCTGTGTTAAGGCTAAGCTTTAACACACATGTGGTGAGGGTTTGTCAGCATGGTGCAAAAAACATGTGGAAAATGTGACATTTCTACTTTAAATCCACAGCAGAAAGAAGAGCAGAGAACATTTCACTATGAGCTTATTGCTTTGGTAAAGCCAAGCGTAAGCAGCAAAAGCCTTCAGGTCAGTAGTCAACCTCACAAACCTCTGGGGGTTTAAAGCTTCGATGAAATGCGAGCAACAAGTCTGGTCTTGCAGCACAGGCCACTCTGACTCCTCTCAGTCCACAAAACTGGATTGTTGTTGTAAACTCATTCTCTGAAAATCATTGCCATCTTTTGAGAAATTCACTGTTTTCTGAAAGCCTGACACTACTGCTTTACATTACATCTGTCTTGTCGTACTCAGATAGAGGTTTTTGATTTAATGACTCTGTTTCTCTGTCTCCAGGGGTCTACGGGGTAAAAGAAAGAGAAAAGCTTTCTGCTGCGTTGATCAGGGCCACTGAAGCTGAGGAAATCATCACCCTGTTTTAAACTAACGGGGACAACATTAAAGTCTAAAGTCCAGGGAAACGAGCAAGAACTGGTCATTCTTTAAGATCCAGGAGTGGAAAAAGAAGCTAAAAGTTTAGCAGATTTAATGAAACAAAAACAAGATAATGAAGGAAAACACTGTTTTGATTTGAATCTCAGTGTGATTCATCACAGTTGTATTGTGTTCGGGTCGCACTGAATCACTTTTAGCTGCTCGTGTCAGCAACAGACCAGAGACACAAAACCCTGCTTTGTACACTTCATGTGTCTGAGCCAAAATGACAGAACGACCAAGCAACAAGCAGAAACCACAACACCTCCTCCTCAGACAGCCTGAAGCTGTTAACTCCAGATGAATAAAACAACAAAAACATCCTCATCATTAGTGAGTCAAGTTAAACACAAAATAACATAAGTTATAACATATTAATATAATAAACAAACCCAACATCCACATACAGTATGTGAATATTGGATTTTTGCATTATTTAATTGAGTGAAACTTGTTTTAATTTTTTAATATTTTTACTTCTTTGTTAAATGTAGAAAAACAGCTTGTTTGTTTCATTTTTTATTAATTGTTCCAAATATGATTTGTTTATGTTTATGAGGTCCTTCTAACTCTAAATTACTAGATGAAATTAAAAACGTAGACAAACAAACGTTTGGGTCTCAGGAGGTTACAAACAGTGTAGGTGAGCACCAATGTTTGTTAAACCGAGTACGAGTATAAGTTCCTACGTGTAAGTACTTGCTGATACCGAGTACTGACGAGTACTAATAAATACCATTGATCTATCACAGTGTGGTACGACAGAAATAATATGTCAGATACTAGTTTAGCCTTTTAGGTTTTTAAAGATAACAACTCTGATCATCAGCAGCACAAGACAGTACCTGTCAGCTGGTTGAATCATAATCAAATAAAAAGTCTCATTCACCTGAAGTAAAGGTTGATGGAGAAGCTTTAATCAGGTTTCTTCTGTTAGCAAAACGTTAGCAGAAAATAATGCTTTGGAAAGTGATCGGGCATGATGAACAAGTTACTGGAGCTTCACCAAATTAACCGTCGGTACTGAGAGGATTCAGACAGTGTGTGTATACTACTGCTACATAAAAAGCTACTACTACTAATATTACTACAACACAAGTTGACTCCATCTTCTCCAGAGTTAGCTCCAGTTAGCTGCTGTTGTCCATCGCTACACCTCCACTGAGAGCTGAGCATCACGCTACATTAAATAATATCAGTTCCATAGTATCAGAGTACTTTTAGGAGTACAAGTATAAGTACATGATTTAGTATCTGACATGGAATCGGTGTATTCCTAATCCAGTGTGAAGTTTAGGTTCCTGTGTTAAGTTGAACTTTATTTTACATAACAAACAAAATATTGTTGATTTAACCATTTTAATGAAGTTTTAAACATCTTAATACATTAACAAGTACATATTCTGCTGAATTTAAACAAACTGAGGTATTTTTACTGGAATCTGTTGATTTTTGTGAAACTTTTGGATGTTTTCTATTGAACTACTAAGATTTTAATAATCAGAGATCTGATGTCTCTATTAAAGGTGACCAGCTTTTAATTCAAACTGTTGTATTAATAATATTGTTATTATTAATAAATGTGCTTAACGTATGCATTTTATGTTTTGAACAAACAATTATCCATAAACAATGATTTTTGTGTTTTCAATTCAAAACTGATCAGTATAATTCAAATTACACACTAAAAAACCTCAGGAGGCTAGACTGTTCAGGCAGGAAATAAGACTCACACGTCTTTACAGAAACTATAGACAAGCCACCAGTTTCCCACATAGATGTGAAAAAGACGCAAAGCTGGAATCCCACACTACAGCAGCAAAGTAAGTGTGAAGCTGCACACATGTGTGTGAAAGTGTCTGAAACCAAACACGTGGCCTCCCTGATCCATGTTAGCGTCGCAGGGTGTGCTAAAAACTCCCCTACCTGGTTGAGACGTGGCCGTGCAGACACCATGTGAGTCACGGGGCGCATCGATGCAGACAGACAAAACTCAGCCACAAGCCCCTCCTGTGCTGCAGGCCGTCACACAGAAACATCAAAGTATGTCTGCTCTGTGGCCGAGACACCACTTCCTCTCCCATCAGGCACAGGTGAGACAGAGAGCGCAGAAAGTGAGTGAGACACTGAGACACCTTCCAACTAGATTAGAGAATAAAGACAGGATAAACCAGCCCTGAGAGAACACACCGATTTAGCACATCTAGAACCGTTTGTTTAAATGGAATAAAACGATGAGACGACAAACAGCTGTAGCTCTAAGCAACAACAATGGAGAAGAGACTCCTAAACTTCTAGTGTTGGTTGGAGGTTGAAACCCCTCTACCTCTACCTTTGGAGACCCTGACTTTCATGTTCCTGGCGCATGACAGCAGTAGTGTTCAGTTTGAAAGGCTTTTCAGAAAACCCTTTAGACTCATGAGGTGATGAGGTTTGATAATAAAAACCCATTATTGGTCTAAAGGTTTGGTAAATGTAGGCATTCACAATCCTGAAGAACCTAAAGATCTTAAATCATTAGAGGAGAAATGAGTCTTTTTACTTTAAGATGTCAAGGAAGAAAAACGGAGAGCAATGCTGTTTTTTCACAAGGCCTTTTAAGTGAATGAGTCCAAGGATGGTAAAGATCCCTTTAATCTCATGATCTCCTTAGATTGAATGACTGTTTTCTCTTGGATTATCACCTCATCTGGTCATAAAAGCTCAGGGGCAGATTGTGCTGATGACATCTTCTCTGTCCTCGAGGATACTTCTATCAAAGGCTGCTGAAAGGTCCAAACATCTGGGCCTGTATCTCAGCTGGTGGAGGGTCTGGATGTTCTTCTAACCACAAGCAAAAACCTTCAGTCGAACTAAAAGCATCTGCAGAAAATCCACTTTGTCTTTTGTGGTATTAGAGATGTTTTTAATGATTATTTCTATATTCTATCAACTAACTCATCAGTTCCCAAACATTTTGGCTCCTGATCCACAAAAATAACAGAGGCAGAGTCTCGTGACCACAACCATTACTGGCAAAATCATACAAACACTGTTTTTTGCATATAAGCCCTAAGTGCACAAATGTTTGCCAAACAATATTATGAACATATTTAGAAATAAATTCTACAACAAGGCCATACCAACACCCTGCCTGGGCCAGTGAGCATTCATCAGCATCAGAAAAGAAATCTCCCTCCTCAAAACCAGATAAAAATGGCCTGATTGTGCCTCCCCACTGCTGTTCATTAAAACAGACTGGAGTATTTTCATATCTCAGGACCAGGAGGAGTACACTACATCTGTACTCACCTATGTGAAGCATTGCAGACACCATCAATATTGATAAACACATCTGGGTGCTTCCTAACCCTGGATGACAAGAGAGGTCAGGACCCTGCTCAGGAACAGGCATGCTCCCTTTAAGTCTCACGATGTGGAACCAAGGTAAGCATGATAACGGGCATCAGACGGGCAGAGCTGGACTACAATAACAAAACTGAAGATCCCCTCCACAGCATTCCTGAGAGGTGGGGCGAGGGGTCTCAGTTTGTAGTTAGTGATGTGTTAGACCGTCTAACATCACTAACTGCAAACCAAACAAATACAAAGAACACCAGATCTGGCAGCATCGTATCTATTGGCCAACACCAGCCACATCCTCCAACTCACTGTGGGTGAGCAGGATGCAAGACACACGTTATGAACAGAAAGCATCATTACCACAAGAAACTGTACAGGAAGTGGTGAACTGTAACAATAAAATAAGTGTTGAGTTTAAATCATCCACTCAGGCTCATTTAATGCTCAGGTGTGAGATGCATTGGGTCCAGACAGTACGGTCCTGATTAGGGCTGGGTACCATTAAATATTTTTCGATACTACTACTTTAACAATACCTGGTTTTCAATACTGGTACCTTAATATACTTTTTTTGGTACCTATATGTATAATTCAGAGAGAAAATAACAAAGTACTAAAAGTTTTTAAAAATTAAACACAAAAAAATGTTGTTTTATGGCATATTTATGCTTTTATTATTATTAACGGTATTTATTGCTTACCTCGGGAACTTTCTGTTATATCACTGTCTTCCCCTCACACACCTTCTGATGCAGCAGAGGCTGGAAGCTCGGGACTCCTTTTTTTCTTTTTTCTGCAGTCGGAGGCTGAACACGGCAGTCTGCAGCTGATAGTTAGTTCTATGCGTGGTGTGTTGCTTTGACTAATTGTTGGTATTCCTGTTTTTCGCGGCACAAAACTTATTGCATACGTTGAATTTGCTCTGTTCCCATTTACCTTTCCAAAACTTTTGATTTTTTTTTTTTTTTTTGACAGATTTTGTGGATGAGGACTATAACAAAACTGTAGCATTAACGCACCTTTTTCTCAAGGCGTTAACGAGACTCTGACAAGCTGCAAGACACCAGTCAGTTTACGAGATGAGAAGCAAATGTTAGTGTAAGTTGTGGAACAGTATTTGGGTGAACTCCTTTTTGCTGTTAATCATGTGAACTCAATCTCCACTTCCAAGCATCCTTTTATTGTGGCAGGGTTTAATTTTTCCATCATAAGTTTTGGGGGTTGATCACTCTGTAGTTGTCTCTGGCATCGTGCGCTCTCATCAAATGGATACTTTTGGCAGCTTATGACAACCCTGCTGATTGATTCCATATTGTGTCCTTATTTAATCAACTCCACAGTCAGTCGTTTGCTTTGTTTGTTTTGTTTGTTTTACTAAAAATGTGGCGCTACGTTCAGCCATTCAAACCACTGATGAGCTAAAGCTAAGCTAATGAGCTTTAAGTCCTGATTAGTGATTTTATTCATTAAACAGCGACATGTCTCTGTTATTGTTATAGCTGAACATTAGACCAGTACTTATAGTGTTGATTGAATACCTTGGTTATTGTAGTTTTGTCCATTCTGATGTTTGATTCATTCTGATTCATGTTTTTTCTTACTTTTCCTGTTTAAAGCCAAAACAGCTTATTGAACTGATTGATGTGATTCTATTTTCCAACTTATTGAGCTTAATTACTTTGTTAAAGGATTCATACTTTTTTGACTAGATCTGACTAAAACTAGACTAAAAACTGTTTTAAGTTTTCATCGACTAAAACTGGACTAGAACTATCACATAGACATGACTAGAATGTGACTAAAACTAATCAGCATTTTAGTCCAAAACACTAAGATTAAAACCAAAGTGGAGCCAAAAACAACACTGGTCTAAGTCAAACCCCCCACCAAAGAAAACCACACACATGTGCACACACACACACACACACACACACAGAGAGAGAGAGAAAAAGAGAGACTTTCAAAAAACCCAGTTGTCAGAAACTCCCACTGTTTGTCTGCATGAAGATGACTGTGACACAATCAGCTGCCTCCACTATCACAGAAAGGACAGACATCTCCAAAACCACAAGGAGTAATCAGTCAGATAATGAAGTTTTGTGTGTTCAGGTTTGTATTGGTTTATAAATAAGCCACCTTGGGTAAGTTTAAAACAGTGTTTCAATAGATGGAGAGAGGAGGACAGAGGAGGAGGTTTCAACTGGTCTAGAGAGATTGGTGACTCTCTTTGAAGGTGAAGCAGGTCCCAGTCCTCAGCCTGAGTGGTTTCCTAGCTCTGAATCTGCGCCCTGACAAAACAGGGGGTCTCAGCAGAAATAGAGTTGTTTTCTGCCTCATTTGTTAAGCCGGGCATACACTGTGCAACTTTAGGCCCATTTTGAGCAATTTTCCACTCGTGCAAATATCTTTTCCATAAATTCGTATCCGCATGTTGTTTGAAAACTTAAAAAACAAAGGAAACTAACAGAAAGGTGCAAGCTGCACAGAGATTATCTTCAAAAAACTTTACCGGGTTTAGCCTAGTAGCCAGCATTTGTATTTACAGATGTAGGTGTCTTTGGGTCCGCTGTGTCATGTCCTTGCTCCTTTCAGCGGAGGCTTACAGCTGCTCTTTGTCATAAAGTAGTCCCGAGTATAAAATAGTATGAGTAATTCCTTCGTTTTACTTTTTATTTTCACTTACAATCGATCTGATTACTGAGGTCACTAAGCAGAATTAGTATCACTACTGAGTGAGTTTTAAGAACTTTTTTCTCACAATGCTAGTTGTTACCATTCACTTACATTGTTTTCTGCTAAGCTAAAGCTAAAGGAGTACTGCTGGATCAGGATAAAGGCTGGACTGGTTACTAATAGTTTTTGCCCACTGATCTAACTATGAGGAATATGGCAACAGACAAAAAAAATTACTTTTGGGTGGAATATTCCTTTAAAATATATTTTTTATTGATCTTACATAATATTACACTTTTCTGTGTTAATGAATTGTGGGTTTTATTATCTGTAAGCTATAATCATCAAAACTCTAAGAAAAAAAGGCTTGTAATATTTCACTTTATGTGTAACCAATAAATCTATAGAGTTAATGAGCTTCACTTTCTGAAGTGAGTGAGAAAAACATTGAATTCATTCATAATATTCTAATTTTTGAGATGTACCTGTACGTATATCTTAAACTATGAACATGTTCAGCTGGCTTGTGTGCAGGATTTTGTGTAAAGTGTGTGTTTTGTGTCCATGTCTGGTTGCAGATTTAATTATCTTTTCTTCTGACCCAGATGCAAACTCTTTATCTGCCATGAGAGTTTTGAAACTACATCAGTAGAGCGGTCTAGTGGAGAACTGTCATTTTAATGGAAATATTTTTTATCAAAGCTAAATTCCCATAAAACACTATGTACTGATAAAAAATATTGATGCCAGCTGTTGATCATGGTCAGAGTTGTTGTCTAAGACAACTATTCACAGCAGCATGAATCCAATAAATATTGAGGTTTTTATCAACTAGAAAAAAAACCTTCAACTGGTTACTCAGGAGGGATCATTTTCTAATTGAAATAATTAAGTTCAGTCATTCATACCGACCAAGTTATTAAAGAAGACGCATCACTACATTATAAAACAAAAGACATGTTTATATATAATTGCCTGATGCAGCGTATCCAGACACACAAACTGATTTAGAGATTCGCTTTAGCAAAGATCGAGTCTCTATCAGCAATAAACTGCAGGCCTATACATGCTGCCTCACCAACATGGTGACAGTTAAAAATCTAGATGTGAAAGTCTTCTGCACATGATTCATATTTAAACTATGTTCAAACTGATGGTTTGCACTCAAGATGTGCTGCAGAACAACAGAAGACAAGAAGTGGTTTGACTAGCAGAGACGTCCTGACAGTTTGGACAGAGCTCTAAAGAGTTCAGCTCAGCAACACCTAGAGGTGTTTAGAAAACACAAACATCTGGTGATGAGCTCTTCTGATCATTACATTTGGAAACTAGTTACTGGTTAAAATGGTGGAAAAACAAAGTTACTATCAGATGTTTGTTATGAATGAAAGAAAGTCAGAAAGTCACTCCTCCCACTCTTTATCAGGCTGAAGCTTAAAGAATTGGAAGCAGATCAGTTGTTTTTCAATTAAACGATTAAAATGTAAGCTAGGCTTTCTAACGAGGATGACTCACTTTCACCGGAGTGTTGTCTGGACCTTGTGGAGCATGCCCTCTCAGGTTGATGACGTGCACCTCCTGAGGCAGGCTAGCAGTGCCTCTGCTTGCACACCCTGACATGATAGTGTAGTTCTTCAGAATGGCCTGCACCGGGTGTCCTGTCCCAACTGGCAGCAGCTCACACGGACTGCGACCCACAGGCCCTGCAATGCAGAGACAAAAAGGAAACAAAATAAAGAAGAATAGTTTAAGTTATCAATGAAGTTCCTGAACAGGGATTCATCTCTCACATGTTCTAATCTGACATAATGCAGCACATAAACCTGAGGCTTAAAGTCTCTAGAATAGCAATCTCTGAAGGGATGCATAACATTTCTGCCACATCATAAAACTATGTTGTTGTTTTGATCACTTAGGAACTTATGTAATGTCTCAAGCTCGTCCATCCTTCTAGCACTCAGTGTGTGTTGAGAATGACTCTCAGCTACTAAAACACCAAATCTGAGCTCAGTATCTGTGAGAAGTTGATTCACTTTAGTGGCCATCTTGAATGGGATTCACTCCAAAGGTTCATCAGTTGTAGACAACCCTCCAGTTTGTTTTGAGAGTTTCATTGAAATCCATCATGTGATTCATGGAATATTTTACTAAGACAAACTGGGATGGCTCCAGCCGTTAAAGTTTAAAGCAAAGATCTCATGTGATCAGTTAGCAGCTGTGGATCACTCCCAGCTAACACTTCAAATTTTAGCTTCATATTTGTATAATTCATGGAGTTAAAGACATTTTTGTGTTTGCTCATTTTGAATAGCTCTGGCAGCCATCTTGAATCAGGTTCTTGATCAAAAGTTAATCATAGATGAACATCCAAACGTTTGTTTTCAGAGTTTTATTAAAATCCACCCAGTGGTTGATGAGATATTTTGCCAAAACACGCAAACACACACACACAAGCACACACATGAATAAAAACAGTCAGTTTTCCATGTAGGACTATAGTAAATAGTAACTCAGTCGACACTCATCAGCCTGGTTGGTCTGGTGTCTATCTCTGTCTTGTCTACTTTACACCCAGCTGTAATCTATGGTGCCGTTACCCATGGATGTGCACTTAAGCTTGCTTTGTATTTTACATCAAATCCTCAATTTCAACTTCCAGTTCATCAGGAAGCAGGCCTTTCTTCAGATTTCTTTTTTAGCCCACTCCTCCAGTGGCTGCCGTACAGAGAGGTCTGTGGAGGTTATAGAGAACTAGAGGAGCTCTTCTGCTGGGACTGGGCCACTTTTACCAGATGGCAGAAAAGCCAGTGAACTCACCCTCAGCTGATGGTCCCAGACTTTATTAGTTTTCAAACTGGATCTCTACGTGTCTTCAGATTCTGCTGCTTGTCCAAATGAACAAAGAGCAAAGAGATGGACTTTGTGGACTCTTCATTCTGGGTTTAGAGAATCCAACAATTTTTACCACAAGATAAAAGCATCTTATGAACACGAACCGAGGCAGGATGGCAAATAATACACTACAGGGGTCTGAGTTCGGTGCCCTAGTGAACTGTTCAAGAGGCCAGGTTTTCACTCGGGGCCAGGCTTCACCGTTTACTTTAGCCAGTCGAGGCCCGCTCACGTTTCCAATGCATCACATTAAACACGCCTCAGCAATCTGATAGAACATGTGGAAACAATTAAAGTCTGAGTGAAAGACAGTTTGATAGCATTGGTAAATTCTCCCCAACTGACTCCAAAAACACGGTGCCTCAACAGCAGGCGGGTAAACCACTGTTTTTGATTTCACAGAACACAAAGCTGTTGTTAGTTTTGTTCCCCTGCAGTCCATAAGAATGCGATGAATCCTGAGACAGCTAGAGATCGAGTATGGCTGTAAAACACGGAGGAATTATTCTTTCTGTACTTGTCTCCTGAGAAAATTCTAAATCAGAACTTTGTGATGACTCAGTTTATACCGAATCACATGAGGAGCTTAAAAACATGAATAAACTGATGAGAACACAATGAGGCTGTGCTATGTGATAGAAACACAGAGCCCTCACCCTTTTCCTCCCAACAGACTGGAGCCAATTCCCTCCCTAACCATGTCATCACGCCTCACTCCCACAAACACATCCGAGGGCACTTCAACTCACTTTTTCCTCCTCTCACATGGAGAATAACAAACAACCGCCAAGCAAACAAAGACAACTGGAGCTCTTTCTGGGAAACTTCCAAACAATTACAACACTTCTTGGACAATGATCTGATGTTCTATTTGTTTAAAAATACAAGAAAACAGAAGGAATGTGGGAAAATGTTAAAAACTGATGCCACAAATAGATAGAAAAGTTCAATAGAGAAGATTTTCACTTTTTGTTCAAAACAAAAGGAGCTTCTGTCCCCCTCAACACTTCATCTCTGCTCTCACCGTAT
Organism: Callopanchax toddi; assembly: GCA_006937965.1. Lineage (NCBI taxonomy): Eukaryota > Metazoa > Chordata > Actinopteri > Cyprinodontiformes > Nothobranchiidae > Callopanchax > Callopanchax toddi. The sequence goes on from SSNR01000158.1 coordinate 1,168,881, forward strand.
CCACATCCTGCTCCTGTCTTCTGTTCAGCCATCTTTTTATTTTTCTCTTGTCCAGGTCAGGCCATTCTGGCCAACCAAAAGCACTAAAGTTACCATGATAATTAGTAGACACAAAACTTGTGTCCATGTAGCTTTCCTTTCTTAAACAAGTCAACTAAAATAACAAGTGTTCCTCCACATCACTAGTGCGTATGCCAGCTGAGTTTGGTTCCAGTCACTAGTCCTGCAGAGTGGACAATTTAGCAACTTTTTCAAAGCTTTATGTGAGTTCACTGATTAGTTCCAAAAGCTACTGACTAATAGTGGCTTTTACTGGTGTTACTGGACACTTCTGGAGATTAGAAAGTTTCTATTATTCTACTCCAACAGGCAGCAGGAGCCTCCTTCATCCCGAAGCCCTCACAGGCAGCCCATTCCTGAGCAGCAGTCAACCTATCAGCTGCCGTCAGAGCAGGAGGTGTTCATCAGCGTCCAGACTACAAATGATTTCTGCATCACAAGTAAACAAGCTAATGAGAAAACTACTCTAAAAGCTAAAAATACCTCAGTAGCTTGACCAGTAATTCTTCACAATAAATTACCCTGCAGAAAATGTAAAATACAGATTGTGTAGACGTGTTTTATTCTTTCTGCCTCGTTTCAGTGGCTGAGGACTCCTGGATTAAATTATATAATCATTTTAAATCATCTGCAACTATTTAAATCATTATTAAGTTAATAAAACTGAACTATGATTCTACAAGAATTAAAAACCCCATCTGCTCCACTGAGTTAAACAAACACCTCATAGTGTTAAAAACAAAACCTGATGCAAGAAACTAGTCAGTGTAAACAGACAGTCATAGTTACATTCCACTTAATGTGCATGAATTTAAAACTACATGTGATGTCACACAAATAAATATGCTAAAATATAAAACTAAGATGTAAATTATAAATAAGTTTCTTATTTTAAAGCCTGTTTGTGTCATTTTGATGCCATGTGGTGTTTTATCTCACTCGTTTAGTGATTCAATTCGGTTCTTTCAGCTTTATTTAAAAGTATTCACCACAATGTGTTACCAAGAAAAAGACCTGAAACCATGAAAAGACAAGCCTTCAGGGTAACAGCAGTCTAACATCATCAACTGTTTAGAGCCCCTCACATCATTACAGAACTATGCCTTAAGCATTAAAATGAGTCTAATTCAGAGACTTAGCGCCAGAAAGCTGCATGCTTCATTTCAGACAGGCATGTGGACAGACACCTTTGACATCTGTCACTGGTGAAAAAACCACATTTAAAACTGAAAGAAGGTTTTGTGGTTTTTAGCTCTGAGAGCATTTAGATACTTTCACCACCTCTCATGTTCTCTCAGACAGTCAGTGGGCTCAGAAATAAAACTACTGCAACAACAAGCTGACATGTGACCAGGCCCCTTCAGCTCAGCTGGTTTACTGGTAACTAAAAAAAAAAGAAAAGTTAACGAGCAAGTAAATAAAACAGGAGCTCATTTAAAAAGCTGCAGTCGGTTGATTCATGTCAGTTTACCTTTTGATCCAAACCTTCATCGTATTGATGCTCGTTGGTAGCAGCTGAGGGAAGCGGTAGCTGAGACACTTAAAGGTGCATCTTTCTATCTGTGGGAATGTTTGTGGTGAAACAGCGTGAACTTTCTATTAAAAAGAGTTGTGAATCACCAGCCTGGTGACACAAAGCAGGAAATACGTCACTCTGCTTTCATACAGCTAAGTAGAGCTATTTTAAGTATTGTGTTAAACTTTTATTTATTGGTTAATTCACATCATGTAGTCATTTAAAATTATATCATAAATGTTCTTTATTTTCAATTTTACTTTCTTTTATTTAAAATATTACAATGGCTTATTAGGGCCACATTTCTTTTATTTTCCAGTTTTGAGAGTAAAGTTGAAATGTCATGAAAAAAAGTAAAATAGTTTCTGCATGAAGTTAAAATAACTAGAATAAATGTGTTAATCTGAAATCTAAAGGATCAAACCTACAATGCCCATAATGCAGTCCGAAGGTATGGAGGATGAAAGCAGCTGAAGATCCAGTGGGAGTAGAGTAAATGTCAGGGGCTGAGATCTGAAACTACCACTCATGTCAATTTAAATTGGTCCTTCTTTTTAATGAACATCAGAAACACGTTTCCAGCCTCCAGTTTGTGATTCGCTATAATGAGTAAAACACATGGACACAAAGATGAGGACCAGTGATTGACACACACCTATATTTTCTTTCCTAACCACCCCATTTAAATGTTTATTTATTCAGTTTTGGCTTTTTGGGAGGATCAGTATCAAATATACAGACCAATGAGTCAAACAGAAATCCTGCATGAGGCTCACATACAACCATTGTTTAGCTGTTTTTTATTCTAGACTGCCTAAATGTTGACATAGTGTTAAAGGCAGGACAGGAAGTAGGAAGAATACATGTGTGTTAGTGATAAATACTTAACTTGTGATATATGAAGCAGTGATGTCACTAGGTTGGAGGCTTTTTGACTACAATAATTGGCTGCAATGAAATAAGAGTAATAAAAATGATAACTTTACTGTCCTACTGTCCCCTTTTACTTGATTTAAGTTTAATAAAATTATATTTTAAGAGCAAAAAACTGAAATTTACATTAAAACATGGAAACTCACCAATGTCTTTTATTATGTGGATGTGAATTAACAAATCTATACATTTTTCACACTTTAGTGACGTTTTTTGGCTCCTAAGACGTCTGCTGTCTGTGGGGTGTATCTGAGAGGACAGGGAGGGGAGAACTGTGATGATGAGCTGAGGAGAAGAGGTGTGCTGCACACGCACAATGAACACAAACTTTTAATCAAATATGGTCACTTGCACTATAAAGAGTAAGGGTATAAAGATGTGGACCGTTTTCTGTACAGTAGATATCAAGACTCTCCTACCCCAGAAGAGAAACACACCTCTGCCTCCAATCAAAACACTTTATTTTCCTCTACAGTGACACTGAGCCAGGACCAGGGTACAGGAAGTGATGTCAGCTAGTGTGCCAGTTAGGGACAAATCTGATATTCCCACAAAGCCATTTCCGAAGACAAACAAACAGAACCTTCCTCCTGTGTGTGTGTATATGTACATTTCCAGTTCCCAGTATTTTTGTTGGTATGATTGTGGAGTAAAACAAAAACTTCTAAACAATGAGAAAAACAAGAAGTAACCTAAAGAAACGTTAATAAACAATGTTTATCCAGTAATGCAAAAACCTATTAAAGCCAAGTTACTGTAACAACTGCACAGGGAACATTTAATACTCCATATCAGTCCTCATATGAAAAACGGCTTAAATGAATCCTCTGCTGTTTTTCCCTTTTGCTGCAGGATACTATTCCCATGGAGCACAAAGGCCACAAATCACCTGAAGGGATATAACATTCTACCCACTTTTGTTTTCCTAAGGAGTTTCGGACTTTGCTAGCTCTGCAGTGTTGACATTAGCACAGCCCACTCACCCCAGAACCTTGAGCCACTAAAACAGGAAGTGAGTAAAGCCCTTCACGAGGGTAGAGTAAGTTCACTTCACCGGCCTGCCTATGAAAAGAATTTATCTCTAGATTGTAAAACTGGAGGCAAAAGAGAAGGAAGGAGGAGAGAGGGCAGGGGTGAGCTCACACTCCATTAGGGAAGTCATAAACTTTCCTTCAAAGTGTGAAATCTGAAGTCAGAACTGGCGTGTAATTCAATATCAGACTTTTTATTGGTAGAACAATCAAACATAATCCTATCACTGGGATAGCGTAGGAAAAAACAGTGACTTCAACGGATTATATGGACTGTCTAAAGGGGGGAAGACGAAGCTTCTTACAGTTTGTTAAAAATGAATGAGATCATCTTCTGTACAAGTTCAATTTAAAACTATTCAATGGTTCATGAGATATTTTACTAACTAGCAATCTGACTTTCATGGCAAATGGCTGACTTAATGCCAAAGTTTGAGACTAAGATCACGTGATCAAATTAATGTTTGGAGTTTGCATTGTAAAAACATCAAATATAGGTCAATATCTGTCAAACTGACTGAGAAATCACCTGCTGGGTGTGATTCAGCAGTGAGTGATAAATTACTTCTACCTGTAAGCTGAAACCATGACATTCTCTGTATTTGTTAGGCTTTATTTTATACATAAAAACTGGCATTTATTGGCTGGGGAGAGGACCGTCTGGAGCTCCCTAATTGGGATGCTGCCCCCGCGACCCGGACCCGGATAAGCGGAAGAAGATGAGACGAGACGAAACTGGCATTTAAAATTTTCTTGAGGTATAGTAATAACTTTATTCCCCCACCCCAATAATGATCCCAACAAACTGCAGGTCCTGAGCAATGAGCCCCAACCTCTAATGGCAATTTTTACATTGTTCCTGTAAACCAGCACTTCTCAAACAGTGGGGGCGCAGTGAGTGAATACGTTTTTGCATTACTGGATACCTGCATATGAACTTTTTAGCATAAGTGTTCATAGCATTCATGCTTTGTGCAGGTTTTGTGTTGTGGTGGTTTTTTGTGGATTTTTGTTCCAAATAATGTTGACTATCTGGCAACCCAGTCCCAGACCAGTGTACAGAGCGGGGAGGCGAGATGAAAACATTTGTCATGGTGACAAGATAGAAGCAGATGCACCAGAGGCCAAGTAAGTTACGTTATGTTACGTTATGTTTTGATACGTTACGTTAAGTTACGTTAAGTTAAGTTACGTTGCATTACGTTACGTTTTGATACGTTAAGTTACATTCTGTTATGATACATTGTAATGTTGTTACGTTATGTTAGCCGGCAGAAAACGACCAGGAAATACACCAAATCTGATATGGATCCGTTTGTGTTCACTTTGTGTTCGCAAAGATGCGTGAAGAACATTTAAGCTTTGGGGGCCATGAAGAGCATTTATACCTGTAGTGAGGTCCTGACAGAAAAAAACCGAGAACCACTGCTGTCAACACAAACTACAGTAGAAAACCCCTAAGGCTGCATGTTTCTGAAAGCATGTCTGGTTCGACATTCAGTTAAGTGTAATGAATCTGTTTGATTTCTGATATTTCGGTACCCCAACATTCAGAGTTGGGGAAATGTGGCCTGTGTTGCTGCTACAGACCATGAGGCTGGTTATTTTGCATTAGCTCTCACAAATGTAGTTGTCACCTGTTGGTAAACCATCAACACTGTTTGGAAAAAGTACATGACTGATTACACGCAGCAAATGCAGCCTCAGGCAAGCAGAGGAGATAGAAAGTGGCGCATTCCATGCAACCACTAAACACAGACATAAATCAGAAGGCTTTGAAGTGATGGATGACAAGACCAATTCTCAGAGGAACACAGGAGCCACTGTGTAAAGTGAGACAGCCGGCAGGGAACAAGCATGTGTGCATAAGACTAAAGACTTTACAGGCTGCGCTACCTTTGTATGTCTTTACTGATGGGTGCTGACATGTGCTGCCTGAGCCCATAATATCAAGACCGAAAAAAAGTTTTGTCAGCAGAGTCATGAAGCAAGAAGTGGTTTTAAGAAGTAGCAAATGGATTAAAACAGACAAACTGACAAAGGATCAGCAGGCCAAACCTATCAATACATGGACAAAGACAGCAGGAACAACAGAACATTATTATACCTTGATTGTACAAGATAACGAGACACAACAAGTAAAGTCCAAGAGCACTCAGGTAGTCAAAACCAGCTTGTAACTGTTCCCTGAGGGTGAACAAGCATGACGCCTGTTGAATGTGATGTGTAGCCAATCAGAAAGCAAGGTGACAGAAGTATGCTGCATGGAGCGATGGGAATCCCAAATACAGCGGCTGTCATGTTCGTTTACTCTGAAGGCACGTTTGATCTAGAGAGGTTTTTTGAGATTCCCCCTATTACCTGGAAATGTCTTTGAGTGAAGTCAGTCTCTGTGTGGTGTTGTCTTTGCTGTGTGGCTGCACACCACACACTGTGGGGCCACAACTCATATAACTATGATTTTTTATTTATCGCAGTGTGTGGGGTCTCTCGTGTTTTGAAGATCTTCCGACCATTTGAAAATCTTGCTATGTGAACCAGGCCTAAATGTTCAAAAGCATTATACGACTTAAATGGCATCTCTCTGAGCAGCCATAAATATCTTAAAAAGGCCTGAGCTTTGACAACAGCGTGACGAGGGTTCAGCAGCAGCATGTTGGTCTTAACTGCAGGAGAAGAAAGGAAGGAGGTGTGTCCTCAGGCAGTTTGTCTTATCCCATTTAAACCTCATTTAATTAGGCTCTGATGGATACAGTAATCAGAACAATCCACCCTCTGAAAAAGTACATTTGTACGATGGGCTTTAACCACCGGTACAATAATCTTCAGGAATTACACCAGAATGGAATATTTTCCTCATTTCATCCCACTCAGACCATTATAGGCCTAAATACCTACTAAGGTTTCAAGGTAATGTCATGGTTTGGGTTTTTGTGTTTCTTCCGTTTTTCTTTCTTAGTTCACTCTAGATGTTTTCCTGTGTTCGGTTTTCCTCAATGTTTACCTCAGCTTCTCAGACACTTTGCTTATTGCATCTGTGTTTCACCTGCTAATCATGTCATCTGTTCATCATCCCACGACCACTAAACCTGCATATATACTCCTCAGTTTCTCAATTGTCATTGTCAGGTCATTTGAATGCATCCAGGTTTTAGGTCTTTTAGTTTTTTTGGTGTTGCCGATGCAATCTTGAATATGTTTTTCAGAAATGACAAGACAGTTATTGCATCATATACGTAAATGATCACTTTCAGGGTGTTTTACAACAGAAAACAGACAAAAACAATGCTGAGTCTTTGTGCCAGTGAGGGAAGGAAGGCAAAGGCAGACTAACGGGAAGAGACTTCATTCCACTGCACATCCTCACTTTTAAATAAGGAAGAGCAAAGAAGAAAAGAAATGTATAAAATGCCTCGTGTATACAAGTAGCACATATAAAGGAGCTGAGAGGAGCTCTACGTAAAGTGGGCAGTGCGATGAATAACAGGCATATTAGATCCAGACTCACTCTGCCAAAAAATAACTTCTGAAAAACAATAAAAATGAACAATATTCAGGCTTTGTTTGACACAGAAACATGACTTTATCTAAATCTGTATTTGTTGTTTGTAAACGCAGCACCATTTGTAGATCATCTATCTATCTATAGGCCTGTAGTGCTGCCATTAAAATACACAATTTGACAAACTTCTAGTGTTTATGTATTTAGCTGATGCTTTTCTCTCAAATGACTTACAAATATTCAACTCAAACTCAAGCTTTATTTATCAAGCACATTTACACAACTTACATTCACAAAAGTGCTGCCTAACAGGAAGATAAGCTAACAGGCATGTTGTGGTCCATTGGGAGACTGAATACTCAGAGGAAAGCCATGCATGCATGGGGAGTACATGCAAACTCACACAGAAAGGCTGCAGCTGGGAATTGAACCTGCAACCTTCTTGATGCAAAGCAACAGTGCTAACAACTATGCCACCATGCAGTCCAGCCCAAGCATCATCTACAATGCGATTGATTGATTTGGTTGGTTAGTGGGTTGGCTGACTGGCTGCTTCACCTTCCTTCCTTCAAGCACAGGGCTGAGGAGCCTCAAAGCCTGGACAACGAGGATGAGAAACAGCTTCTTCCCTGAGACTGTAAAGATCATGAGGTGCTGTTCACTGTAGTTTGTTTACAGCTTGATTTTAGGAGTTTATTAATAACTTCAGATTAGGCTTCTCTGAGGAACTATCTCATGTTTCTGAAATGTTGAAGGAAAATAAAAAATCTAGATCTGTCATTGTTGTAGTCATGGCTGAACGTTATGGCTGATGTATTTAAAGTTGTAGGTTAGCTTAGCAATGGGTGTGTGATATCGTTGTTTTTAGAAGGCTGCATTTTATCTGTCTGCACAAAATTCAAGAGTTATAAGTTCTAAGGTGATGGGAACTCTTTGTAAAACTATCATTTGGGATTCCTAAAACATCCCTTTCATATGGACAGCTAATTTGGTAAATAACATTCATGAAGGTCCAAAAACACAAGATAGCAGCTAGCATAACAGCAACGTTTAGAACACTTCTTCAGGTGTATTTACAGCAGCTAAAACAGATTCTGAAACATAAATGGAAAAGCAGCTTATTGTGTTTCTGAGAAGAACGTTCTGGTATCTAAGACACCTAATAAAGATTCACTGGCATGTTTTAAAAAACTAAAGAACCATTTAAAAACTGGGACACGGTCTTTCAGCAGGACTCATCTGGTGGAAGTAGAGTGGGGAAGGTGAGGCCCCAGGAGGGGACGTCTGATGAAAGAAACCACCTGGAGCCTTCAGCTCACGTCCTCCACAAAGAGTCACACAACAGATACCTGTTTATATAAAAATACATACACCCCATACCATGAAGAAATCTGAGCTTGTTTTCAAAATTATCTGATCAATGAAAGCCTCTTTTTCCTTTATTTTATTATTTCACTGTCTCCTGTTAATGTTTTTCTCTTTTTTTACAATAAACACAATGGAAAGTGTACCATCACCCAGCTGTCTCCTATTACTGACTCTGAAAAGAATATTTACACATCTGCTGACTGGAAGTATGGATAGAAAAGAGAAAAGAAAAGGTGAAGGTGATTTGTTTTATTTATTCAGAAATGCATCATTATTCTATCTTTCTGTAGGATGTTAGAGCTGCTTGATCGTAGTAAAAATCATATTCACGATTATTTTGGTAAATGTTTTTACGTGATTCCTCAGTTAGGAAACACAGACAGTGTATTTCTCCTCCACAGCTGAAAACACACCAGGAATGCTGCGAGGAGGCTTGTTAAAAAAGAAACATCAAGTGACGCAACGAGCATTATTCACTTAGACCGCTCTTCATGTTACCAATGTTTTTAATCCTTAGGAATTATCTTCAAATATATATACATTGATAACCAATGGGCTTTGTCTAGAAAGCAAAATGTTTTTGAACATGAAAAGTCTAAAATATCCAGAGTTCACGTTACAAGGAGACTGAGTTAGTTGTGCTTTTTAAAGCCTTTTGTAAATATGAGACAAAATTAGTAAAACATAACATAAAACATAAAAATGCTTAACATAGATTCTATTTAGAATTCAAACAAAAAATACATGTTTTTATAACATTCAGACATTAGCTCAAAACATGTAGACAGTGTACCTTCAATCATGTGAAAAAGCACAGAAAATCAGAGAAGAGCATTTACAGGAGCCTGGAGATATAGAATAGGAGTTAGCACTCATTAAGGTAGAAATAAACCTATAAGGAAATAAATACAAGACACTCAACCCACTTATGGTCTTAAAGTATTTGTTAGTTAGTCTTAGTATTAGTACTTTTATCAGAAAAAATAAAAATCCATATCCAGTCCTATAGATGTCCTCTGCCCTTTGGTGGAGGAGCTACAGGTCATTCCAATGTTTTATTATCATATAATTACATATCAAAATAAAACAAATTATTATAAAGTTGTTTTAGCCAATAAATAAACTAGATTTTAATAATTATTATAAATCTATATTTCAGGCCCTAAAGGGTTAATTGTGATGACTAGGCTCACCAAAATAAGAGCATGCTTGCAAAGTGGAACGTGACAAAATCATTTTAGTAATAATTATTTATTGTCTATTACATTGAGGTGATTTGGGAGTAAAGCTCATTTGATGAATTGCACAGAACGTGTCTGCCGTCTTTTCCCAGTGGTCTCTCTCTCTCCTGTGTTTGTGTTCAGAAGAACGAGCAAATAAATCTAAATAAATTGTCCACCATTCACTTAACCTCCTGCTGTTAATTAAACTGGTAAAAGTAAAGCAGCAGCTCCACACAGTCAGAGCCAGGAGGAGCGCCTCCTCTTTGACAGCATCACCACGGGGGGGGGAGCAGACCTGTAATTAGACCCAGTCAGGACTCCCGTTGCTATGTAAACATCTCGACCACTATCCCCAGCAGCCCAGCCTCGGAGCTGTGCTGCTCCGGTTCCTCTGCATGAATCACAGGGCAACATCTGGTTTGGCGTCCTGGAACGGACTTTGTCGGTTTGGCACGCCGTCCGTGTGTGGAGTGTGTCGTTCTGGACCAGACAACCCACGCCTGCTCCTGCCTTTTTCCTCCCCCTGACTACCCTGACTCTCATATTACAGAGGTTGCACAACACATTCTGGCAGCCCTAACTCTTGCTGGCCCTAAGAACGGATTGTGGATGCAGAGATGAAGCTTTTACTCAACTGCGGGAAGAGAAAAAAATTCTACAACCACTTCTGGCATCACAATGACTCTTGTCTGCCAAAACCATGCAAAAAAATCCAGAAAGAATTTGCTGTAAAGCTAAAAGTTGAGCATGTGGACTGAGCTTCGATCTCACTTTATCTTTATTTATGCAGAAATTAGGGAACGGATAGTGTGTTTTTAGCAATCCACAAGCTCCAACTTACGTCTCCTACCAGAGCTGTTCCTGGCAAGTGTGTCGAATTAATATCTGGCATAAATCCTGAAAGGCTGCATTTCATTACAAAACACACAGTCAGCCTAAGCATCCAATGGATCCCCTCCTCAAAATGTGGTTATAGCAAGCTGAGGAGAAGCAGCCACAAAATGGTGATGATGATATGGAAAAAAAAGTTATAAACAGCAAAAAGCAGAGTGAATAAGCAGAGAGCTGAAATATAGACATCACTGTGCTCGCAGTCGGACTTTTAGGAGGCTCAAATCTCAAGTTGTATTACGCTGGAAGGCTAATCCAAACATTATATAAGAGCTCTCCCTTTAAAGACAGATGGGAGTGTTTACACAGATTCAACAGAATAATAGGCTCTTATATCTATAAATCTACATTCATAAAGAAAAAAACAGTTTTGGTCAAAAAGAAATGTTGGTTTTACGTCATTTAAATCATAAAAAACCTTTATCAGTCAGCAAGCTGCCAGTGTACTTTGGAGGAAAGGGCACTTGGTCGTCTGACTGTAAATATCTGTCCCTTGGGACTCAGTACAACAATGCATCCTGCAGCATGAGGAAGAATTCAGAGGAAAACTTCATTCAGGACTTCATTGTGTTCCAGATCCTGGCATTGTGGGAGAAATGATGTTTGCTCTGCCAACAGAACAAACTGGCTTTAGTGAAGCCCTCAATTAAAACTCCAGAGGGAAACGAGCTGTTCAGTATTAAACTGTGGCAGCAATCAGACTGAACGTTTCAAAAACACAAAATGCTTTTTATTTGAAGACTTGTCCTGAGCCTTCATGCTGCTAATTATCCCTCTGCTGGGAAAAACTCACAAGAAGGAATGCTGCAGAGATGATAAGGAGATCCAAAGTTGTGAGACAAGAGCTTTTCAACAGAAAACTGGATTAGAAGCAACATTTTTAAATATTTTGTGCAACATTATAAACAGAATGAAAGAGTTCCCACCAAACTGGGTGTTGAATGTTAGAAAGTCACACAGCAAAGTGAACCACTGGTGGTTCTGAGGACAGTGTGGACACAACAGCAGTGAGGAGCTCCGTCCATGAGAGATTAGACAACCTTCACTGGTCGTGTACGATGTTTTCAGTAACTTTTAAAGCCAGTATAGTTGGTACATATGCTGCTATACAAAAAAATACTTCTTTGTAGTACTACAATACCTTTGGTAACTGGACAGATCTACAATAACCCAACACTCAATGAGATTCATCTTAAGAGGTTCATAACTTCTGAGTCCGTTAATAAAACATGTTGACTGGTCCTAGAGTTTTTAAAAGTAAGGTGACTTTTTGTTAAATCCTCCTTCACACAGGGTTACCACCCAGCTGGATGCCAATCAGAGCACAGCTGGTGGCAGAAAGAGGACAAGAAACACTGGAGACGTGTATTAAAAAACTGCATTTTAAAAAACGTTCAAGCGTGGACAAAAAACACCTTTCTGCGTTGTTTCTACATCCAAGCTCCTGCAGCAGCTCTTCTTTACAGTCAGAGTGTGCAGTCTCCTTAAAATGTGAACTCTGTATATTTTAGCCGTGAGCACATCACTCCCATACTGTCCTCCCTGCACTGGTTGCCTGTACGTTTGGATTGATTTTAGGATTTTAATTTTAGTTTTTAAATGTTGAAACGGCCAGGCAATGCCTTATTGATCAGAGATAAACCTCTTAGAGGTTCCTAGCACTCTTTTTGTAACTCGAGGAGACAGAGCCTGGAACAACCTTCCTCTGATCATAAGAATGGTGAAGACGCTGGATGAGTTGAAGTCTCTCTTAAAGACTCATCTTTTTAACTTGGCTTTTAATCTCAGTTGAGCAGAAATGATCAGGTTGGTTTATTATTAGTTCTCAGTTTTTTTGCATAGTCATGTTTTATAATTGGTCGCTTGTTTTATCTTAGTCACTGTGTTTTACTTATTTGTCATCTTTTTATCTGTACAGCATTTTGGTCACTTTGTGTGGAAAGTTCTTTATAAATAAAGGTTGATTGATTTTAGATGACATAATCAGAAGATACTACTGTAGATACTGTGCTTTCAAGTTAATGAATTATTTTGATCATCAAAGTTATTACGTCTGAAGATATTGATTCAAAAGGCAAAGCTATGAAAAAAGAAAAACTTCATAACATGAACAGAGAGTTCAGTGTGCCTTGCAGAGTGACGCTTTCTGTGTGTCACTCCACTTCGTGCTCTTATTTTGACGATCTGCACAGCAGCATTCTTGTGTGTTTTAGGCAAAATAAACCGTGTTTCCCACCTCAGTGAGTATTAAATGATTGTGATTTCAATACTGACCAAAATAAATCTGATTATGATTCTTTCCTAAATCAAGCAGTCCTAGTCAGTACCACCTGTTGTAGCTTTTCAGTTCTTAAACCAGCAACAAGTGGATGTCCATCAGGTTTCCTGCTGAGGAGCTTCAGTTCTTTACAGAGTTTTTACCTGATGCAAATGCTAAGAAAAACTTCTACTGTTTGAAGTGGTGTTCTATCAGTTAGACCACACCCACCAGTGACATCACTCAAAGCAAGCAGACTCTCTAGAAACAGAAAGTAGTCCTCTGACCAGTCTGGCTGGGAGAGACACTGCTGCAGAACGGTGACAGAATGCTGCATTACCTGTTAGTTAACCTCTACATTTTCACACAAGACTGTTTCAACCTTGTACCTTATGGTGGTGAGACCCGACAGAGATATGGATTCAACTCATGCACAACATAAAGTGTGAGCATGTCAGCGTAAAACAGCGTGCACACATATCTCTATACCAGTAACCATATTTCCATTCACTACACAGGATTAGCAGTGTGGGCTGCACCAGAGCTAACAGGCTATAACATGCAGATTTTCCTCTGACAAGCCTCTGCAGCCATTTTCTCGTAATTTTATTGTTTTATTTGGTTTGTTTCTCAGTTAACTGGAGGCATCACAGACTCATTTCACCCAGTTTAACAGAAACGGACCTGATCAGACTCAACTTGTCAGCATTTTCTCAAATATAAATCTAATGTTCTCACCTCTCTGACAAGCACTGTCTAGAAAGGCATCGTGGGATAAAGAGTGGAAAATCCCATAGCATGAGCAAAATGATGATTGCTTGGCAACACATCTGCATGGTTAGTAAACAACAGTTATTGCTGACAGAGGAACTGGCTCTGATTAATTTAAGTATCTGTATGGATGTAAGTAAATACTCACATGTGTAACAGTTCATTTCACATGTTTAGAACTTACCTGCAGACGTCAGGCAGCAAACTGCCAGAAGTGTCAAAAGAATGTGGGATTTGTGAGCCATCTGCAGCCTCCAGTACAACGTAAGTAGGTGAAGCAGCCTTTTTTCAGGTTTCCACAAGAGTTTTCCTCCCTGTGAATGGCTCTACAGGAAGTCACCTTCAAGCTCCAGCTGCAGAGTGAACAAAAATAAAAGACGTCAGCCAGAAGAAGGAGGTTAAATCTGCAAACGGACAAACAGCAGGGTGCTGAGCTTTGTTTAATAGACGCTGTGGGAGTAATGAGAAGAGACAAGAGGAGCAGCCAGTTTGCAGACCGAGGAATTAATTTGTGAGGCTTTGGGAGGTCGTGCATGTTCCAAAGTACCGTGATGCAAAAACCACAACAAGTCAGCAGCAGGTCAGAGTGAGGAGTGCAGAGGGAGGTGAAACCCTTTGAAACATGCCACAGGTTTTGAACACATCATGTTACTGAATCAGGAAACACTGTGACTCCCCAGTGGGGTCTTGAGTCAACAGCTTAGTGCCACTAAAATAATCAGCATGAACCTGCCTGGAGCTTTAACTCAGCAACCACCAAGACCCCATAGCAGCACAAACAGTTATTATACAAAGAGTATTATGCACAAACATATCACTAAATATTGTTTCTGTATCAAATCTGCTGTGTTCCTTTTTCAAATTCCACTTTATAATTCATCTTTCTGAATTATGTTTTATGGTTTTGAGCTGGTATTTTTGCTTTATTATCATTATATAATGGAATAATAGCATTCCAAAAGAAAAATATCCAAATTTAAAATCATCTTGACAAATTTCTACAAGACTTGTGCATCTAAAGTGTTTGACAGATTATTAAACTATTTATTAATCTGCTTCAAAAGCTTTCTGTAAACCATTAAATACAAATAGTTCATATGAGAGGAAAAGAAACACTTAGTTTATGTAAAATAAATCTGGTTCACATATGAACATATAAAATATAAACTATATTCTCAGCTCAGCTCACACTGATGTGCCTCCTTCTGTCCCCATGCATCACACACACACACACACACACAGTGCGAGCGAGCGAGAGAGAGAGAGAGAGAGAGAGAGAGAGAGAGAGAGAGAGAGAGAGAGAGAGAGAGAGAGAGAGGCTGCAGGAGGAGCAGCCAACAAGTAGCTTACATCCACAGTGTAACAAATGTTGTGTTTTGCTGTAAATTATAGGTCCATGTACAGTAAATATCTGACAATTTATCTAATAGAACAAAGAATCTGTTAGTTGCACCAATTAAGAGTGTTTTATAGCATGAGCACCTACACAGTTTTATATTTATGAGTAAAAGGAAAACCACTGTGTGTGTACTGTACATGTGATTTAACCATAAGACTGAGAAGATTTGGAATCACATCTCTGAAATTCCAAACATAACAAGTCAGTGAGAACTGCTGATGATTCTGGATTTAGGAACCTGGATGGATTTTATTAAACTCTCAGAAAGTAATCACTAGATGAACATCAATACAGTTTAGACAAAGATCTCAAACGCAGCAGGTTTTAGAATAAGATCACGTAGCTGAGAGACATACACACTCTTTAAGTGCTAACAGATCACGTGCACAACACTTAAGATTTGACCAAAACAGCCATAACTGTCAACATAAGATGATCTTAGTTTAAAACTCTGGTATGAAAGGCAGCTGGTGACATGTTTTCCTTTAAGGGATGATTTAGCTGTTTGAGGACTGGATCAGACAGAGTGAGACTCTCTACCTGCTGGAGGTGAATTCTGAGAAACTCTGGCTACCACCAAGGCCGCCTTAATGCACGGGCAAACCGGGGCAGTGGCCAGGGGCCTATGATATTTAGGGGCCTATCATTTCAGGTATAACAAAAAGAAAAAAAAAACACATTGTTTTACAATTTGTCAGGTTTTCTGTCAATCAGCTCGTTTATGGCTGATGATTGGTCCAAATTAGAAGTGACCTACGTCCCCCACGTGATCTGTAAAGGCCCATTGGACCACAGATGATTTTGGGGCGTGTTCCTCAAGACGTAAAGACACTTGAAAAAATGTCGGGAAAGAAATTTGAGAGCGGTGCTCAGAAACGAAATTTGCTCCATGAGACATTACAGAATATACCAAAGCTTACAGAATGGTTTTGAACCAGCCAATAAAGAAGTTGGACAGAGTTCGTTCACACACGCGCCGGGCGGAGCCGCGGAGATGAAGCAGCGCCTGTCGGCCGCGCAGCGGGGAACCGCTGCCGGGGAGGAGGAGGAGCAGGAGGAGGAGACAGGTGCGCTGAGTACTTGGAGCAGCAGAGAAGGTAGAAAACATTATTAATGATTCGGGCCGTTGGGGTGGGAGCATCGTCACTGAACAATACGTTCTTTCTGGGCAAAAGTTGAACTTGGACCTGGACCGTGTCAAAACTCGAGCGAGAAAGAGAGGGAGGGAGGGAGGGAGAGAGTTTGGTTCTGGAGTCTGGTTCTGGAGAGTCAACCAGTACCAGGCTCTCATTTTGTTTTTGTACTCAGGACAAATCCTGCTGTGTTCAGACACCAAATAAAGTTGATGACATCATGAGTCAGTGGTGACTTTATAGAGTTTTATCTCAGTTTAAAATGATGACCTCATAAGTGGACATCATTTTTCTCAGAAACTACATCAGGTACAAAGGTAATTCATTGTTTTTACGTCCTTCAGGTCCCAATAAGCCAAAATAGCTAAGATAAATTAAAATGCAGTTATGAAAGAGTTCAGGTCTTAGGAGGATAAAGAGAAGGTTCTAGCACTGACCTGCTGGCTGCTGCTGATTGTTTCTGCTGTGATCACTGTTAGATGTTTGTGCAGACGTTATGGTATATGGTGGTATTTTCACATTATTTTGTTATATTTTTTATAATGTCTAAATTTAAAATAGATCTGGCTTTAATAATATATTTTCATTTTTTGAGCAGATTATTTATAGTTTTTAAGCATGTGTAGTATACTGTATGTATTGACATTGTTTATAAGACAGAGTGCAGTAAGAGGAAGTTTTCTGGCCGTGGGGGGCCTACTGATCCTCTCAGCCCAGGGGCCTATCGGCTAGTTAAGGTGGCCCTGGCTACCACAGCCGACTAATGCTAACAGTCGGCTCACAGAAAATTGAAAAACTTTCTTCTTCTTTCTTTTTATGAAATAATTTGGCCCCATATGGAAGAACCTGCTGCCCAAATAAGCCTTTCGTAGTTTTAAGCTTCAAAGAACTGCAAAGGCGACAAGCAGGAAGTCATCACACAGTCGTAATTTAGACTCTGATGTTTTCTAGGTTGCTGCTCTACATCTTCTGCACCCACAACCAAAACATTGTTCTAGAAAGATGTGGTCCAGAGGAAAAGTCATGCAAACTGCAGGTCTGATTGATATCTGATCCCTTTAAGACAACAAAGACTGTAACTGTAACACAAGACAAATGTAAAACCATGTGCTGAGACAGGAATCACACGTGTTCACAGTTTAGAGGCTGTCTTTGAACAGAATTAGAGCTGTGTGGAAGAGCCACATGTGCATCAATGTGAGCTGTGCTGAACCGTGCATGGGAGGTGATGCACAAAGTGCTTAGGTGCATCGCTCTGCAGTGCACGCAGCGTTCACAGGACAAAAGGGCCTTTCAGTTCACAGCAGCTGGAGGGGCTGGGAAGTTATTTCAGAGGATCTTGACAAATATTACACTTTCAGCTCATCAGGGAGAGCGAGAGCCCTCTGTTTGATTAATGCACCTCCTTGACTTTCACCTCATGACCGACAAAAGGTAAAGTAAGCTGCGGTGCAGTGCCTTTGTGGAAGCAAAGACCAAATCAAAGGAAAGTTATTTCCATTAGAAAGAAAACAGTTGGAGAACACTTTAACACAATTGTTAAACCTGAAGGTAGGGTTTAGCTCCAAAACCTCATCAAAACTGGGCAGGTTTTGATGCAACAAAAACTCCAAATCATGTGGCCTCTTTTCAACCTTGACCATTTGCACTGAGCAACTGCTTTGCCTGAGGAAGATCTGGAAAGTAAATCAGAGCATGCAAACCCCTGAAGAGGCATGGATGAAACCACGTTACATATTTGTGGCTTCAGCATTAAAGTTTTGGCACACATAAGTGTCATCATGAATGTTATGGCTGCATTTTGGTGTTGTAAAGACCAGACTGATGAACAAACTTCCAAATGTAAGATCCATTATTGTTAGTGTGAATTGAAGCTTGGTGAGTGTGAGTTCAAGGCCCAGAATGAAAAATCACATTTTTGGATTTCAGATTGGCTCATTGGTTAGATTATTAGCCCATTCTGGTCACCAGACATGTTCGCAGGTAGAAACTCTTAAATACTCTATAGGTCACATGCAGCAATAAACATGATCACCAGTTTCTATAGGCAGGCATTAATACCCTCAACCCTGTGTCATTTAGAACAGCTACACTGGTATTAATAAGATGAATGTTAGTCAACCCTAGTGGGTATGTTGACTTTAAAATATGTATTTGATGAACAAATTATCATTATTATTGTTGTTGTAATTATTATTATTTATATACCCCAATGAATGGCAGGAGGCTGCTTCTATTGGAGGTTTCTTCCTGGTAAAAGGGAGTTTTCCTTCCCACTGTCTGCCTGTACTGTGCTGCTCAGACTGGGAGATAACATCTAAGTAATGCTTGAATCCAATCAGGTTCCTTTATGATGAGACAACTGACATTTTATAATTGATCTAATTGAATTAATTTACTGTCATCAGTTGGTCTGAACCTGGACCTGAAGTCATCTGAATCTGTTGCTTTGGTCAACGCTTTGAGATCAGCTGGGATGTGAACATGTGAACTGGAGCTTTAGAAATAAACTGAATGGAGTTTTATTAATAGTAGTAACTGTAGTAGTAGTAGTAGTAGAAGAAGTATCATTATAACTATTATTCTTACAGTTTTTATTATTATTATTATTATTGTAACTCCATACACTGTGGGTAGTCACACTGAAAGCTAGCTTACTTTATAATAAAACACTACGTAGCCTAAACAATACAGTCCTACATAAAGTTTTTATTTTGTTTATTTTTGTTTTTTGCATTTTTCTTATTAACAACTTTGGTGTAAAATAATGTGAAAACAAAATAAATGAGCTGGGAGAATCTAACGGACCCTCTGATGATGAGAAAAGCTGTTTCCTGAGTTTCTGAGCAACACTGATGGTTTAACTCTACAGACACACACCCTGTCACTTTCTACCAAAACACTGAAGCCATGATGCTCTGTCACGTTTCACCAGCAGCGTGGACTGACAGGAGAAAGTAGGCGCGCGCACACACACACACACACACACACACACTTTTGTATCCTGTTATAGCTGAAGGAAAATGTAAACAACAAAATAAAATATAAAAATAAATAGGGCTGAGATAAATAAATAAATAAATAAGGGCAGCAGCATAAACCCGATAACAGCCTGCGCGGATAGGGGACAGGGTTTTGTTCCATTTCTGAGGAGAAGAGACTTGAACGCACCACTTGGAAACACGGAGACTCGTTCTGATCAACTGTTTTAGGAAAAGCGAGTCAACTTAAAAAGTCAGTGCTAGAAGAAGGGCTGACTTACCATGAAGTGTCTTCAAAAAGCCCAAATAAACAGCCCGCTCCGCTCCGGGGATGCGAACAAACCTCTCCGTCCGTCACGCTTTAACAGGAGGAAGACTACTGTAGTAAAAGTCGACGCCTCACTAAAGTAAGACAAACAGCCCCCGCTATAAGTTTTTTCTTACCAGTTTAGGAATCTGCCTTCTTAGTGCGGGGCTTCGTGTAGGGGCGGGGCTTGAGGGAGGAGGCGGACCGTGCGCCGGAGGAGCGGAGGAGCGTCCCCAGAGCTGGACCATCCGGACACTGACTGTTCCATCCTGACTGTCATCAGCCTGTCTCAAGGCTCCACGGTCATCCGCATCTTCAGTTTTATGCGAACCTCAAACATCCTGTAGGCTTGTTATGTAGGTTAGCCTTATCACAACAACTCATATGGGGCGCTTCACGCCTCTTATCTGACTCATCTGGTACACATGCGCCTCAAACGTCAGTGTGTCGGAGGACCCGACCAGAGGCGGCGATTGGATGGTTTTAGTGGCGCTTTAGCTCCTGTGAACTCTAACTGAACA
Source organism: Callopanchax toddi (assembly GCA_006937965.1). NCBI lineage: Eukaryota > Metazoa > Chordata > Actinopteri > Cyprinodontiformes > Nothobranchiidae > Callopanchax > Callopanchax toddi. The sequence goes on from SSNR01000158.1 coordinate 1,188,774, forward strand.
ATAAAGAAACTATTATCAAACTGTTTTACAGATGGAATAAACAGTGTGAAGGACCGAAATAAGCCATCAAAGTTTGATACTTTCTGTTAAAAAACATAAAGGAGTCACAAAATTGAAGAAGCCACGTTTTCTTTAAAATTAGCTTTTATTTTGAAAGAACCACGGATGTTTTTCATGTCTGCGGCTCTGGAGGATAACGGTGGGAGACACCGAGACAGCGAAAAGCAGTCAGACTAATAATAAAGACAGTTTATTATTCATTTCCTAATTTATTTTCAAAAGTCTGGGTTTATTTCCTAAAGTCTGAGTTTTGTTTCCTGATGTCTGAGTTTTGTTTTTGTTTCCTATATCATTGTCATTCCTTTCAGAAAGTGATACTCATTATATAATTTATTATATAGATCCTAACTGAGGACAATGAGAACATAAATGCTAAATATTTGTTTCAAGGCTGCCGTGTATAGGTTTAGATTTAAACATGTGTATTGTATTGATTATATATAAATGATCCTTTCTAACTTTAATTTAAAGTGGTCAGATTTACTCAACTTTATGATGTAATGGTTCTTATGAATGCATGTGTTGTGCCCACTTGTTTTAAATCCAGATTCAGATTTTCTAAAGCCTGCCTTCTATTTTTTTTTATTATGATTGTATTTGTTCATATATGCTCCTTATTATGTGTTCGTATGCTCAGATGTATTTTGTTTTTGTTGCTGTTCTCTTGCACTATTTTCCGAGGCTCTGGACCAGGCTGTGTTTGTAAATGAGAACATGTTTTAAAGCATTTTACCTAGTAAAATAAAGGTTGAATCACTAATTACTGAATGTATTACTTTAGAGTCACATTTTTGCCGACCATGTCCATGCCTTTATGACCACAGTGGACCATCTTCTGATGCAACAGTCAGGGCCACCTTAACTAGCCGATAGGCCCCTGGGCTGAGAGGCTCAGTAGGCCCCCCACGGCCAGAAAACTTCCTCTTACTGCACTCTGTCTTATAAACAATGTCAATACATACAGTATACTACACATGCTTAAAAACTATAAATAATCTGCTCAAAAAATGAAAATATATTATTAAAGCCAGATCTATTTTAAATTTAGACATTATAAAAAATATAACAAAATAATGTGAAAATACCACCATATACCATAACCTCTGCACAAACATCTAACAGTGATCACAGCAGAAACAATCAGCAGCAGCCAGCAGGTCAGTGCTAGAACCTTCTCTTTAACCTCCTAAGACCTGAACTCTTTCATAACTGCATTTTAATTTATCTTAGCTATTTTGGCTTATTGGGACCTGAAGGACGTAAAAACAATGAATTACCTTTGTACCTGATGTAGTTTCTGAGAAAAATGATGTCCACTTATGAGGTCATCATTTTAAACTGAGATAAAACTCTATAAAGTCACCACTGACTCATGATGTCATCAACTTTATTTGGTGTCTGAACACAGCAGGATTTGTCCTGAGTACAAAAACAAAATGAGAGCCTGGTACTGGTTGACTCTCCAGAACCAGACTCCAGAACCAAACTCTCTCCCTCCCTCCCTCCCTCCCTCCCTCCCTCCCTCCCTCCCTCTCTTTCTCGCTCGAGTTTTGACACGGTCCAGGTCCAAGTTCAACTTTTGCCCAGAAAGAACGTATTGTTCAGTGACGATGCTCCCACCCCAACGGCCCGAATCATTAATAATGTTTTCTACCTTCTCTGCTGCTCCAAGTACTCAGCGCACCTGTCTCCTCCTCCTGCTCCTCCTCCTCCCCGGCAGCGGTTCCCTGCTGTGCGGCCGACAGGCGCTGCTTCATCTCCGCGGCTCCGCCCGGCGCGTGTGTGAACGAACTCTGTCCAACTTCTTTATTGGCTGGTTCAAAACCATTCTGTAAGCTTTGGTATATTCTGTAATGTCTCATGGAGCAAATTTCGTTTCTGAGCACCGCTCTCAAATTTCTTTCCCGACATTTTTTCAAGTGTCTTTACGTCTTGAGGAACACGCCCCAAAATCATCTGTGGTCCAATGGGCCTTTACAGATCACGTGGGGGACGTAGGTCACTTCTAATTTGGACCAATCATCAGCCATAAACGAGCTGACAAAACCTGTCAGAAAACCTGACAAATTGTAAAACAATGTGTTTTTTTTTTCATTTTGTTATACCTGAAATGATAGGCCCCTAAATATCATAGGCCCCTGGCCACTGCCCCGGTTTGCCCGTGCATTAAGGCGGCCTTGGCAACAGTAGTCAGACTCTATAACACATCATAATGTCATGAGCAATGTGGTATAACGTTGTAAATAGTACTTGTTCTTTTATTCTTATTCCATTTCTTGTATGTGTAACAAGCTGTGGTAACGCACAACTTTCCCATTGTGGGATCAATAAAGTTTTATCTTATCTCTACTGTATTTTACTTCCAGCAGGATGACCATCCACGTCTCAAAGCTCAGATCATCTCTAACTGGTCTTTTGACCATGATGAGTTGACTGGACTCGTGACCTCCACAGTCACCAGATCTCAGTCCAGTCCAGAACCTTTGGGATGTGGTGGAACTGGAGATTCACATCACGAATGTTCAGCTGATAAACCTGCAGCAGCTGATGCTGTCATGTCATCATGGACCAGATTCTCTGAGGTGTGTTTACAACACCGTGTTGAATCCATGACACCAAGAGTTAAGCTGGTTCTGAAGATACAATACAATACAATGCTAGCAAGGTGTACCTAATAAAGTGACAGTTACAGGTTAACCAAACCATGGGCGTAGATTTGGCATGGACTGAGGTAACGTGTCCCCACCAATACCCAGCTATCACTGATTTGTCCCCACCAATATTTTGATCCAAGGATGCAGAAGTAGCGCTGTATCCCCATTCCCCACAAATAATATGTGCAGCCCGGCAAACCGACATGCTTACCATCCTGCTGAATGCACTTCACTTCATTAGCTAGCTGTATTCAAACAATACTGCCTTGATTTATAATGAGCTTCTTTAGAAATTACAGTATTTTAACGTAATTTAATGGTTACTGTTTATTTTTCCAGGTTTTTAAAACACTGTAAATAATGCTTGTTGTAGTTTCACCTTATTGCCACAAGAGGGTGACAAATACCCAGTTTTTTCAACTAAAAGCACTGTAAATAATGTTCGATGTAGTTTCACAAAACTGCCACAAGAGGGCGACAGATACCAAGGTTTTTTTCAACTAAAAGCACTGTAAATAATGCTTGTTGTAATTTCACCTTCTTGCCACAAGAGGGCAACAGATACCAAGGTTTTTTCAACTAAAAGCACTGTAAATAATGCTTATTGTAATGTAAAAAAAACGCCACAAGAGGGCAGGTGTGTGTCAGCAGAAACAGAATCCAAAAACCAAGAAATCACAAGATAGTTCACTGCTTTGTACTACCTGTGCTGCTGTGCGTGGACCTGTGTCCAGGGGAAGGAGGCGTACGTGTCTGGATTGACCGGCATGAGACATGAGACATGAAACCTACAGCACTTGCTCTGAGTCTGGGTGGACCATTGGGCATCTTTCTGGCGATATTAACTTTGGAACCAGCATTACAGTACATATCGCTTTATTCTGCAGCGCACGCAACCCCCACACACACACTCTCTCACCCCTCATCTCGTCTTGGTCCCCACCAATGACAAAAGCAAATCTACACCCTTGAACCAAACACAGAATCATAAACATTTGACTGAATTAAACAAAACGGAAAACGCTATAATCTCAAGAATTGTGTTTTCCGTTTACAAGAGTCTGCAGTGGATTTAAGGCTTTTTAAAATGGGAGTTTGATGCTTCATGAATATTTTTTTACTTGTGTCAGCATAACAGAATGTTATAGGTTTGTTTTAAGCCACCTTCAGAATATTATCATTCTTATCAACGCTAAACAACAATAGACACTAAATGGTTTTTAATGTCTTCCAACAACAAGATGCCAAACATCTTTTCCAGCTGACGCAAGACTTTACTGGTAAATCTGAACAAATGCAGAGGTGCTTTGCCATGATATCTGACTTTTACTGAAAAAAAGACGCTGCATGACTGAGTACAAGCTAAATGTCAGCTTAGTGAGTCACTAATGAGATGGCACTTGTGACAACAGGGAAGGAAACTTTTTGTTGTGGGAGAAACAGAAACACACTGATGTGTAGCTTTTGAAAGTTGACAAGGAAACACTCACAGGCATCATGTTGTTTTACATCTCATCCATATGCATGTGTCTGCTAAGTGTTTCAGTTTGTTTATTTACACTGTGTTGAGGTTGTGAATAGATCTGAGATCAGGAGGAATGGAAATACAAGGCGTCAAATATGAGAGCAGTTTCACTTTCCATTAATTTGTCAGTTTATCTTGACCTGGCTGAGCTGGAAGCTCCAAATATTTCCCTCCACAAATTTAATAAACTTCAGGTAGATGTATCAAGTCACTGCATGACATGCATTAAAATGATGCTTGTTTATGACTTTTTTAAGGTTTCATTTTTTGACATGCAAACTAATGAGTAAAACATGTGGTAATGTAATAACTCACCTAGCACTTTTTCAAGTCAAGGACTGCAAAGCGTTTTACAATCAGTCCTTCAACCATTCATTCACACATTCAGCTAGTCTAGTAAACCAGACTATATGTGTGGATATATATTGTAGTCTGCAGGGCAGAACTGACGGTCTAACATTCAGCAGTAAACTACATTTTAGCCACAGACAGCAGCAAAGCGTCCATACACCATCGGACCCTCAGACAGCAGTAGGGCCAGTTCACAGAGCAAGATTTTTCAAATTTGTCAGCTAACTTCAATCCATGAAAGACTGCAGTGATAAAAACACAAAAGGATCCATATCAGATTTGTTATATTTTCCAGTCATTTTCTGCCAGCTAACATCACCTGTTTTACTCTATTTACCACTGGCGGCCCGCCCAAAAATTTCTTAAAATAAACAATTTGAGAGGTTCCGGAGTAAACAAACATGACAGTCAGTTTCTGTGATATGATTAATCCTTTACCTGCTGTAGACAGCTGTTTGATCAAACTTAAATCTGGTGAAACTGGTTATTTAGGATCAAGTTCAAGGTTCAATTCAATTTTTATATGAATTAAGAAGAGTACATGAAATACTATGAAAGGCCTTTTCCCCTGGCTCTCATTCAGACTATAAAAACTAAGAATAAAGGCTAGAAAATAAACTTTGAACAAAATATAAAACAAAAAACATTCCCTGAGGAAAAACCAGGACATGAAAGAAGGTGAAACAGAGAAACTAATAGCGCCATATGCAAAGCAACTTTTATTGCAATAATTTCACAGCACTGTATGCAAAACTTTTATACATTACAATCATTTCACATCATGTAGTTGTATACATTGAATTCTGTGACTATTTGCTGCAGAAATTAGCTGCAGAGCTAGTGTAGCAATCTGGCTTGAATGTCATAATAAATCTAGAATTACCATGAAATGTGAAATGCAATGTAAAGTTTTTTTTTAAATAGCCTTTAAATAAAATGTTATGGTTTTTTTAAATTTGATATCTTTTAATGTATGACTTTGTTCTCACTGATAAATACTTTCATTTATTTTGTGTAGAATTTAAATTATTGTTGAAGTACAGTAAAAAAAAAAAAAAATATATATATATATATATATATATATATATATATATATATATATATATATATATATATATATATATATATATATCTACTCACAGCAGATGTAGGGCCCAACAAATAAAAACAATAGTAGAATAAAAACTTTTGAAAACTGTAGAACTTTACAGTGTTAAATAAATATCACCATGTTTTGGACCACCTAAAACTACAAATACAGTGAAATGTAGAATTTAAAAAATAAAGGCTTAGATTAGTGAAAGAATAACCAGCTCATCATTTTCTTTCAATGAATTTGTTAACACAATGCCTCAGACACATCCTTTGATCTGGTTTTAGTCCAGCAATGGTTTGGAAACAGAACCAGTGCTGATTTGAGTCACTGGTTATGGTGAAGAGCGGCTTGCTAACTCACACGGTTTCAGTCACATTACAACCCCACTAAAACCAAAGCCAGGGTTAAAAATCCAGTTCCTGCTATATTTTAGACTTTGGAGCAACAGTTCCTTCCATGCTTGATTTCAGGTCTTTATAATGAACGATGAATGATTTCTGTTGTTGTATAGAACACAGTGTTCCTATTAAACCTACTTTAGTTTTCTGTCTGAGCTTAGCCCCTCCTTGAGGATCATATTTAAAACCACACCACGTTATTTGACTTGTTTAAATATTTTCACATGTTTTTATGGGTCTAATTTCCTGTATACCAACAACATGTGTAAACAACCACACATGTTAGGTTATAACTAATAACAGATGCAAGTTGAGAACAGAGAACTGAATCTATTGTGGATGGTCTCAATTTCATTTGAATTTTTTCCTCCATCAAAGTCGACTCTGGTCTTCTGACTCTGAGTCACAGTTAGGAGACGTTTCAAAGCAGAGGCCGTTTTGACTTAGCCAATGAAGAGCAACATGGTGAGTGCTTCTTGTCACGTTCCTCTGGTGGACAGTGTATCGATGTTTACCTTTGGTCTACTTCCTGTTTTATTTTTGAGCACCAATATCTTGTTTTGTTTCAGTTCTCTTCATTTATTGATTATATCTCTCATCTGTGATCAGTTATCCTTGTTTAAACCCAACAGTTTGACCATGGGGTCCAGTGTTCAGATGTTTTGTATGTTTTGTGATTTAGACCTGCTTGCTTTTGGATTTGATCCTGCCTCTTTCTTTGATCTTCACCCAGGATCATTTGATTCTTGTGTTCTGACCCTGGTCCGTTTTAGAGAACTGCTGGTTTTCAGTTACTTTTTTGAACCTTACATTTGATTCCTCCCATCCTAAACCAGACTACATCTGGATAAGAGGAAGAAAATGTACAGATGAATGGATTTAATCATTCATGTTTAATCAGAATTAATTGTATTTCATGTTTTGTGCTAAAATTGCACATTCAATTTTTGAGTCATCAGTTTAAATGAACCTGTGAAGGTCACTGAAGTAATTTATTCTTAACTCGCTTCATGATTTGTAAATAGTGAATATTTTTGTGAATAAATAAACATTAATTGATAGTTTTGATTCTTGCAATTTACTAAGATATGTGGCGGAGTGTAGCTCAGTAGGTAGAGTGGCAATCTGGCAACCGGAGGGTTGTTGGTTCAATCCCAGCTCTAACTGGGCTACTTTGATGTTGTGTCCTTGGCCAAGACGCTTAACCTTCCTCACCCGCTGGCGCTGGTCAGAGAGCCTGATGATTGTAATCAGCAGCTCCAGCTTCTGACACAGATCTACGACCTCCTTGCTGTGAAGCATCAGAACCAGCTGCACCAGGTTTTGGTTGCTATGTTTCCATGATAAATGAAATCATCATTTGAAAACAGGATTTTCCATTTATCCGGGTTATCTTTGTGTGATAATGAAATTTGTTTGCTGATTTGAAACATTTATGTGACGAAAACACAAAAACAGAAGAAATCTTTGAGAGGACAAATACTTCCTTACAGTATTGTATAAAAAGGTTTAAATAAAGAAATCACTGTCAACTGATTTTGTTGTGTATTATTATATATTACTGCATTAATGGTTTGCTGAATATTAAAAATGAAATCAGATAAAATTATGCTTACTTTGCATCTAAAATCATACCAACAACTACATTTCCCCTGAATGCTGTAGTGTAAGACAATTTTATTAAAAATATGGAGTAAATAGACACGCAGATACTTTATTAATCCCAGATTAGATTGTCACAGCAGCACAGACGCAAAGTTACAACAAAAAACAAAGTTATTTTTAAGTCAAAATGTTAAAAATGACTGATTAGAAGTGGCTGCATGTGGGCCTGTTCCTTCACTCTGTGAGGAGTTTATATTTATTCAGTCAAAAACAAATCCCCAGTCCTACTCGTCATATTTGGAACATCAGGGGGCAGAGCCCTTTCCTTTATGACCTCCTCCCTTCTGAACAAGCTTCCTGTTTTTGTCAGGGAAACTCAGTGTGTGTGGACTCCAACAACAGGAGAGTTCAGCTCACCACATCACACTTTCTCCTTTGAACTTCCCCACTTTTATCCTTGATTTAATTACAAGAACAGAGGAAATGCTCAGGTTTCAAAACTCCAAGTGTTTTTATGCTAAACTATCTATTTACTGTTTATTATTGTTTATAGAAAATACAACTTTTAAAGACACAATCAAAATCCACTTTAGAATGAGATTCACAAACAGTAAACATTTGGTTAAGGCCTACAAACATCAACGAGACCCCTTTTCTCATCACATATTTGTCTCTGGCTCCATCTTGTGGTCAACTAATGACACTGAAGAACATTCTTGCTTTCAGTAGGAGGACCGTTCATGGCCCCTGATGAATGGTGCGGTCCGCTTGGTTGTATGGACCGGTGTTACAATGGAAACAGATAAAATAGCGATCTAAACCGTACCGAACCCTGCAATGGAAACAAGGCTTTTGATCTAGTGCTGACTCTATGGCGTTTATTCGGTTCCAAAAGTCGGGCACGCGCATTTTGAGCGCGCGCACAGCACACCGAGCGCGCACACTAAACACCGCGCGTGCAAACGGGAGACGCGAGAGGAAAATTGGGACTTGCGAGTGAAAAATGACATCGTGAGAGTGCATTTGTGCACTGAGAGCGATCACACAGTATCTGTGAGCACTGACAATCAAACACAGCGCGCACATAAAGCCATCGAGCACGCGGCAGCGACGAGCCTGCGCTCGTCTCTCTCACTGCGCGCTCAGTTCCTTTTTCTGCTCGCTGTCTGTAGAAGACTTTTGAGACTCTGGAGGCGGGACCTGAGGCTGCTGAGCTGTGTCCTCTGATTGGTCAGTTTATGAACTCTACACCCCCTCCCTCCCTGGTCAGTACTCCGGTCCTCCTGTGGATTTTATAAGAGAAAAGTAGCTTCAAAATATGACTCAAGTTACCACTAGCGACATTAATCTCCATTAGCCTCTTCTTGTAGATTTATGAGAAAAAAATCTGGGTGCTACCGCAACAAACTGGTATAGATAGTTGAAGTTGTCACTCAGAAATATTAAACACACATATGCTGGTGAAGGTTCTCGGTCATCCAGGTCATGATAATCCAAAAAAGGGTTTTAAATAAAAAGAACCAAATATTCCAGTTGCCTTTATTTAAAACCCTTTTTTGGATTAAACATATATATGTGTGTGTATATATATATATATATATGCATATATATACATATATATGTATATATATATATATACACATATATATATATATATATAAATTTTATTTTTTGTGATACTGAATAAATATGCACTAAGACAGATATATTTTTTTACTTTATTTAAGTTAGGATACAACAATAAAAGTACATTTATTGCTCTGAAATGAAAAAAACAACAACCAGTGACAGGGTTTTTTTTAATAACATGAGTAAATAAAAAATATATACACAAATGTTTGTGTACACACACAGACAATCAAATGATTTTATTAGGAAATACCATATCTGGAGAATATTGTAGCTGTTTGTTAGCCTTATTGTTACAGGAGGTAGATATTTTATAGTAGATATTTTATATAATCATGCATTTCCTTTCTGAGAACACAGAAAAAGGTTTAGATTTACTTAATATAAAATCTGGATATTAAAAAGTTGAATACAAAGTAATAATGGTTGTTTTTTCCATCTATAATGAATGAAATGACATCCTTAAAAATGTTGAACAATTTCCATCAATGTTGTTGTCCAAAATAACTCCTCGCCACATTTTACCACTGTGTTCACATGTGACCCTAAACAGATGAAGGGATGTCTCTGGATGCATGTTACTAAAAGTACATGCGTTTTCAATATATCTACCTTTTAATTTAGCAAGAAATTACTTTACTGGATAACACTGATCAAGAATCATAAAGGTGACAGTTATTAGGAATACATTGCAAATGCTTCTTTTATATTTGAAGGCTAAAGATGAAAACGTTCCAACAGAAGTGTCAGGATGAAGCAGAGGCAGCAGCGTAGCAGAACATGAAGGGTGAAGCTCTGTCACCAGATCACCTGTAGGAGGAGCATAGGAAACAATCACATACTGTTTGGGGCTCACTGGCATCTTTAAGATATTCTTATTGACTTATCAATATGATGTCATTC
>SSNR01000158.1:1201690-1221177 GCA_006937965.1 Callopanchax toddi
TATATATATATATATATATATATATATATATATACACACACATATATATGTTTAATCCAAAAAAGGGTTTTAAATAAAGGCAACTGGAATATTTGGTTCTTTTTATTTAAAACCCTTTTTTGGATTATAATGACCTGGATGACTGAGAACCTTCACCAGCATATGTGTGTTTAATATTTCTGAGTGACAACTTCAACTATCTATACCAGTTTGTTGCGGTAGCACCCAGATTTTTTTCTCATAAATCTACAAGAAGAGGCTAATGGAGATTAATGTCGCTAGTGGTAACTTGAGTCATATTTTGAAGCTACTTTTCTCTTATAAAATCCACAGGAGGACCGGAGTACTGACCAGGGAGGGAGGGGGTGTAGAGTTCATAAACTGACCAATCAGAGGACACAGCTCAGCAGCCTCAGGTCCCGCCTCCAGAGTCTCAAAAGTCTTCTACAGACAGCGAGCAGAAAAAGGAACTGAGCGCGCAGTGAGAGAGACGAGCGCAGGCTCGTCGCTGCCGCGTGCTCGATGGCTTTATGTGCGCGCTGTGTTTGATTGTCAGTGCTCACAGATACTGTGTGCTCGCTCTCAGTGCACAAACATCCTCTCACGATGTAATTTTTCACTCACGAGTTCCAACTTTCCTCTCGCGTCTCCTGTTTGCGCGCGCGGTGTTTAGTGTGCGCGCTCGGTGTGCTGTGCGCGCGCTCAAAATGCGCGTGCCCGACTTTTGGAACCGAATAAGCGCCATATGACTCTGTCTTTCCAGTAACGTACACTGCTGTTAAAACACTTGATCCCTTGAGCATTACGAGCTGATTTAAACAGCAGGAGCTCAACACCGGGGATGACATGTAGACGATAGAATTAACCAGCTATACAATTCATGAACAGAGCAAAAGATGCAGTGCACTCGCATCGCTCTTCAATACAGCTCAGTACAAGAAGGACAAGCAGGAACTTTTTTTTTCCAATCTGCTTTTGAGAACTTCTTTTTCTCTATTTATTTGTTTATTTATTCATTGCATTCATTTTTTGAATGCTAATTCAGCATTCATTTCATTCAAAAGGTTTATTTTCCAGCACACAAAGGGCACATGCACAAACACATGCACACGTTTTTAGACAATAAATTACTGGACAGTTATTTGAAGATTTGAAGCCTTAATTTAATCGGAGAATCACTTTTCCGATGCTGGAGATGCGTTAATGAACGCGTCACTAAGATGGCCGCTAATAGTGCTAGCTTCCATGAAGCGATTGGTACCGAACACTAGTTTTGACTCAAGTTCAAGCGGATCCTTTCAAGACAGCTAAACCCTTCACGCTAAATCCATCCGCGTCTTATCTTTTGATTTTGTTGTTGCTGTACAAAAAACATGGTAGCGCGAGGCAGTTGAAACTTTTAGACTAATCACATGGAGGGGCTCGCGGCGGGGTATAAATCTGCGGTGCTTGAAGTCGATACCACCGAAGAAGTCAAGTCAAGATCCAGGTTCATCTCTCAAAGTGTTTAGGTATGTTAATGTTTAACTAAACTTTGTGTTTTCTTGGTGAAAGTCTTTGGTAAAGTGGCTGCTGGGGTTTAATTGCTACAAGTTAGCATTAATTAAATCAACCTGCTGTCAATTGGAAAAAAAACTGGGAAAGTTTTAGCATTAGCAGTGCTAGCAATGCTAACAATCTCTGGAGATCTAAATTGATTTATTTGTGTTTACTTTGAAGAATATGTTGTGGAGAGTGTATATATTTCAGTAATTAGTTGTTGCTGCGCTGTTTTGCTTCAGGTTGAACAAAAAGTAATCCCCCCAGTTCTCTTAGGAAATTCAACAAACCACTTAACTGAAACATTTAGCAGTTATGAGTTTTTGTTTATTATTGTTTCCCTTTTCTAAGAGCTGCTCACAGCACTGATTTAAGAGTTACTTGTCAGAATTAGAGGGGGAAACCTAAATTAAGTAATCTGCTAAAATCAAAACAATATCACAACAAAGGTCATTGAGTATTTTCTGACTTGTCATTCTCGTATTACAAGATGCCATTTAGATTTAAATGCTTTTGATATAGAGCCATGTATGTCTGTGCACAGTCCACAGTGGTTATGTATCAGCCCTCATTCTCTACAGTTGGCTGATACTTGTAGTCTTACCAAATAACATTTTTAAAATGTGTGCTTTTTTTTCCCTGTAAACAATTCATTCGTGTGTGTGTGTGTGTGTGTGTGTGTGTTTTACAAAAAAATATTTTATTCCTGTAATCTGAAACAATGAATTTGAGACTAAAACAGAAGAATGCTAAATAAAGCTTCCTTATATTATTTAAAGTAAAAATTTGTGGCAGGAATAATAATGCTAAAGCTGTCAGAATAAACAAAAATATTTGTGAGACTGCTACTGAGATTTTAGCATTTGTGCAATGTAGTTGTCATAATTTAGCATTTCATTTTACGCAATCATCAATTAATTTCTCAAAACAGGAAAGTTTAGGAAGAGCTCTGAATTGTAGTGCACCTTCTCCAGGTTTTGTTTTGCACGACAGGATGTCTGATGTGAAAGTTTTGCCCACTGGGAATGGAAATCCACCCCCACCGGTGGTCATAAATCACAAGAAGACTGGTCGTGTAACCAATCAGCTGTTGTATCTAGAAACGGTGGTGATGAAAGCGGTGTGGCGGCATCAGTATTCGTGGCCCTTTCACCAGCCAGTTGATGCTGTCAAACTCTGCATCCCAGTAAGTAGTGAAATGGTAATTTTAACATTTCATCCTGACTCTAAAACTGGTTAATACACAGGCAGGAGTGTTTTCATCTTTATATTGGTTGAATCATCCAATACTTTGTTTTGCTGGACTTGTTGGCATTAACCTTGGAGAACCACCAAAATAATCCCTGATGCTGGTGTCTTTGATTCTTTTTCAGGATTATTATTCAATTATTACAAATCCCATGGATCTGAGCACCATCAAGAAGCGACTTCAGAACAGATATTACTGGGAAGCGGAGGAATGTATAAAAGATTTCAGCACCATGTTCAAAAACTGCTATACGTATAACCGGGTAAGGAAATGCAATTTGTCATACTATACACTGAGTTCTTACAGGCCCTTGAAGTTTATTAAAATGCTTGAATTTTACCATGGCATTTTCAAGGTTTTGAAAGTGTTTGAACGTTTAATAAAATGCTTGCCTTGAACATACTTGAGCTAGAGAGTCATCCAAAAATCTACTGTTGGTTGGAATCGGCTGATCTGAAACTGAATTCTTTTTGGCCCATGATCTCACAATTTGCCAAGTGCTAATTCATGCAAATAGGACACCATAAAAGCTTTTTACTTACAGATTCATCCTGTTCTAGGTAATCAAAATATAAAAATGCATTCTGTTAAAGTTCTTTCAGATTAATCTGATTCATTTAAAATCTGTATCAGCAGGTCTTAATTGAACAAACGTCATCCATGGCCCTCAGAATCAGAATTGTTGCTTTTAAATTGTAGTGGAAATTGATTATAGCACAATGACATTTTATGAGACAAGGAAATTAATCATCATTTTGAGTAGTTTGTTCGTGTAAATCTTCACAATTATTAGGTGCTGGAAAATCTTAACTCGCCTTAAATGTGCTTTAAAAGCTATTTAAATTTGATTTTAGTGAAGGTTTTAGAACCCTGAGTTTGACACCAATACACTGATATATATTTTTGAGACTGCCTGCTGTGCACAGTATTGAATTGTTTACAGTAACTGAACAAAGGTTTTTGTAGAAGTGGGTATTTTCCTGAAGAATCTTGGATTTATTCACATAGTTTAAACTGAATTGTCATCTGTACATTCATTCCAGCCTGGAGATGACATCATTTTCATGGCAAAGAACTTGGAGAAGTTTTTTTTGGACAAACTATCCCAAATGCCAAAGGAGGAGTTTGTTACCACAGTCACTACAGTGGAGCCAGTAAAAGGAAAAAAGACAACTACAGGTGCATAATACGTGTTAATATCAAGTCTGCTTTCTAACCTAGGATTTAAAACAGTTTTGACTACTGCAAGCATAACTATCAGTAAAGCTGTATTAAATTATCCTGGCTTGTTTGAACATGTAAATTTTACCCCATGACAATTTCTCGCTGGGCAGCAACTATGGAGATCCAACATTGCAAGAAAATATACAAACTCTCAGATGGAATCACACTGGATTGGTACTTCAGACACTTGTGCAAATTTTATATATGACTGCTGCGTGATATGATGTAATAGAAGGCAAACTGCAGCTATTGTGCAGAGTTTATATTATTGCAATTTAGTCAGAAAGTGTCCTAAATATGTCACAATTTTTGTGCAGTTTTCTCTCAGTTCATTTGCAATAACCCCCACCCTCTACACCCCCAAAATTGTAAAAATTATTTAAACAAAATTCCAGATGCATAATGGCAAGGCCATGTGTTTTGAGACATTTTGGAAACTCTCTTGTGAATGCTGTTCACAATTTGCCACCAACAGTTGCAGCCCAGGGAGACACTTGCATAATTCATGTTCATGCTTGTACTTTGGTTCTCTGGTCAGCAGGTGCAGTAAAGCAGAGATCTCTTATGTCAAAAGTCATTCTCCAGCAGACGGTAACGGTTGTTCCTCTTGACATGCCTCAGACCAACCCATCCACCCAACTGTCTGCACAAACCACAGTGACCGTAAGATTAATTTTTGCTGTGTGAAACTGTAAATAGTGTCCTGTGTATTTATATTACACCAGATATACATTCTTTTTTTTTTTTTTTTTTTTTTTTTTTTTTTTTTTTTTTTTGTCTATTGTCATATTCCTCATAGTTAGATAAGTGAGCAAAAACAATTTGTAAACAGCCCAGCCGTTTTCCTGATCCAGCAGTACTCCTTTAGCATTGGCTTAGCGTAAAACACTGTAAATGAATGGCAACAACTAGCATGCTAGTAGTCACCATTCACTTAGTGTTTTACGCTAAGCTAAAGCTAAAGGAGTACTGCTCGATCGGGAAAACGGCTGGGCTGTTTACAAATTGTTTTTGCTCACTTATCTAACTATGAGGAATATGACAATAGACACAAAATCACTTTCTGGTGGAGTATCCCTTTAAGTCAATATCACAATTTATTGAGGAGTTCACCTCGATAATGATTAATGGATGATAACTACCCGTACACACAAAAACAAAAGCTGTCTACTAGATGGGACTGTGGCAGCATAATAGCTCCACAGCTTAAAATTTCCTACCAACACAAATATTTAAGATACAATCTGTTATATTCTACAGATGGATATTAAAGAGAGCTGCACCATGTGAATGTTGTCAGCTTTGAGTTGTTAGGTAATCAGGTTCTCTATAAAGTGTGTTTGAACTGCAGGTGGAGGACGTGTTACTTTGACTTGTAGCTAGTCTTTCAGCACAGTTTGTCTTTTGTTTTCATCTCATACTCCTTGCTGAATACATCATGTTGCCAAATGATTGATGAAGCATTTTTCTGGGAACAAGCTTCTCCTCAACCTAATTTACCCCCGACACCGCATAGCTTGTTGCCCACTTGGCGGCTGGCAGCAGTAAATCCACGGAGCACCGCGACACCGAGCAGAGAGCTGCCGCCAGTGGCAGGCAGTTACCAGCAGCCGTGAACGGCGAGCAGACGCGGCCCGCTAGTGACACAGAGCGATGAGCCCGCTGCTTCATGTTTGAATTATTATCATTTCCTTGTTTTTCCCTTCTTGCTACAAACTGAATGGGGGGGAGTCGCGTGACTAGTTGTGACGTGGACTCAACTAGTCACGTCACAGCTTCTTAAAGGGACATGGACATCCGCTACTTACTTGCATCTTTTCATTTTTTAAAAATCCCGGTTGTATGCAAAATGACGTCGGTAAAAGTTATAAAATTCGGTATTCGGTTATTTTCTATTTATCGCCCAGCCCTAATTTTAATTTTATGTAGATTGTTCCTTCAACTGATTTTTTAAATTTTTTAATCTATTATCTAAATGACAAATTTTTCATCCAAAATCCAAATCAGTTTATTTTAAACTGTTAAGTGGCTTTGCCTGTGACTGACGGATAATAAAAACAAATGGACTTTAAGGCAACTATGTGGAACATTTAAGCAAGAGAGCATTTTTTGAATCCAATGTACCACAGCCCCTCCCAAACATCTATTCTCCCTCCCTTCTGCTTTCTATAGCCCAACCTCGACACACGCGTCACTCTAAGTGGGCATAAACTCCGCCTTGACTCTCAGCTCCTGCTCAAACTGTATGACTATATCGCAGGATTAAATCATTCACAGCTCACAAATCATGTTCTCACTCTGTAGATGCTCTGAGACCTGACTGTCACTGTGCTTATGAAACACATCGCTCTTGAACACAACGGGGAGCTGCAAGAAGCAGAACCCAGAAATGAGGAGACACTCGGTCCAGCATGAGTGCTTGACCAAAATAAACGAGTATCCTTGTCAAGCCTTGCCATTCTGTGTGGAGAAATGTGTAAAACTAAAAATAAGCCCCTCAGTTGTCGGGGAATGGATAACTTTTTAGAAATGAGCTCTGACTTCTCCATGACCGGCTGAGACTAAACAGGAAGACACGGAGCGTCCTGGGAGCACAGCCCCCTCCTCTACAGGTTTGCCTGAAGCACATACACATTGACTGACAGCCGACAATGTGGAAACTTGAATTTTATTGGCTGAAAAAGTTTGCCGGTCAGAGAGAATTCAAAGGGGTCTATGGGAGGAAGGAGGGTCTTCAGAAGAATAACAGATGTTGTGAAACTCTACCCATAGATCATAGTTTACAACTGAACATTCATTTAAAGTGATAATATGCAACTTTTTCATATTTTTAAATCTTTTCCTTGAGCCAGTCTGTGCTAATATGACCCTTTACAGGGTTAATGAAAAGTCGCTTAGCCCCATCTGGTGATTAGATCCGGAATACCACGATTGCAAAATCTCCGTCACCGTCACAGTACCCAGGAAGTCACGCATCTCACGAGGGTTAGGCTAACCCAAAGTGGCTAGCTGTTATGCTAGTGCTGGAGTGTTTTAAGCTCATGATTCCTGATTTTTTCTTTCCATCTCTCCCTGCTTGAACACAGCCGATTTCTTTGAAGGAGTAAATAACCGCTCCTGTAGAAAGCTATGAAGGCTGAGGAGACATTTCAACAGTTAGATTTAGGCGTTTATAAGCTGAAACGATGGGCTAACTTTTTAATGGCAGTGATTTAAGATGGACACCAGAGGACACCCAAAACAAGCAAAACTGCATATTATCACTTTAAAACAAACTTTGATACATAGAAAAATGTTCCACATAGGAGCTTTAAATATGCACAATTAAACAATCATATTTTGTTTCAGCTAAGGATTTGTTTTAACATGTAACATCAATAAATGTTTAAATGGTTATTAAAATGATTCATAATTTGTTAATTTTTCATATTTAAATGCTATTTTTCTAGATTTTAACATTGTTTACAGTTGGTCACATCCAGTGTGATATAATAGAGCACTGAAGCTACTAAAAGCTGAAATCGGCCAGCAGCTTTTGATTGCTGAGGTGTGGAAGGACCTCTCCCCCGACCTGGACTTGACGAGCCACCCTTTTTCAGTGAAGAACCATGGTCTCAGACTTGGAGATGCGGATCTTCATGATCTTCATCTCGGTCACTTCACACTCGGCTGTAAACCTCCCCAGCAAGAGCTGTAGGTCAGAGCCTGATGAAGCTAGGAGGACCACATCTGCAAAAAGCAGAGACAAGAACCTCCTGCCACCAAACTCCACACCATGGCTAGAAATCCTGTCCATAAACGTTATGAACAGAACGGGCAGTCCTGGCGGAGTCCAACCTTCTCCGGGAACAGGTCTGACTTACTGCTGGCTATGTGGACCAAACTCGCACTCCTCTGGTACAGGGACTGAATGGCCCTTAACAAAAATCCATCCACCCCACCTTCCTGGAGCACCCCCCACAGGGTGCCCCTGGGGACACGGTCATAAGCCTTCTCCAAATCCACAGAACACATGTAGATTGGTTGGGCAAACTCCCATGACCCGTCCATCTCCCTAACAACTGTAAAGAGCTGGTCCACAGTTCCACGACCAGAACGAAAACCACATTGTCTCCTCCTCAATCTGAGATTCAACCATCAACCGGACTCTCCTCTCAGTACCCTGGAGAAGACCTTTCCTGGGAGGCTGAGGGGTGTGATTCCTCTGTAGTTGGAACACACCCAAATCCACTCAACAGTCTAAAATAAACTGATTTGAAATAAACTGATTTTGGTTTTTGAAAAAAGTTGGAATTTTGAATAATCAATAATTCCAAAAATCAGCTGATAGAACAATCAAAATAAAAATAATAATTAATGCAGCCCTAGTTTACATCCATGTTGTGCCGTGTTGACTACTGATGTAAAAAGATCCTGCTATAAACAAAGTATTGTGTGTTACCATGACATAAACCATAATGACTGATACTTGTATTCATCCTTTTGGGGGAATTCTCTCAACTCTGAGGAGCTTTGGGTGGCCATTTGGATGGCACCTGCAGGGTGAATTTTGGGTAGATGAATTTGTCCCCAAGAACGATTTGACACGTGGCCTGCCAAGGCTTGGGATGAAGTCATTCACCTTTCAATCAGTGGACAGCCGCTCTTCCCTTTTGAGCAACAGCCTCCACCAGTAGAGTAAAATATGAAATATGTTTTTAATCCATCCACCAATATGCTTTATTATAGTGTACAGCTCCACCAATGTATTTTATTATAGTGTACAGCTGACATAATATTGAAGTACACAACAGATCTGTCAATCATGCCCATCTAGAATCCATTGCATGTTTTTATTTAGTTTACTGCATGATGCCACAGCAGAAAAGAATAGGAGGAAGCATCAAACAATCTGATTTAGTGTATACTGATTATATCTTTCCCTATACTTCCTGTGTTGAACTGTAAGTTAGGTAAACTGCTTTAATTAGTATTTATATTGGTACTGTATCTGCAAGCAAACATTTTAAAATTAAATAAAAAGATCAAATCAAAAGTTAAGGTAACATATTTAAAGAAAGGTTAATTTTTTGCCCAACTGTTTTAATTCTTCAGATTAAAAAAGATTTGAAGAGGAAAGCAGATGTCACCAGCAGTGAGGCATCTCCTGGTGAGGAACATTCAGTGTCCTGCACACTGATCTCCAGGAGCGGCAATGGAAGGTCCATCAAGCCTCCTAAGAAAAATATGCCTGTGTTTGAGAGCAAGAGATTAAAACTGCCTGAGCAGCTCCAATACTGTGACAGTATCCTGAAGGAATTGGTTTCCAAAAGACACTATGCATATGCATGGCCCTTTTATATGCCGGTGGATGCAGTTGCTATGGGCTTGCACGATTACCATGACATCATCAAACAGCCTATGGACCTGAGCACCATCAGGGTAAAACTGTGTGTCAACTCTGGTTAATTAGAGAATTCAGCCTCACAATTCCTCTGTAAATGTTTCTTAAAATGGTTATTTCTTTAGAAAAAAATGGATCAGCAGGAGTATTCAAACGCCAAGGAATTTGCTGCTGATGTCCGTCTAATGTTCTCCAACTGCTACAGATACAATCCACCATCACATGAAGTGGTCCAAATGGCAAGAAAACTGCAGGTATTATTTTGCTTTTATTTGATCAGATTTAGGCTGTGATTCATTTTAATGCATTTTATTGTTTTGTGATTTTTCTTTGCTCTCAAACTGCCCCCCTCCAAACAGCTATTATTGGCAAAATAATATAAAATCATCCAAATCGGAACTTTCACTCACTTGTACAAAAGTCATACCTGATTCAGGATTAGAATCAATTTGCAGAGTGAATTGTTTTAAACAAATCTTCCTATTGGTATAATGTTTGTTAGAAATGTGAGTAGCTTCAATAGAAAGTTGAAGATTTTTTTTTATAAACAATAAAGTGAAACACTATACTACTTATTAATACTTATTATACTGGGAGTTTTTCTAAATCTGGATTATAGACCATTTACTGGTGGTGTGTTGTGTCAGGTGAGGTAGACAGCTGTCTGGAGCATTACTAACACTTTCTGTTGACATTAGAACATTCCTGAAGAAATTTTGAATGGTACCAATCAAATTAATTTCCTTCTATAAACCCAGTAGTAATTTGGCACTTAATTTTTCAACTTGAAGCCGTTTTTTTCTACAACAACAGTGTGAATGCTGAGGAAATATTTGAAGTTTTCTAAAGAAGTTACAATGAAGTTATATTTCAATAGCTGAATTCTAAATGTTTGGTTATTTGAATTTTAAAGATGGTTGATATTTTACCCTGTTAGCCTAAGAGGCAACACATTGGAAGGCTTTTCTTGGTTAGCCCAGAGATATTACCCCTCCAGCATGTCCTGGGTTGACCCCGGGGTCTCCCTCCCAAAGGACATGCTTGGAATATCTATAACACCTGTAGTCATTCAGGAGGCGTTCTGACCAAAACCCTGAACCACCACAGCTTTCTCCACTTTAAATCCCTCCTGGATGTCTGAGCTTCTCTGTCTCTAGGGACATGACCATAGATTGAACATATAGACTGATTAATTGAAAGCTTTGCTTTCTTAGCTCCCTCTTTACCACAATAGACTGGTTCAGCGTCCTCATCACTGCAGACGCAGCCCCAATCCGCCTTTCGATCTCCATCCCTCACTCGTGAACAAGACCTGAGATACTTAAATTATGCCACTTGAGGTAGGACCCCTCCCCTGACCTAGAGTTGGCAAGCCACCTTTTTCCAGTCGAGAACCATAGACTCAGATTTTGAGGTGCTGATCTTCATACCAGCTAATTGTTAGCCTCAAAGTAAATTCTTGGTTACAATATCATTTGTAAGCTGCTTTGGATAAAACGTCCGCTAAACACATAAACATAAAGAGCTGGTCCACAGATTTACAGGCAGGACAATGACCACATTGACAACCAAAATTGTATTTTAATTTCACAATATATAATTAATATATTGATGATGGTAATCTTGAGCTAATATGTACCTTTTGTTTGTGTAAATCACCACTGTTACAGTCTGTAAGTTGCTGTATGGTGTACTGGTGCCAAAAGTCATAACAGTACTATATTTCCAATCAAGCAGCACATTTTGATGAATGCTTCATCTTTTTCCAAAGCTGTTTAAAACAATGTCAAGATGGAAACAAATGGCGCTAAAGGCGCTTCAGTGCTTATTCTTCTTTACCCTTGATGACAAACATTTGATGTTCTTGACATAGGAAATAATGTTAGATTTTCTAGTGTTTTCAGCAACATTTGTTTGTATCAACAGGACATATTTGAGACTCGGTTTCTGAACATTCCCCATGAACCAGAAGGTTGTTCCACGTCTCTTCAGCATCCTGATAAAGGGAATGGAAGCAGAGTTGGAAGTCTCTCAACCTCGGAGAGTTCTGAAAGTGAAAGCACATCAGAGTCGGAGGGGTCATCAGGAAAGTTTGCCGTACAGTTGGCTCATCTAGAGGAGAGGGTTGGCATCACATATTAATGCAACAGTTTTTTTGGTGTTGTTTTTTTTACCAGTTCCACTGGGTGTGCACTTTGTCTGCTTTTCTAGTTTAACGTTTTTGTTTTTTAACAGTTGGAATCTGTTCGTGATCAGCTGAACAGACTCACTCAAGAACCACCATTAAAACCTAAAGGGAAAGAGAAGCTGAAAAAAGAAAAGACATCTATTGAAAAGGTCCCTTCTCGACTAAAAAACACTTCTCCAAAGCACCAAACCATTGTGGGAAAAAACATAAAATGCAAGAGTACTGTTTTGTAAGTTAAACCAAAAAGACTACTTAATATGGCTCACATTTTTTCTTTACTACTGCAGATGTGGAGCTGTACAGTATATAAAATGTGCGCAGCATAATCTTAGATGTTTCTGTGTGTTTAGACATGGAAGCAGACCTCATTGCTACAAGGTACCCATGGAATCATCAGTGCCAGTCACATACCAGGAGATGAAGCAGTTAAAATTGGACATCAACAAAGTTCCTGGTAACAAACTGTGTGAGTTGCTGAGCATCATTCGGAACAGGGAGACGTGTATACAAGATCTTTCTCATGATGAGATTGAAGTCGACTTTCAAATGCTCAAGACTTCAACTCTAAGAGCCCTACAGAGGTTTGTCGCATTGTGTCTCGAACGCAAAAATCAAGGTAAAGGTATGTACACCTTAGACTTTGCCTAAAGTATAAAGCTTCCTATTCAGTGATAGTCATGGCTGCTCTTTTTGGTTCTGTAGAAAAGAAACTGAAGACCAAAGGAGGAATACAGACTGCGAAATTAAGGAATGGTACAAAACTAAAGGTCATCAACAATGAAACGTGTGAACTTAAAGAAAAAAAGCCTCAAGGTAAGAGTTGCATTTGATATAACTTTTATTTAAATAACTTTTAACACAAAGCTTTGAGGATTAAAATTGAACTCTTCTTGTAAGTGGCTGAAGTCGTTGCCTCGCCTGACAGCGGCAGCCAGTCTCGCCTCAGCGACAGCAGCAGCTCATCCAGTACCGGCAGCAGTTGTACTAGTACTTTTTCTAGTACTTCTGATAACAGTGACTCTGAATCAGGTTAGCCTTTCTCCACAACTCCCTCCTCATTTTCCTTCACACTTGGTGCCTCTTCTTGATTGCACAAAAAATATTAACTTGTTGTCTTTATTTATAACTTGTTTCTTCAGTTATATTTATTATTGTTTGAGTGGCTTTTACTGTTTTGGGTCTTTATAGCATACGATGGGTATAAAAAACAATTAATCATTGGTGTGATCGCCAAGGAGTGCCAGGGCATCCATTACAGAGTGTCACTGCAGTATTCATGTTTCAGTAATCACACTAATTGATACACACCTGATCACAATTAATGCACCAATTAGTGTAGTTGCTATATAAGTTGAAGACGTATGTATGAACATACTGTGATAGAACTCCTAAATAGGGCTGGATACGAAAAATAATTTTTTCAATACTACTACTTTAACGATACCTGGTTTTCGATATCCGTACCTTTAACGATACACTTTCTGTACCTATATGTATAATTCTGAGAGAAAATAACAAAAATACTAAAAGTTTTTTAAAATTAAACCAAAATTCATTGTTTGGCATATTTATGCTTTTATTAATATTATTTATTGCTTACCTTGGGAACTTTTCTTATCTGTCTTCCCCTCACACACCTCCTGATGCAGCAGAGGCTGCAAACTCGGGTCTGCTTTTTTTTTTTTTTTTTTGCGCAGTTGGACTGCAACTCTCAAGTTAATTCCATTCACGATGAGTTGCTTTGACTAATTGCTGGTATTCCTGTTTTTTGCGGCTCAAATCTTATTGCATATGTTGCATTTTGCTCTGTTCCTGTTTACCTTTCCAAAATGCAGCCAAACTTTAAATATTTTTGGCATTTTCAACCCAGAAGTTGCTTAGCTTGCAGGAGAACTGTTGTTGAGATGGAGAGAAGGGGCTACTGTAGGGCTGGGCAATATGGCCTCAAATCAATATCACGGTTTATTGAGGAGTTCACCTCGATAACGATAAATGGACGATAACTACCTGTACGGCAAAAACAAAAGTTGTTCACTAGGTAGACTCTGGCAGCATAATTGCTCCACAGACTAAAATTTCCTGCACAATATTTAGGATACAATCTGTTATATTCTACAGATGGATATTACAGAGAGCTGCATCATGTGAATATTGTCAGCTTTGAGTTGTTGGTAGGGATGTCCCGATCAGGTTTTGTTGCCCTCGAGTCCGAGTCTGAGTCATTAGATTTTGAAGATCTGCCGATCCCGAGTCCCGATCCGATCTTTTTAATATGTTGTTGTGATCAACTTCATAAAGCCTCCAGACACAGACATACTCACACTTTCTGCTTCAAGCTGCTTCTGTGTTCTACTTTGTCGACGTTTAACTAATAAAAACAAACAAGCCACAAAATGATGTCATGCTGCAGACATAAATCCATCCATCTGTATAATCTATCATATCCATATATTTTTAAATACTTAAACATATATTCTCTGTGCACAAAATTAGTTTGTGGTTAAAGTAACCTTTTGAGGAAAATATTTTTTTCCTACAGCTGTTCAGGTGCAGAAATGTCAACATTATTTTAACACTCTGGTCCATTTTTTGCCCAGAAAGAACAAACTTGTTAACTGACAATGACCCGATCATTTCTTAAGTCATCAGCTTCTCCTTCACTCCTCCTGTTTTATCCTCTGACTGCAGCAGCTCTGAACAACTACTTAATTAGACTATTTGGAGAAATCCGTCAGTGTTTGCGTTTTGGAGCGACATTTAATCAGGAAGCTCCTCCTCAGAAAGCGCTTTTTAAAAATCTAAACATCGCTCAATTTATTTCCCGACGGAGGGCGGGTGTTGTGCTGCGCACGGAGCAGAATCTCCTCCTGAGGCAGGAGGGAGACGCGGCGTAGGGGGAACGAGTTAGCGCGGGTATGACTCGCTCCACGTCGGCCTCGCCGCCTCCTCCAGACCGAGTACTCCCGTCGGTGCTTACTTTCCGTTCAGGGGGAGGACGAATCCTGGCGGCGGGTGTGGAGTGAGCGGCGAACCCGGTCGCTGCTCCATAAGCTGCGTGTCTCCCGGTCTCAGCCCCCTCCCTCCTCCTGGACCGGCGGAAACTGATTCAAACTCTGATTATGGTTAATATAAGTGCACAAATATAGACTATATATAAATCCCATGTGCTTTAGATTGTTTAACGTATATTTAAAAACCCAAACTTCCTTCTGAAGGCATAGCGGCTTTTATTTTGGCGGGGCAGTGCGCTTGTAGAGGAAACCCGAGTCCAGATCGGGAGGTGACGTCCGATACCGATCGAGTCCAAAATCATGTGATCGGGGCCGATTTCCGATCACGTGATCGGATCGGGACATCCCTAGTTGTTAGGTAATCAGGTTCTCTATAAAGTGTTTTTGAACTGCAGGTGGAGGATGTGTTACCTTGACTTGTTACTAGTCTTTCTACAAAGTTTGACTTCTGTCTTTTGTTTTTGTTTTTATCACAACCTCCTAGCTAAAGAGCCGGAGAGTGGCCGGTCTGGTAACCTGAGGGTCACCGGTTCGATCCCCAGCTCTGGCTGGGTTAGATTGTCGTTGTGTCCTTGGGCAAGACACTTCACCCAACTTGCCTGTGTGAATGTGAGTGTGACTGTGTGTGAATGTTGGTGGTGGTCAGAAGGGCCGATGGCGCAGAATGGCACCTCGCTTCTGTCAGACTGCCCCAGGGCAGCTGTGGCTACAGACGTTAGTCGTAGTTTACCACCACCGGTGAGAATGACTGTGTGAATGAATAATGCAACTCTGTAAAGCGTCTTTGAGTGACCTAGAAAAGCGCTATATAAAACTGATGCATTATTATTATTATTATTATTATTATTATTAAATCCATCATGTTGCCAAATGATTGATAAAGCATTTTTCTGGGAATAAGTGTCTCCTCGACTAAATTTACTGCTGACACTGCTCCAGCCTGTAGCCCACTCGTGACTGGCTGCAGTAAACCGCAGAGCGCTGCGACACCAAGCAGAAAGCTGCCCTAAGTGGCGGGCAGCTGCAGGCTGTTGCCAGCAGCCGTGAAGAGCGAGCAGACGTGGCCCGATAGTGACACAGAGCGACAAGCCCGCTGCTTCATGTTTGATTCTCCATTTCCTTCCTTCTTGTTACAAACTGGATGGGGGGAGTCTTGTAACTAGCTGTGACGCCGACTCAACTAGTCACGTCACAGCTTCTTAAAGAGACATGGACATCCGCAACCTACTCACATCTTTTCATTTTTTAAATACCGTACATACCATTATGGGCTAATTGACGTCGATAAGAGTTATAAAATTTGGTTTTTGGACATTTTCTGTTTATCGCCCAGTCCTAGGCTGCTGTATGTGAGTGAGGAAGCTTTTCTCCTCCACGCATCACATAATGTGGAACAAAGCTGGATGAAATGGAGCAGCTCATTTACAGGGACATTTTATTGTAAAAGTACCGAAATCTTTTTTTTTGGTACCAATACCTATCGAATGCTTTCAGTCGGTAGCAAAGAAGTACTGTGTTTTGGTACCCAGCCCTACCCCTAAATGCAACCTACAGTATTTTCATTCTGATTCTCATTTTCATTCTGTTCAGAGACGGGGTGTGGGCTGACTGTTAGTTTTGTGCACATTGGTCTACAAATCCTACAATGCAGCTTAAATTTACCAATTTCCCATCTCACTGTCTCTACTGCCAGTTTCCCGTCTCCAGAATGTACTTACACCAATGTCAGAGTTCAATGAAAGTTACTGTGGTGAATCCCGTCCTGGAGGTGGGGTCGCAACAAGACAATCACAAAGTGGAGAAGAGTGGTTTAGGTGTAAAACAGGATTTATTTACAGGAATGTGTATAGTATGTACAATCCTAGTGGGAGGAGGAGGGGACATAGAAGGTGCCAAAATCAAAGAAAAACAGTAACAAAACAAAACACCATAATGCTCTAACTCAAACCCTTCAGATATAAAATAACCAAACAAAATCTTACCTAACCTAACAAAAGGATTTGTTAAAACATTACATAAGGTGGCACGCTCTGCTTACCTAGTGTTTCTAGACACAAATCAACCTGTCCGCAGATGTCCACCACTTCCTCACGACATACCTGTGAGGCCAAGTCACAAGCAGCTTTTTGAAAAATGAGGAGCAAAGGGAGAGTGATTATATCAGCTAGTGTGAGAACCAGTCAATGAATGAGCCCCTGAGACAGTCAGTGAATCAGCTAGAGAGCTCCTCGATCAGCTCCAGGTGTGCTTTTTATGGTCATCCTCTGCAGCTGATTGGCCCAACAAACACACAGCAACCAATGAGAGCAGGCAGGGGAGATCACACAGGTCTGTCCCAGGCAGCCACACCTTAGAAGCAGAGCACAATCAGACAAAAACAACCAGCATTGCCTGACATGTAACAGTTATTTCTCTGTCAGGTTTTTTCAAAAAGTCACAAAGTTTGCGTAGAAAGTGACTTGCGCTACTTTCAGACCCCGTTTTGTGTGTAAGCAGCTCTATAAGACCCCTAGTCTGGATTGAGATCTGGTGACTGTGGAGGTCACTCGAGTCCAGTTAGAGCTGCATCTAATATTTTAGTAACTGAGTATTCTACCTAATGGGGTTTATGCACGGTCACTTCCTGGTTGCGATAGACTCAGCCCCTCCCTTCCGGTTCAACGCTGTTCCCACACAAACTGGACAAAATTGATTTTTTTTTACCCGTTTTCTTCAAGACCTGCCGCGCATCACGGTAAACGATGTCCACCGGATTTTTGAAAAACACACAGAGACGTCTGTGAGCAAGCGGGTGAAGGACTTTAAGCTGTATATAACCAGCTTTATTCATGAAATTGAAGGTAAGCTAACAGCGTTAGCTCGTAGCTTCCATCATCAAAAAACAGTGAAACAAATCTATATAGCCGTGATCGTGGGCTCCAACTGCTTCCCAACTTTCAACTTTCTCTGGTCTAGCTGTACGTTATCAAACACCAAGTCTTCATTCACCAAAAGAATAGTTGTTCCAGTGAAATTACACACGAACGGCGCCGCGCCTCCTCCTTTAGCCTCCTCCACTCGGCTCTTTGACTACTGTGCTGCAAAGTGTCGACTGCAGACACGGTGTGGTTAGAAATGATCACGTTTTCTCTTCTTAAGTTCGCAATCCTTCCTTTTTGTAGTTATTTATTCAGTGGAAATGTGTGGAAACTGACTGATGAATTATACAGGTAGTGCAGAATTATTAGGCAAATGAGTATTTTGACCACATCATCCTCTTTATGCATGTTGTCTTACTCCAAGCTGTATAGGCTCAAAGCCTACTACCAATTAAGCATATCAGGTGATGTGCATCTCTGTAATGAGAAGGGGTGTGGTCTAATGACATCAACACCCTATATCAGGTGTGCATAATTATTAGGCAACTTAACAAAAACAAATATATACCCATTTCAATTATTTATTTTTACCAGTGAAACCAATGTAACATCTCCACATTCAGAAATATACATTTCTGACATTCAAAAACAAAACAAAAACAAATCAGTGACCAATATAGCCACCTTTCTTTGCAAGGACACTCAAAAGCCTGCCATCCATGGATTCTGTCAGTGTTTTGATCTGTTCACCATCAACATTGCGTGCAGCAGCAACCACAGCCTCCCAGACACTGTTCAGAGAGGTGTACTGTTTTCCCTCTTTGGAAATCTCACATTTGATGATGGACCACAGGTTCTCAATGGGGTTCAGATCAGGTGAACAAGGAGGCCATGTCATTAGTTTTCCTTCTTTTATACCCTTTCTCGCCAGCCACGCTGTGGAGTACTTGGTGTGATGGAGTATTGTCCTGCATGAAAATCATGTTTTTCTTGAAGGATGCAGACTTCTTCCTGTACCACTGCTTGAAGAAGGTGTCTTCCAGAAACTGGCAGTAGGACTGGGAGTTGAGCTTGACTCCATCCTCAACCCGAAAAGGCCCCACAAGCTCATCTTTGATGATACCAGCACAAACGAGTACTCCACCTCCACCTTGCTGGCGTCTGAGTCGGACTGGAGCTCTCTGCCCTTTACCAATCCAGCCACGGGCCCATCCATCTGGCCCATCAAGACTCACTCTCATTTCATCAGTCCATAAAACCTTAGAAAAATCAGTCTTGAGATATTTCTTGCCCAGTCCTGACGTTTCAGCTTGTGTGTCTTGTTCAGTGGTGGTCGTCTTTCAGCCTTTCTTACCTTGGCCATGTCTCTGAGTATTGCACACCTTGTGCTTTTGGGCACTCCAGTGATGTTGCAGCTCTGAAATATGGCCAAACTAGTGGCAAGTGGCATCTTGGCAGCTGCA
The DNA here is from genome assembly GCA_006937965.1 of Callopanchax toddi. Lineage (NCBI taxonomy): Eukaryota > Metazoa > Chordata > Actinopteri > Cyprinodontiformes > Nothobranchiidae > Callopanchax > Callopanchax toddi. The sequence goes on from SSNR01000158.1 coordinate 1,220,606, forward strand.
CGCTTGACTCTTCTCAGTTCATGGGCAGTTATTTTGCGCCTTGGTTTTTCCACACGCTTCTCGCGACCCTGTTGACTATTTTGAATGAAACGCTTGATTGTTCGATGATCACGCTTCAGAAGCTTTGCAATTTTAAGTGTACTGCATCCCTCTGCAAGATATCTCACTATTTTTGACTTTTCTGAGCCTGTCAAGTCCTTCTTTTGACCCATTTTGCCAAAGGAAAGGAAGTTGCCTAATAATTATGCACACCTGATATAGGGTGTTGATGTCATTAGACCACACCCCTTCTCATTACAGAGATGCACATCACCTGATATGCTTAATTGGTAGTAGGCTTTGAGCCTATACAGCTTGGAGTAAGACAACATGCATAAAGAGGATGATGTGGTCAAAATACTCATTTGCCTAATAATTCTGCACTACCTGTATAATTCATCAGTCAGTTTCCACACATTTCCACTGAATAAATAACTACAAAAAGGAAGGATTGCGAACTTAAGAAGAGAAAACGTGATCATTTCTAACCACACCGTGTCTGCAGTCGACACTTTGCAGCACAGTAGTCAAAG
>SSNR01000158.1:1223603-1271103 GCA_006937965.1 Callopanchax toddi
AAATATATACCCATTTCAATTATTTATTTTTACCAGTGAAACCAATGTAACATCTCCACATTCAGAAATATACATTTCTGACATTCAAAAACAAAACAAAAACAAATCAGTGACCAATATAGCCACCTTTCTTTGCAAGGACACTCAAAAGCCTGCCATCCATGGATTCTGTCAGTGTTTTGATCTGTTCACCATCAACATTGCGTGCAGCAGCAACCACAGCCTCCCAGACACTGTTCAGAGAGGTGTACTGTTTTCCCTCTTTGGAAATCTCACATTTGATGATGGACCACAGGTTCTCAATGGGGTTCAGATCAGGTGAACAAGGAGGCCATGTCATTAGTTTTCCTTCTTTTATACCCTTTCTCGCCAGCCACGCTGTGGAGTACTTGGTGTGATGGAGTATTGTCCTGCATGAAAATCATGTTTTTCTTGAAGGATGCAGACTTCTTCCTGTACCACTGCTTGAAGAAGGTGTCTTCCAGAAACTGGCAGTAGGACTGGGAGTTGAGCTTGACTCCATCCTCAACCCGAAAAGGCCCCACAAGCTCATCTTTGATGATACCAGCACAAACGAGTACTCCACCTCCACCTTGCTGGCGTCTGAGTCGGACTGGAGCTCTCTGCCCTTTACCAATCCAGCCACGGGCCCATCCATCTGGCCCATCAAGACTCACTCTCATTTCATCAGTCCATAAAACCTTAGAAAAATCAGTCTTGAGATATTTCTTGCCCAGTCCTGACGTTTCAGCTTGTGTGTCTTGTTCAGTGGTGGTCGTCTTTCAGCCTTTCTTACCTTGGCCATGTCTCTGAGTATTGCACACCTTGTGCTTTTGGGCACTCCAGTGATGTTGCAGCTCTGAAATATGGCCAAACTAGTGGCAAGTGGCATCTTGGCAGCTGCACGCTTGACTCTTCTCAGTTCATGGGCAGTTATTTTGCGCCTTGGTTTTTCCACACGCTTCTCGCGACCCTGTTGACTATTTTGAATGAAACGCTTGATTGTTCGATGATCACGCTTCAGAAGCTTTGCAATTTTAAGTGTACTGCATCCCTCTGCAAGATATCTCACTATTTTTGACTTTTCTGAGCCTGTCAAGTCCTTCTTTTGACCCATTTTGCCAAAGGAAAGGAAGTTGCCTAATAATTATGCACACCTGATATAGGGTGTTGATGTCATTAGACCACACCCCTTCTCATTACAGAGATGCACATCACCTGATATGCTTAACTGGTAGTAGGCTTTGGAGCCTATACAGCTTGGAGTAAGACAACATGCATAAAGAGGATGATGTGGTCAAAATATTCATTTGCCAAATAATTCTGCACTGCCTGTATTCAGCTGATGCGGTACACAACTGAACACAGCAGTGTTCAGCTGTCGAGGCTTCCCGTCGCTGATACTTATATGATGGCTTCATTTCTTAGTGCTATAATATATACAGTGGGGCAAAAAAGTATTTGGTCAGCCACCGATTGTGCAAGTTCTCCCACTTAAAATGATGGCAGAGGTCAGTAATTTTCATCATAGGTACACTTCAACTGTGAGAGACAGAATGTGAAAAAAAAAATCCATGAATTCACATGGTAGGATTTTTAAAGAATTTATTTGTAAATTAGGGTGGAAAATAAGTATTTGGTCAATAACAAAAATTCAACTCAATACTTTGTAACATAACCTTTGTTGGCCATAACAGAGGTCAAACGATTACTATAGGTCTTTACCAGGTTTGCACACACAGTAGCTGGTATTTTGGCCCATTCCTCCATGCAGATCTTCTCGAGAGCAGTGATGTTTTGGGGCTGTCGCCGAGCAACACGGACTTTCAACTCCTTCCACAGATTTTCTATGGGCTTGAGGTCTGGAGACTGGCTAGGCCACTCCAGGACTTTCAAATGCTTCTTACGGAGCCACTCCTTTGTTGCCCGGGCAGTGTGTTTGGGATCATTGTCATGTTGGAAGACCCAGCCACGTTTCATCTTCAAAGCTCTCACTGATGGAAGGAGGTTTTGGCTCAAAATCTCACGATACATGGCCCCATTCATTCTTTCCTTAACACGGATCAGTCGTCCTGTCCCCTTAGCAGAAAAACAGCCCCAAAGCATGATGTTTCCCCCCCCATGCTTCACAGTAGGTATGGTGTTCTTGGGATGCAACTCAGTATTCTTCTTCCTCCAAACACGACGAGTTGAGTTTAGACCAAAAAGTTCTACTTTGGTTTCATCTGACCACATGACATTCTCCCAATCCTCTGCTGTATCATCCATGTGCTCTCTGGCAAACTTCAGACGGGCCTGGACATGCACTGGCTTCAGCAGCGGAACACGTCTGGCACTGCAGGATTTGATTCCCTGCCGTTGTAGTGTGTTACTGATGGTGACCTTTGTTACTTTGGTCCCAGCTCTCTGCAGGTCATTCACCAGGTCCCCCCGTGTGGTTCTGGGATTTTTGCTCACCGTTCTCATGATCATTTTGACCCCACGGGATGAGATCTTGCGTGGAGCCCCAGATCGAGGGAGATTATCAGTGGTCTTGTATGTCTTCCATTTTCTGATAATTGCTCCCACAGTTGATTTTTTCACACCAAGCTGCTTGCCTATTGTAGATTCACTCTTCCCAGTCTGGTGCAGGTCTACAATTCTTTTCCTGGTGTCCTTCGAAAGCTCTTTGGTCTTGGCCATAGTGGAGTTTGGAGTCTGACTGTTTGAGGCTGTGGACAGGTGTCTTTTATACAGATAATGAGTTCAAACAGGTGCCATTAATACAGGTAACGAGTGGAGGACAGAAAAGCTTCTTAAAGAAGACATTACAGGTCTGTGAGAGCCAGAGATTTTCCTTGTTTGAAGTGACCAAATACTTATTTTCCACCCTAATTTACAAATAAATTCTTTAAAAATCCTACCATGTGAATTCATGGATTTTTTTTCCACATTCTGTCTCTCACAGTTGAAGTGTACCTATGATGAAAATTACTGACCTCTGCCATCATTTTAAGTGGGAGAACTTGCACAATCGGTGGCTGACCAAATACTTTTTTGCCCCACTGTATATCATACTATACTATACTATACTATCACTCTTTTTGATTATAAACAATATCTTTAGCTGGAAATGCACTCTAACTCTGGAAATCTTCACGTTTCAAATGGAACCGGAAATGGTCCCGCGAGTTAATTTTAAGCCGGAAGTTCTACTAAGTACTCTGTGCATAAAGCCTATTTACCATTAATTAGCAGAATACTCAAATATAAATGTGATACACCAGCTGTTACTAAACTCCTTGTTGTTAGATCTGCATACGCTCTCATGCACAGGTGGATATCAGAGTGCTGCTAAAACTGTTATTTCTAAATGAGTCTATTTAAGATCCTTTTCAGCACTTTTGACTTACCTGTGGAAAGTATTCACTCCCTTCAATGCTTTATTGCTTTTATAAATCAATTATGAGCTACATAATGTGACTCCTTTGACAATTTTATTTACAAAAAAAACTTTATTGTCAAAATAAAAACTGATTTCTTCAAAAGGATGTTTCAATAAAAATATATGTGATTGCATAAATATTCACCCCCTTCAAGTATATATTTAGTAGAAGCACCTCTGGTTGTAATCACAGCACTGAGCCTGAGTAGACGGGTCTCTGTCAGGCTGCACATCTGGACACTACAGTTCTCTTGTCTTCATTCTTCCTTCCAAAATTGTTCCAGCTCTGTCAGGTTGTCTGTTTGAACTTCAGAAAGTTTTCTTCACTATATCTAGATTCCTGTGTTACTGCCATATGAGTGGCTAATTAGATATTTGTGGTAACAAGCAATTGAACAGGTTAATGTATAACTTGTTCATTTTTTACATGCAGTTATTTTGAGTGTGGGTCTTTGCAGTTTGCAGCAACACATGATTTTACTGCTCTGTATAATCGCACAGTTTGACAAAGGAGCAGGTTGAGAATCATTTTAAAGAGCAAATTGCAGGTTTTTATTTTTATTTTTATTCAGATAAAATTCTGTCCAAAAATACTATTTGAAATGTTTGAGGGTATTTTGTTTTACAATACATTTTTAAACAATTTTTCTAGTCAAAAGTGCCCCTTTTTGCAAAGCTTCTAAAAACACACACAAAAAAAATTTTTGGGACCTGTGACGTAATTAGAGGGAGTCCTAACACTAGGTGGCGCTGCACAGTGTTGCCAGATGTAGATAAATAAAGTATTTGTAGGATAATTTAACACTATATGATCAATAATTCCATAAATATGATAATTTGAGCCCTTTGTTGTGTGGAGTTTGTGTAAGACATGCTTGTTTTAATCATTGTGTTAGATTTTTTAAAGCTACTACTACTACTTTAACATCTCCAGACTGGCACCGCTCTAGTCTGCCAGCTGCCTGCTCGCTGTCGGCGATGAGTTGTTAGTTTTAGGTTAGAACGCTGTTTAATCGAGTCAGTGTGTATTCATTTTTCTCAAAAATGCTTAATTATTGTGTTTGTGAATGCCAATCACCAGTCTGTCAGGACAGCGAGTCAACAAGAGCGGGACGGCTTCCTTACCTGCATGGTGACTTCTTCTGTTTGGTGACGAAAAATCCCGGCGGTCTTAGTCTAGTCCAGGACTGGATGTGATGGAGTCCCACATACTGACAAAAAACATTCAGTGTGACTCTAAACAGGTGCCGTGACTTTGCAGCTAATGCCGCTTACAGACCAGTACCCGCTCTGCTCGGTTTTGCCCGGTTCAAACCTTTCAGATACGGCCCGCTTGTCCGGTTTCGGAGCCGAGCCCATACTTTTTCACGATCCTGCTCCTCCATGGTCTGAGCGGGGCCACTCAGCCGGGCTACACGCCCACTGCGAACTGATTGGTTGGCTGGAGTCTCACGCTTATTTATAGGCTTGGCGTTTGTCTGCGTCTTCAGCCCCGCTGCTGCAGCAGAACGGCTTCCTGCATCATGCGACACATTATGTCATGCTGTTCACGGAGCTGGTTCGTCGCATCATATCAGCGCTGTCCTTAACTTTTCGGGGTTTTCTCCTTCCTGGCCCAATCTGTTCCGCCATCCGCTCGAATCCTTCAGCTGCATCCCGTGAAACTTCTTTATAAACTCATTTCTTACCGATCCATCTACCTCGTCCTGTATGCAGCTGATTGCCCAATGTTTGGAGCTCTGAAGGTGATCAAACCTGGTGCTAAATGCTGGCATTTTCTCATATCTGTGTACGGTCGGACCGCTGCCGACAGATGAGGAGGTGGGTCTGGATCGGTGAATCCCTCGCGGTCCGCGTTACAGGACGGATTGTTTTTATCTTAATAAAATAACTTCTCACTATAGTAATAAAATAATGGCACTCCAGGATTTGTTTTGCTCATCACAAGCAGTGATCAGTGGATCAGTTTTCTATATAGAGAACAAACTGTCTCCCTAGATTTACGTCACTTTTGTTCTGGCAGAAAAATAGAAAATTCTCACAAAAATGACTCCAAAAGCCTAAATAAGCTGAGTTTGTGTAAATTTTTATTCATAAAACGTTTCTATGTCTCTAAACATTTGTTTAGGGGGGTCTTTAACCTGCAACTTGCTCTTTAAGATCAGAACTAAGATGCCTAACTGAAAGATTTGGTGACTATGAAGTTGTCCATGTCCACATTTTTCAGTGCCAGGAACAAAGAAATCTCAAGATTCTTGCCAAATGGTTATGAAGGTAACTGAATGCATTATAAATGGAGTCACACTGAGCAAAAATATGTCTGCTTGACTGCTACGTACCTTAATAATCTATTTTTATCAAATTATAATATTTTATTATACAAAAACTGCTAGCAGTAAGCAGATGTTTGAGACTTAATGTTTAACAAAGGTTTCAACGGTACCTTTTCAGCTTCTTCCTCCTGGAAAATCTGTGGTTACAGGAAACAAATGTTACCCAGTGCAGCAAGATGCAGACCTGACCTGTGATGAGCTGATTTTATCACCTCCAGGTAATTCTTTTTACTCTTCTTTAATTTAACAAAGTCCTGGTTTCTATAGTGCATGAGCAGTTCCTCTACAACACACCCTGTACTGGATCAGATGGTCAATAACACTGTCACCATTCACACTTCTGAAAAAGAATGTCCTGTAAACATGAACGCTTTCTGCTCCTTATCAAAGACTGCTGCTGTACATTGAGCAGGGGAGGAAAAAAACAGACAGTGAGGGAAAATAAATATTTGAGACATCACAGATTTTTTGTCTTTTTTTCTTTTAGTTTTTCTAATTAAAAAGAATAGAGAGGTCTGTAGTTTTCCTCCTAGGAACACCTCAACTGTGAGAGACAATCTAAAAATAAATGTTTTTTTTTAGGGCCGGGAATCGATTAAAATAAATTAACTAATTAATCGCAAATCTGAACAAAATTAATCGCAGTTAATCGCATTTAAAAATTAATCGCAATTAATTGCATTAAAAATAAATCGCAATTCATCGCTTCTTTTCAGAAAAAAGAAATTACATGTAGTTTAAGATGTTCATCCATGAAATATGCCAAAATGTTTTTAAAAATAATTTTTAAAGCTTTTATAATTTATGAAAAAATGCATTTAAATTTCATTTCAGTTCAAAACAGTTGAAAACCAAAAATTCCTGACTAAAACTGGACAGTCCCTAAATACAGTACTTTATAAATCTATTTGTTTATTTTATGTACAATTTCAGAAGGGTAGTGTTTTAAAATAGTAATAAAAGATTTCCAACATGTGGAAACACTATGAGAGAATCATTTTTTGCAGTGTTCAAACTGACCCACGGTCTGCCTCGTTTTCAGTGAGGGGTCCGAGTCAGTTCTCTATTGTTTAAAGTCTGGGAATGGGATCGCCTTGGTCTGGTACAGGTTTTACTTTTCAGATAGGGGTAGGGGGTCTGGGTTTCTCGTACCGAGCCAAACTGAAACCTCCGCTCGGACCTCGGTGTCAGACCGGGACAACTAGACCCGTAACACCTGCTCACTGCGGAACTGAACTGAACGGGACCGTACGGCGAGAAAGAAGCAGGAATTAATCTAAATGCTAGAGACCGTCCAGTTTCACCGCCGATTACTTTTGGTTTTCACGGTGGAAAGAGCGGAGAGTTCCGCGACCGGGTAGACCGGTGAACTGATGACATCCGAAGAAGCGGGTGGGGCGGGCTGGACCCATACGAATGATAAAGGGAGGATATTGACACGGGCTGGGAGCTGTCTGTGAGTCTGGGCAGCAGGAAATCAGGCTGACAAGCGCTCCGCCTTGCTTCAAACACAAGTTGCGTTAATTGCGTTAATTGTTTTTAAAGCGTTACGTCTTTCAAATTAATCAAGCGTTATTAACGCGCTAAAGTCCCGGCCCTAGTTTTTTTTAATTAATTTTATAGAAAAATATAACTTATTTTGTACAGAAAGAAACCTTTGTTTATAGTTCCAGAGGTTGGACATTTTCTGCAGTTCTTGACCAGGTTACCATCACTACAGCAGGATTTCTGACCCACTCCTCCATGCAGATCTTCCCCAGATCTTTCAATAGGGGATGGAATGTTCAGGGTCCTCACGATTCGATTCAATTACGATTAGGGGAGCTGCAATGCGATTATAAAATTATTATAGATGCATCTAAATACATTGTTCTTTCCTCTCACCTTCCTGCCATGTGACAAGTTGTTTCACTTTCACTTTTTAATACTTGGTTGCAAATCCTTTGCAGTCAATTCCAGCCTGAAGTCTGTAACACATAGACATCACCAGACACTGGGTTTCATCCCTGGTGATGCTCTGCCAGGCCTCTACTGCAACTGTCTTCAGTTCCTGCTGGTTCTTGGGGTGTTTTCCCTTCAGTTTTATCTTCAGCAAGTGAAATGCATGCTCAGTCAGATTCAGGTCAGGTGATTGACTTGGCCATTGCATAACATTCCACTTCTTTGCCTTGAAAAAATCTCTGGTTGCTTTTGCAGTATGCTTTGGGTCATTGTCCATCTGCACTGTAAAGTGCCGTTCAATGAGTTTTGAAGCATTTGGCTGAATCTGAGCAGATAATATTGCCTGAAACATTTCAGAATTCCTCCTGCTGCTTTTGTCAGCAATCACATCATCAATAAAGACAAGAGAACCAGTTCCATTGGCAGCCATACAGGCCCACGCCATGACACTACCACCACCATGTTTCACTGATGAGGTGGTATGCTTAGGATCAGGAGCAGTTCTCCCATCACTCTGGTACAAGTTGATCTTGGTCTCATCTTTTTACAGGATGTTGTTCCAGAACTGTGAAGGCTGTTTTAGATGACGTTTGGCAAACTCTAATCTGGCCTTCCTGTTTTTGAGGCTCACCAATGGTTTACATCTAGTGGTGAACCCTCTGGTGAAGTCTTCTCTTGATTGTTGACTTTGAGACGCACACACACACACACACACACACACACACACACACACACACACACACACACACACACACACACACACACACACACACCTACCTTCTGGAGAGTGTTCTTGATCTGGCCAACTGTTGTGAAGGGTGTTTTCTTCACCAGGGAAAGTAAGTAAGTAAAGTTTATTTATATAGCGCCTTTCACAGATATACATCACAAAGCGCTTGACAATATAAACAAAAACAAAAAAAAACAAAACAGAGAAAACATTGAAAATAAAAAACAAAACAGAGATTTGGGGGTACCAGATACAATATTTGGGCAAGATTTGGGGTACCATCAGGGGAGCTACGTACATTGTAAATGATGAGATACATTGAAAATAAAAACAAAACAGAGATTTGGGGGTACCAGATACAATATTTGGGCAAGATTTGGGGTACCTTCAGGGGATCTACATTGTAAATTATGAGATATAGTGGGACATTGACTTGTGTAAGGAACTAAAGTCTTGGGCAGAAATATTGGGGCAACTTCAATACAATATTTGGACCAAAAATAAAGATGGGAGCCAGATACAATATTTGGGCAAGATTTGGGGTACCATCAGGGGACCTAAGTACATTGTAAATGATGAGATACATTGAAAATAAAAACAAAACAGAGATTTGGGGGTACCAGATACAATATTTGGGCAAGATTTGGGGTACCTTCAGGGGATCTACATTGTAAATTATGAGATATAGTGGGACATTGACTTGTGTAAGGAACTAAAGTCTTGGGCAGAAATATTGGGGCAACTTAAATACAATATTTGGACCAAAAATAAAGATGGGAGCCAGATACAATATTTGGGCAAGATTTGGGGTACCATCAGGGGACCTACATTGTAAATTTTGACTTAAAGTGGGACATTTACTCAGGCTTGGGCAAGATTTGGGGTACCATCAGGGGACCTACATTGTAAATTATGAGTTAAAGTGGGACATTTACTTGGGCTTGGGCAAAGAGAAATATTGGGGCAAACTTCAAGATTTGGGGTACCATCAGGGGACCTGCATTGTAAATTATGAGATAAAGTGGGACATTGGCTTGTGTAAGGAACTAAAGTCTTGGGCAGAAATATTGGGACAACTTCAATACAATATTTGGGCAAAAAAAATAAAGATGGGAGCAGAAGAAAATGTAAACAAAATGGAGGGAGGGAGTAGCATTTTACACACAGTCACAACAACCGATAAACACATCAAGGAGGGTGGGGGGGTCAGGATCTCCACCAGCAGCAAGGACACGGCACAGCTGACCGACCTTCACTCCCAGTAGAGGGGGGGGAGGCGAGTTAGGGTGAGAGAGCGTAGAGAAGGGGGGGGCTGAGCAGTCGCTTCATTCACTCTGTTGAGTAGGAGAATGTTTTCAGGGTCACCAGATAAGATAACAGAATGTGTTTGGAGCAGGCAGTCCTGTTTGTTACAGACGCCTTAAATGTCTGTCTCACTGGCTTCATCCCGTCCAAATTTGAAAACCTGGCCAGTCCCATCTGATCCGTGTAGTTCGACACATCGATCGTAATTCACTCTGCGCCAGAGTTCATTCGCAGACAGTCCTACGAGACAACTCAGTCCTCGCGAGTGTTTCAGTGTTCAAAGCACGCATCAGCCCCCTTTGAAGCACAGGAATCCTGTCAATTGCACCTGTTAGCTCCGTTGTTTTCCGATAAACCAGGTCCATGCAGATTCCAATGAGCGTGCACCCGATCATCATTAATCCAAAATTGTAGACCTCCAGAGACGGACTTGCAGGACCCGCAATCTGATCCATTACGAACCCCACAGCTCTTGTCTCAGTCAGCCGCGGAGTCCCCTCCTCCGTTTTGAGAGTGTAAAAAATTTTATCCATTTTGTTGGGAAACCAGCAAACCAAAGCCATATCAAGAAAAATAAAAATATTTAACCAGAAGGAATGAGGAAAATGCTCAGAAGACAAAACAGCTGCAGGAGGAACACACAAGGGAGAGAAGGAACAGTGCGACCGCTCTCAACAGAAGCCGGAAAGAATTCCTCGGTTATCCACCACAGTTGTTTTCCGTGGTTTTTCAGGTCTTTTGGTGCTGTTGAGCTCATCGGTGCATTCCTTCATTTTTATAATGTTCCAAACAGTTGTTTTGGCCATGCCTAACGTTTTTGCTATCTCTCTGATGGGTCGGTTATGTTTTTTCAGCCTAATGATGGCTTGCTTCACTGATAGTGACAACTCTTTGGATCTCATCTTGAGAGTTGACAGTAACAGATTCCAAATGCAAATAGCACACTTAAAGGGGTGGTTTTGTCAGAATCCATTTTTTTCAGGTTTTCATAGTTTCTAATAGGCCCCCCTGAGCTTGTCATATAGGCCAAACATGAAAACTCTCTGTTCCCTGGTTATTAAAAAAAAACAGAATATGTAAGAAATTAAACTTAAAAATGCGGAACTGCATTTGTGCACGGTTTGACGTCACAACGTGTATTCGCTGAGATGGTAATGCCTTTCGGTCCGCCCAAATATCTATGCGCCCAACTGCTAGTTGTTGTTTTTTTTTTTTCATAAATCAACATTGCGGAACGCAGACGGGCTTGTGTTATTTGTGGAGATCAAACCTCACGAAATAGAACTGATATTTAATGTTTATAATGTTTATGGCGTGTGGCATAGCAGCATTGTAACATTGTCTGCAAATCTGGAGGTTCTGAGTTCAAACCCCGGAGCTGTCTTTATTATTATTATTTTTTTTCTGCATGGAAGTTAATAAATTCTGTAGGTGCAGCTATTGACTAACTTTGTAATATATTTTGGCTAATCTTGGCGAAATTAGAACTTATTCTGAGTTATTTTGGTTAAGACACACAAAGTACTGAGCAGTGTGTGTGTGTGTGTGTGTGTGTGTGTGCGTGCCTGAGGTGAGCAGACAGCGGCCGGCAGCTGAGTAAGGCGACCGGCGGAATTTCAGTTTTGCTTCTCGTTGGTGGAAAACACAGCTGACTTTTGGCCGAAGGAGTTATACAGGACGTAGGAAGAGTCAGCCCGCGTTTCGAGCCTTGGTACAGAAGGCGGACTCGGAGTTCGGTGTGGACAGCAGCCCGCATGCGGGGAGCGAACGGCTATTTGCTCGAGGCTGGCTGAGCTTTTTTCAGGAGAAAATCAGCCAATCAGAAGCGAGGGCTGTGCATATCATTAGTGCTGTCATGCGATTAAAAAAAGTGTGCGATTAATTAATTATGATCTGTAATTAATTAATCTAATTAATCGCATTTTTAATCGCATCTAAAGAAATGGCTAAAAAAGCCCTCATCTTGAGTTATTGTCATTTAAATTCATTAAATGACTGTGTCAGACCAGTAGATTGATATAGAACAACATAAAGTGTCTTTCTGAAGTAATTTATTGTGTTTAACAGACCTGAACAGATTCAGTCCCAGTGCAACCATTACTTTGGTCAGTGGACTCAGTTTGCAGCAGCTCTGTTAACCCCTCATCTGATTTTAGTTTATGTTTATCTGCTGTAAAGCACATTGTGTTGCTCTGCAGGAAATGTGCTCTATGAATAAAGTTTGATTTGATCTTCCACCAAGAATGAAAATTAAATTTCAAAGGTGTGTGTGTGTGTGTGTGTGTGGGGGGGGGCACAACTTGAATACAGGGGTGGAGAAGAGGGTCTGAACTGTTTAAAAAGAGCCATAATATCAACCCTACACCTAAAAACAACAGCCAGAATCCATTTAATATAGTGCAACATTGTTTTAGACTGTAAAAACTACAGGACTCTAAACTGACTTTAAAAACTAGCAGAGGCCACGTCCCCCCTGCACCCCCCCAAACTACGTCCATGTCTTCCATCAGGCACCGCTGACTGGACCGGTTCATAACACCGCCAGTCCAGCGGTGTACTGGTAACCAGTGGTCAGCGCTGTGCTGGGCAAGCGGTGGAAACTGAGCCGGCCGGTCGCGCACCGGACCAGCTGATATTTAAGGCTGAAATACACCAGCGATCAGCGCTGCGCCACGTTGCGCCGTTACTTTGAATATAAACCGTTGTAGTCCATCAGATCACTCAGTGCAGGCTACTAGTGATCAGCACGATGCTCCACAAGCGGTGGAAGCTGTCAGCCGGCCGGTCGCGCACCGAACCGGCTGACGGTTACGTGTAATCAGTGATCAGAGCTGTGCTGGGCTGACTGTGGTCATCGGTTCCGGTCGAGTAGCTCGTGAAATGAGCAGGTCGTTTTAATTTGCACTTCCTGTTGCAGCAGGGTCAGATAAATAGCGCTCTACAAGGTGATGCCGGTTTCATAACACCGCTATGGCCATCAGCTGTTTGTTTTGTCTCAGCGTCATGTGTAGATCACGTGATCACTTCCTGAAAGTGAGGGGTTCTGAGCCTCACAGAGCTGCTCAGTGACAAACACCGCGAGGAGACCAGCTCAGCACACACACATCACTGCAGCGGCAGACTGCATGCAGAAACGGTCAAGCGATTAAAAAAAATAACGCGTTAATTAGGGCTGTAATTAATTAATCGTAATTAACGCGCTAATCTGACACCTCTACATATCATTAATACTAATGAGAATCCTGCTGTTTCAAACTCAGCTTCAGAATAGCAAACTTCTAAAGCTTATATTATAAGCATCAAGGCTTCTTTTTTTTATAAAAATTACATAGATAGCATTGAATTACACTAGAGAACAATGCAAAACTATAAAATAACCCAGAAAACCACACCTTTAAAATGAACTCTGGACCTTTTAGCTGCACATTGTAATTGGGGATAACGAGGGAATATCACACACCTGGCCATGGAACAGCTGAGAAGCCAATTGTCCCATTACTTTTGGTCCTTTAAGGAGTTGGAGGCACATATGCAAACTGTTGTAATTCCTACATTGTTCACCTGATTTGGATGTAAATACCCTCAAAGTGAAGCTAACAGTCTGCAGTTAGAGCACACTGTGTTTGTTTCATTTCAAATTCATTGTCATGGTGTATAGAGCCAAAAATGTTAGAATGGTGTGCAGCCTGTCTTCCCTTGAGTTACGGTAGAGGCTGACCTTTGCTGTCAGACTTTCACTATTAGCCACAAGAGGCAGATCAAGGCTTTGTATTTAGTAATGAAGGCTTAGCTCCTCCGTGAACCGTCACTCCTCCGTGAACCGTCACCTTATCATGGTGAAGGAGTTTGAGTGCCCTAATGATCCTAGGAGCTATGTTGCCTGGGGCACTTGTGCTCCTGGTAGGGTCACCCATGGCAAATTGGTCCTAGGTGAGGGGTGAGACAAGGTGCGGTTCAAAAGACTCTTCATGCAAGTACAATCAACGAGCCAGTGTACCCGGCCCGGAGGGTTACTGGGGTCCCACCCTGGAGCCAGGCCTGGGGTTGGGGCCCGTGAGCGAGCGCCTGGTGGCCGGGCTTTCGCCCATGGGGCCCGGCCAGGCCCAGCCCGAACTGGATACATGGGCTCATCTACCTGTGGGCCCACCACCTGCAGGAGGAACATGAAGGGTCTGGTGCAATGTGGATCGGATGGCAGACCAAGGCGGGAGCTTTGGCGGTCCGATCCCCGGACACAAAAACTGGCTATTGGGACATGGAACGTCACCTCTCTGGCGGGGAAGGAGCTGGAGCTTGTGGAAGAGGCTGAGCGATACCGGCTAGATATAGTCGGGCTCACCTCGACACATAGCGTTGGCTCTGGAACCCGAGTCCTTGAGAGGGGTTGGACTCTCTTCTATGCTGGAGTTGCTCCGGGTGAGAGGCGGAGGGCTGGGGTGGGCTTTCTGTTAGCCCCAAGACTCTTTGCCTGTATGTTGGGGTTTTCTCCGGGGGACGAAAGGGCAGCTTCCCTGCGCCTTCGGGTTGGGGAACGGGTCCTGACTGTTGTTTGTGCTTATGCACCAAATAGCAGCTCAGAGTACCCACCCTTTTTGGAGTCCCTGGGACGAGTGCTGGATAGCGCTCCTACTGGGGACTCCATAGTCCTGCTGGGAGACTTCAATGCTCATGTGGGCAATGACAGCGTGACCTGGAGGGGCGTGATTGGGAGGAACGGCCCGCCCAATCTGAACTCGAGTGGTGTTCTGTTTTTGGACTTCTGTGCAAGTCGCAGTTTGGCCATAACGAACACCATGTTCGAACATAAGGATGCCCATCGGTACACCTGGTACCAGGGCAGCCTAGGTTACAGGTCGATGATTGACTTTATAGTTGTATCATCTGACCTGAGACCGTATGTGTTGGACACTCGAGTAAAGAGAGGAGCGGAGCTGTCAACTGATCACCACCTGGTGGTGAGCTGGATCAGGTGGCAGGGGAAGATGCTATGCAGACCTGGTAGGCCCAAACGCATAGTGAGGGTCTGCTGGGAACGCCTGGCAGAAGAGCCTGTCAAGATGGTCTTCAACTCCCACCTCCGGCAGAGCTTCGACCACGTCCCGAGAGCAGTGGGGGACATTGAGTCCGAATGGGCCTTGTTCCACTCTGCGATTGTTGAGGCGGCTGTTGCTAGCTGTGGTCGCAAGGTAGCCGGTGCCAATCGTGGCGGTAACCCCCGTACCCGCTGGTGGACACCAGAGGTTAGGGGAGCCGTCAGGCTGAAGAAGGAGGCCTACAGGGCGTGGCTGGTCTGTGGGTCTCCAGAGGCAGCTGATGGGTATCGGAGGGCCAAGCGGGGTGCAGCAGTGGCAGTTTCCGAGGCAAAATCTCGGGCGTGGGAGGAGTTTGGTGAGACCATGGAGAAAGACTATCGGTCGGCTCCAAAAAGGTTCTGGCAAACCATCCGGCGCCTCAGGGGAGGAAGGCGGCAACTCGCTCACACTGTTTACAGTGGGGACGGGGAGCTGCTGACATCAGCTCCTCAATCCTACCAACATGCATTCCTATGAGGAACCAGAGCTGGGAGACCTGGGGATGGACTGTCCAATCTCTGGGTTGATGTCACACCCCTTCTCATTACAGAGATGCACATCACCTGATATGCTTTGAGCCTATACAGCTTGGAGTAAGACAACATGCATAAAGAGGATGATGTGGTCAAAATACTCATTTGCCTAATAATTCTGCACTCACTGTATGTGCCAAAGGGAGGAGACCCTGAGACAAACCCAGACCTCTCTGGAGGGATTACATACCTTCTCTGGCCTGGGAAAGGAGCAGGAGAGGGATGTCTAGACCTCACTTCTGGATCTTTTATGATTGTGACCTTAGATAAGATGAGATTCCTGAAATTGCTTTAAATGCAAGCCTAGTGATAACATTGTTGCTACCACCTACAATAGCGTTATTGCCCTATACACTCAAACAGTCATGTTGATGTTTCCTTTGTTTTTCTAGCTTTTGTATGTTCATGAAAACATTTTTCTCACTGCAATATTTTTATGAATGTTTTTTTTTTTTTACTGTTCGACAGATTTGTCAGCCCTCTTATCCCCCATGGTGTCTCCTGTAGTCTCTCCAGACTGGACGGCTGCTAGGTTTGAGGTACACTTGGAGGGGTAAAGCTTTGCACCAAACAGAGTTTTTCAGTTTATTTTTAATAAACACACTTTAATTTTTGTTACTTTTTTTTGTATATCAACATAAGGCAGACTTACTTTAATGTAATTTCAACATAATGAAGACAGTCCCTGTTGAGGGAATGTTTTCTTACACTTAAAGAAATATTTCCTTTATTTTTATTCTGACCTAGGTTTAGACTTGTGTCCAACAGATTCAGACATTTTGTACTGTGAAAAAGCATTTGCCTTCTCACTGAAATTTTTTTCAGTTTTTTCTTTTTTTGTCACTTTAATAATAATAATTAATGTTTTTCCAAGGACACATCAGTGACTCATACAGGAGATCACAAAGAGGGTGAAG
Source organism: Callopanchax toddi (assembly GCA_006937965.1). Classification (NCBI taxonomy): domain Eukaryota; kingdom Metazoa; phylum Chordata; class Actinopteri; order Cyprinodontiformes; family Nothobranchiidae; genus Callopanchax; species Callopanchax toddi. Next base: position 1,239,859 of record SSNR01000158.1, read on the forward strand.
GTTTCAAGGCAAAAACCTCTGCTCTCCAAAACCCACATAAACCCATCTCACGTTTTTCCAAAAAACATCTTCATGACCCCAAAATCTTTTGGGGAACAGAAAACTTTCTGTGGCCTTTCTCAAAAGTGGAACTTTCTGGAGTGTGTGTGCCCGAGTCCATCTGAAATCGAACTGTATTTCATAAAAGCATCACCAGACCAACAGTTATACACAGTGGTGGTACTGTGATGGTCTGGGGCTGCTTTGCTGCTTCACAGCCTTGACAACTTGCTGTAACTGATAAAACCATGAATTCTGCTGTCTACCAGAAAATCCTGAAGGAGAATGACTGACCTTTGACCTTCAAACAAGTTGTTTAAAACCCTCCATTGTGGCTGAATCGTTCCTAGTGATGTGAGAGACTCTGTACCAGTCATCACAAATGCTTGACTGTAGCTGTAACTCCGGGGGAGTTACTCTGGTTTAGGAGTCTCATTTGGTTGGTTAGGGTCATTTCTTACCTTTTTATTAAATTAAAGCATCATTTGAAAACTACTTTTTGTAGTTATTCAGATGAAATTTGTCTGATTTTTAAAGTTGTTTGCAGATTTTAAACATTCAAGTGACAAAAAAAGCAAAAACTAAAGATTTCTGTAAAGAGGCTAATATTTTTTCCTTCTGGAAGACATTAAATTTCCAGATTAGATAATCATTATTAAATCAGAAGCTGCTCATTTTCAAATTGTTCCAAAATGTGATTTCTAAATTTAAAGGCATACTATGTAACTTTTTCATATTTTAAAATCTTGTTCTTGAGCCAGTCTGTGCTAACCTGACCCTTTACAGGGTTAATGAAAAGTCCCTCAGCCCCATCTGCTGCTTGTATCCAGAATACCACGTTTGTAACTTCTGAGTCTCTGGTCCGGTGCCCTGAAGTCTCACAAAGTCACGTATCTCACGAGGGTTAGGCTAACCCAATGCTATTATGCTAGCTCCGGAGTGTTTTTAGCTCATGATTCCTGATTTTTTTTTAAATCTCTTCCTGCTTGAACACAGCTGATTTCTTTGAATGAGTGATGAACCGCTCCAGTAGAAAGCAATGAAGGCTGAGGAGACATTTCAACAGTTAGATTTAGGTGTTTCTGAGCAAAGACAATGCTAACGTTTTTACAGCAGTGTTTAAAACTGACACTAGGGGGTGCTAAAATCAAGCAAAAACTGCATAGTGTGCCTTTAATTATTTTTTACAAACTGTAGCAGCTTTTATCAGCATGTTAATCATCATCATCATCATCAAGGCTTCTCAAAAGAGGAATAACCTGACCCATCTCAAAATTTGCTTCAAATATGTTTGATAGTACAAGTGTTTCCTTTTACATTATTATACTTAATGACAGTATAACTAACAGCAGGAACTTCTTGTATATAAAGGTCAAATCTCATCTTCAGCAGGGTCCAGTGCTGTCTCCTCTGGGAGACAGTCCATTGATGTCCAAAGATGAGATGAGTGCCAGTAAGTCCATTAAACTCTTCTTTGATATCAGTGTTTTCAGTTCAGTCTATCTTTGACTGAAACTTTGGTTTAAAGTGTTGAAGCCAGATTTCGAGAGCCCTGAGGACTTTTCTGACAGTCAGGTGACCAACGAGTCCCATGACAACGCTGCATGTAAATCTGCCAAAGAGGACACTCCCCTGATTCCTAAAAAGGTAAATGTTATTTAACTGAATCCCTGTTTGAGGCTGTTTTTAAAACGTGTCAGTCTCATTGCAAATGCTTTGTTTTTTTAAAAACGGAATCCAGATAACTGCTGTCATTCATCTCTGTCAGGACATTTTTCTAAAAAATGCACAGTCTTGGGCGAGGCTGGCGAGGCAGTCGGTCACTCCAGCTGCAATCAAGTCCTCCAAAGAGAGCTTCCAGCAGTTCCGCAAGGCAGCTTTGGAAAAGGAGGAACGAGAGAAAGCACTGAAGAAAAGACTTCTGGATGAAAACAAAGAGACAGGGTCTCCTGAAAAGAGCAGGTGTTCAAAAGGAAAATGTTTTATTTTGTTCCTTTGTTCTGCATAATTCTGTGGCCAAACCCATAACTCAGACTTTCCTCTTCTAGTCTGTTAGGCCCATGTAAAACAGAACCAGAACCACAGCCTGTTGAAAAGGGTCCTGGTTTTGTAGAGAGCATTTGCCAGGAAGCTGCCTTGGATGCTCCTAAACATGACGAGCAGCAAAGTCCTGCTGGTGAAACACAACCTCAATCCACTGTGGATAAAGAGAGGGAGAGGGCTCGCAGAAAAGAGCAGGAACGCCGCCGGAGAGAGGCAGTGAGTACCTCATCTTTGGATCGGAGCTGGTTCTGCTAAATATAAAATGTTCTGATGTCCCTCTCTTTCTTCAGATGTCAGGTATTGACATGACTCTGCAGTGGAACATCATGAACACGTTTGAGTCTAACCTGGATTAAAAGCCAGAAAACCTTACAGGGTTTTTGATTGTTTTGCTGTTTTTGTCTTGGTTACAAAAAATATTATTTGTGTTGTTAAAAGTCAAACATAAAATTGAGGGTGGAGAAAGTGTTGAGATAGAAAGAGGTCCGGGTGATTGAAGTCTACATGGAGTACACTTCTGAAAGTTGTCAGAATTGCTTTAGAGTACGGTCATTGTTAGAGCTCACGTGTTTTGCATTAGAACAAGTTGTTCTACAGTTCAGAACCTGGTGTTGTTCTCAGAACTGTGTGCATTTAATCTGTTCTTGTTAGGGAGTTCCTCAAACACCAGATGGAGACAGAATGTGGGTTTATGTCAGTCACATGAGCATCCTGGGACTTTTTTTTTTTTGTTCATAGTAGTGACTATTAAACGATTAGAGGGTTTCCATCTTGGGTTTTTGCTGAGCGATGTGGAGGAGATATGTCGATTCTACGTGCACTTCACTTTAATGCTCATGTGTTTCCAGTTGTTCTTGAGTTGTTTAGAACATTATATGTTGTGTTCCACATTTGTATGTTTTGTTTGAGTTTTTTTAAACAACATAAATAAAACTATTTTCACTAAAATGTTCATCACTTTGACTGGGGCCAGTTCTATCACTACTGCCTCAAACATCTCATAAAAAGTTGTAAATCAGCGTATTTACAATAAATCTTAAATTCCTGTACATGTTTTAGTCTTGTGTGTGTGATGGGAGAGAGGGGGTGAACCACCTTTTACTAAATGGGTTTATAAAAACTAGTTATTGTTTAAGGCTGCATGGTGGCGCAGTTGGTTAGCACTGTTGCCTCGCAGCAAGGAGGTCATGGGTTCGCGTCCCGGCTCTGCGGCCTCTCTGCGTGGAGTTTGCATGTTCTCCCCGTGCGTGCGTGGGTTTTCTCCGGGTACTCCGGTTTCCTCCCACAGTCCAAAGACATGACTGTCAGGCTAATTGGGCTGGTGAATTGTCCTTAGGTGTGAGTGGGTGTGTGGTTGTTTGTCTCGTTCGTCTCTGTGTGGCCCTGCGATGGACTGGCGACCTGTCCAGGGTGTCCCCCGCCTCTCGCCCCTTGACCGCTGGAGATAGGCACCAGCTGCCCCGCGACCCTCTGTGGAGGATTAAGCGGCTACAGAAAATGGATGGATGGATGGATAGTTATTGTTTATCCTGATTCTGCTCTCTACTGCCTCCAAGTGGCCACTCAGACTCAGAACCACTATGTTCTTTTACCATCACCCACATTTCCTTCTGCAGCATCAGCTACAACAGTTTGGCCGCTGATGGCTGTAATGAACAGTAAATAATTCATGGGATGTATAAATCAGCATGTAAAAATATTCATGATCTAGGACCCTTATTGCTGTTTTTCATTATTTTTTTCTTTATTCTAAAACATTTCACAAGAGCTGCATTAGTGGGGATGCTTCAACCCTGCTGGCTCATCATTACTGTTCTAAGTTGTTCAAGTCATTTTCCTGATTTTTCCAACGGCTTCAATTACAGGACGTGCGCTGGCTGCCTCGTACCTCCTCCATGACCAGGTGTCTTTTTAAAGAGAAATATTGCCTGAGTGGTCATTTTGTGGCTGATTTTTTTAGTGCAGCTCCTGATTTTACTTGAAACTGTTTTGTTCTTGCTGTTCTGTACATAAAGTACATTAACAGTACACTAACTCATTTATATCATTTTTTTCCCACCAAATTCCTTTTGTCTTAAATTTTTCTGACTAAAATATTTTAAATGATCAGGGGGAAAATATAGATTTTGAAATGGGGGGGGGGGGGAAACAAGCTCTGAGAAAAGAATGTAAATAGATTTAATAAAGCCCTGTGTTACCAACAAAGACCAAAAACTCCTGGCTGTCACTTTTATACACTCTGGTTATTAGTCCAGTTAAAGTTTTGCCACTAGATGCTTTTTTAATGTTAGCTAAATGTTTCTCTGCTTCTCAGTTTCTTGAATCAATAAAAGCTTTTTTTTATTATTATAAAGTAAGCCATGTAACTATACTACTGTGTGAGATGAGCTTATTTAAAACTAGAAAATGATTTAGAATGGTACCATGATGCTATCTCCTCAAATTCATCACCTTTGTGATTATCTAGGCTAAAACAAAAATGTTTTTCATCCATTCTGGATATTTTTCTATGAAATGACTGAATAGATCAACACTTAAACAGGTGCTGTTAGTCACACATACACACTCATCCCACATCCAATAAAAACAAATCAGTTGGAAAAACATTTTTGGGTTGATCATACACCTGGATACCTCATATAGCAGATATCAAACAAAAATGATGCAAGTTTTTTGGTGTTTTGTAAATAGAGCAAGTTAACTACCAAAAGAAATGTACCTATACTGCTCAGTCAGGCCATACTTGTTATATATTCTAAAACCTGGGGAAATGCATTAAACATAAATAGTTAAAATCCAAAAAGAACTATTCAAATAATAGTCTCTTAAAATAGTCTCTATATGATCCAGTCTCTTTATGATCCAGACATTTACACATGAACTGATAGTGTTTTTAAAAACAATGACGCTGCTAATAGAAACCAGCTGAGCTGAGGTTTAGTTAATCCTACAGGAGATCTGCATTACTTACTGATATTTGACACGACCAGAAGGAACTAAAGTGAAATGTAGGCTTTTCATTTTTGGGAGTCGAATGATGGAATAATCTCAGTGACCAATTAAAATGTATTGAATGATCTTCCATAAATTGTTGGGATCTCAGTAGGTTATGCAGGACTGAGTGCTGATATAAACTTCTTTAACAATGTGCTCTGGCTTCAGTCTGTTCTCATATTAACTAAAGGTGATACTGTTTGTTGTAATTAGGGATTAATCGAAACAAACCAACTTATTGTTGAGGTCCATCTTTCTGTGATCTAACTATACTGTACATGTTGTTTCTACAGTCAGGTGTACCTGAGCTCCACAGGGGGCGGGGCTTCCTCACCTGTTTCCCATCATCAGAGGGACGTTTCTGTGTTTAGGTGAATCCTGTTCGTTGCACTAAAACCAAAAATATCACATTTCCTGATTAAATTGATTAAATTTGGCGCATATTCTGCATGTGTTTAATCGCTGCGGGGCGTGAAACGAGCAGCTGACTGCAGCACTGAACACAGGCTGTGTTACCATAACAGCAGCGGTCGCAGTGATTTTTTTTATTATTATTATTTTTAGGACTGCGCCTTTTCGGATGAAAACTAAACATGAAGGAAACGACGCACCGCAGACGGGTCACTGCGGACCGACAGCACCGAACTACCTCCGCTGTCACAACGCAAGCGTGAAATCTGACGTGATGCTCGCGCCACCGTCCCATTCAGCCGCTCGCTGGGATCCTCCCTTCAGACAGACGCGCGTGTGAGAGAGCTGGTGGCGAAACAATCAAACTGAGTGAGCACCGACGGCGACCGGGACCGATCTCCTGCGGCAATGCGAAGATGGCGAGAGTGCTCCACAACTTGCTGTTCTTGGTGACGAGGCTGGCGCTGCGGGTCAGGGTGGCGGGCTACTGGTCGCTGGTGTACGGGTACTGCGCGGTGTGCTCCGCCGTGGCCCTGCTCAAACTTTGGTGGAGCGTCGTGCTGAGGCCGACGGCCACCTTCCAGTGGGCGGTGCGCGAAGCCGCCCCGGCTTGTCTCAACGACACGTCCTTGGGAACCCACTGTTACGTTCGGATCAAGGTAAGACGCTCACGCGCCAGCCGCCTGTAATAATAGGAGGAGGAACCTATTGTGTTTGGGCGCCTCGTGCGTGTGTTCACGTGCGCTTCTCAACAACACCTCCGTCGTGACGGACCGACCGGGGCCTGATGGCTCAGAGACGTGTTCAGCTTTTTAAGGTGTTTTTTTTTTTTTTTTAAAGAGGCGGCGTCAGTTCAGGTGGTGCTGAATGGACAGCTCCTCCAGCAACGAGAATTATGTCATTAAAGCCAAACTCTGCTCAGCTGGATGGAAACTAAAGACCTGAGCTGAAGCTGTCAGTGTTTTCCCTTATTAGACATTTAAACATGGTGACTGTCCTCAAAGGGATTTTAAGATGAGACAGGTTGTAAAGAAACCTGAGAGCCCACAGCTAGGGGAGTGAGAGCCTCACTCCTGACCACATTTTCTTCTTGTCACAATAAATGTTTCAGATCAAATGTAAGTATTAAAGATAACACAAGTAATGCAAAATGAAGGTTTTCATTAAGAGGGGAAAAACACAATGACTCATCTAAGACCCCAAAGAACTGCAGGCCTCACTTACCTCAGTTAAGGTCAGAGTTCATGTGTGTCATGAATCCTCCGTGGACTGACGAAACAAACATTTAACTTGAAAGGTGTGTGTCCTGTTACATCTGGTGTGTATATAGGAACATCACCAACAGTAAAACGTGGTAGTGTGATGGTCTGGAACCATGAATTCTGCTGTCTACTAAAACCTCCTGAAGGAGAATCTCCAGCCATCTGGTCCTGACCTCCAGCTGAAGCTCACTTAGGTTCTGCTGCAGGACAAAGATCCAAAACACACCAGGAAGTCCCCCTCTGAGTGGCTTAATTAAAACGAAATGACCTGGTCCAGTCCTGACCTGAATCTGATGGAGATGCTGTGGCAGGACCTTAAAAAAGCGCCATGCTGGAAAACCCTCCAATATGACTGAATTACAATAATTCTGTAAGGATGAGTCGAGCCAGAATTCCTCCACAATTTGTAAAAGACTCGAGGTTTGACATACGCTTGATTGCAGTTGTTGCTGCTGAGGGCGGCTCAACCAGTTATTAGGTTTAGGTTCATTCACTTTTTCACATCACTATGAGGAACACTTTTCCTGAAAGAGGAGAAAAATCACAACATTTTGATGTTTCTGTACTACAAATGGTGTCAGGGTAATTCTCCTGTGATTTTACAAAAACAGTAAAAGATGTTAAAAAAAATCTGTTTGGTCTTCTTCCTGCCCAGGAGTCTGGTCTGCGGTTTCACTACGTTGCAGCTGGAGAGCGAGGAAAGCCACTCATGCTGTTTTTGCACGGCTTTCCCGAGTTCTGGTAAGTGAAAAAGAAAATCGAGGTAACAGTTTGAACTGCTGCAAACCAAAAGGCTTAATTTTGCACGGTCGCCGTGTTTCTCACAGCAGTCCCTCGCCCTCAAACTTCTCCTGACTAAGAGAAATCCTGTGAGGTTGCTGCAGCGCTGTTAAATCTCTGCAGTCTGACTCTTGAGCTGTAAGCACAAATCCAGGCCTGCCTCATTCACAGATGTGGTTTGTCATCGGGGGAAACAGGTCCAAAGAGTTAAGATCTAATTTTCCTGATATGAAATACGATGTTGAGCATTGGGCCTGGATTGGGGCCAAGAGGTTGTCAGAAGCTGTAAGCCGGTCCATATCTCTAACATACCATCAGAGCTGAGGGCAGGACGGGGATTAATTAACAGCACAGGAGCTGTTTCTGCTTCATTTGCCAATTTCTTCATGAAAATGATGGTCGAGGTGATCAGAAAGACTTTTTGTTAAGAATGTTGAGTCCCTCGTAGAGATGAGAAATGGGGTGATGTGAGATCCAGGGGCCTTACTCTGCCTCAGTCCTCATCTATATTCTACGATCGCAGGTTTCTTATCCTGAGTCATCAGAATCACAGGCAGGGCTTTGCATATTGCTTCCCCATCACTCATCTGAAGAGGAGGAGGAGGGCTGGCTTATGTACAGCCATGACCAAGAGTTCAGAGAATGACACAAAGGGCTGGTTTCACAAAGTTTGCTGCTTCTGCGTTTTTAAATCTTTTATCAGAGGCTTTGCTTAAATTCAAAACAAGTTCATTGACAATCACATTAAGTTGATGCAAAGAGTCAATATTTGCAGTGTTGGTCCCTTTTTAAAGATTTCTTAAGTTCACAGTGACATGCTGTCAATAAACCTCCTGTCCATATCCTGACAGTTCATTCTTCATCGGGTGGATTGACCACAAGTTCTCCATGGGATTAGGGTCTGGGGAGTTTTCTGGACACAGACACAAAATGTTGATGCTTTACTCCCTGAGCTACTTAGTTCTGACTTGGTGACCCATCATGCTGGAGAAAACATTGTTCATCACCAAACTGCTGTTGAGTGGTTGAAAGAGTTCCTCTTGGAGGATGTTTAGGTCTCATTCTTTATTCATGGCTGTTCGGCTAAACTGAAGGAGTCCACTTCCTTGACTGAGGAGCAACCAACACATGAATGATCTCAAGATGCTTTACTCACCACTTCTTCTCCAGACAATCCTTTGATGCTTCAAACGATCAGAAATTAGGGAAATGACATTCCTCTAGTTCTCAGCAATCCAGTCCCTGGACCCTTCGCAGAACAGCAATCTTTCTCTGATGGTTTTCTTGGAGAGAAGTCTTTGCTTCCCTCCTTCACACCAGACCATCCAGTCTTCTCTCCACTGAGCTTCAGATGGACTCTCAGCTGCTGCTGACATTCCAGATCAATCTCTGCACTGGTAGCAGCCAAATCCCACAGTTAGACCAACTTTAGGAGGTGGTCCTGGTGTTGCTGGGCTTTCTTGAGCATCTTGAAGCCTTTTTCACAAATGCGCTGAAAATGTGTTTTGAGATTAAATTAATTTTCATGACAAAAATGGGATTTGCAGATCATTCAAATCCATTTGATGACTCTTCAGAACATTCTGGAGTTTGTGCAGACTGTCATCATCTTGGTCATTGCTGTATTACATTTAATTTATATTTAAATCTAGAAGTATCCCTAACCTGTGTCTGTGTTTGGTAGTTTTTGCCTCTGGGCTCTGCTCTCCTCACAGCTTTAGGATGTGATGTCACAGATCTCCTCTGAGCTCAGGACAGCTGTTCACTACATTCATTTATTATAAATCTCAGCTCGGACGACGGCAACCTGAAGACAGGAAACATTTTAACTGACGAGGCAGGACTCGACAAGAATAGGATGCAGTATTTCTGCAACATTAGCGATAAACAAATTGACCAAAAAAATTATTTAAAAAAAGTTTTCACTCTTATTATAATATGTATACTCTGTATATATTATGGTCTCGTAATGCAAACTAGTGGATACAAGCTAAAAGATTATAAACTTCTAAAGCTTTAGCAGGTTGGCAAGAACTGATGAATCATTTTATTACTTATTCTGCATGTTGATCTGTAAAATTCAAGTTGTTAAATGAGGCATTGTTTATTTATCAGGGACAATTATAATATCTGTTGTTTATAGACAGTATATTTGTCCAAATTGGCTTCACTGTTATATAAAGTGTTTACTTTGTAAAGTGTGTGGACATGCTGAGAGAACTTTGCTGTGTTTGTCTCAGGTTCTCCTGGCGCTACCAGCTGCGAGAGTTTAAGAGTGAATTCCGTGTGGTAGCCGTGGACATGCGGGGCTACGGGGAGTCCGACCTGCCGCTGTCCACTGAGAGCTACAGCTTTGATTACCTGGTCACCGACGTCAAAGATATTGTGGAGTATTTAGGTAAGAGAACATTTTAAAGCAGTTGTTCTAAACTGATCTGCTTTGGGAACCACCATGACCCCTTAAAGCAGCTATCTGCTGTATTTTTCTCTGTATCAAAGTTTTCTAAATGTTTTAAATGATGTTTCAGGTCTAAACTATGATCTATGGTTTGAGTTCCACAACATATGTTAACCTTCTGAAGACCTCCTTCCTCCTATAGACCCCTTTGCATTCTTTCTGGCTGGCGACCTTTTTCAGCCAATCAAATTCAAATTTCTGCATTGTCTGCTGTCAGTCAACGTGCACGCGCTTCAAGCAAACCTGTATCAGTAGGGGGCGCTCTCGTACAGGACGCTCTGTGTCTCTCTCTGTTTACCGTCTCAGCCATGCTAATTTCTAAAAACTTATCCATTCCCCAGCTAATGACGGATTTATTCTTATTTTTAAACCTTTCGCCTCACAGAATGGCAAGGTTTGCCAAGGATACATGTTTATTTTGGTCAAAAAGTTCATCCAGGGCTGGATCATTTCTGTGTTCAGCTACAGAGTACCGCAGCAGCTCGCTGCTAACAGAGCTAATTATCAGAAGCACAGCAGGGACAGAGAGGCCTCATAAGACCCTGGTACAATGTTGGAATATGATTTGTGAACTGTGAGTGATTAAACCCAGTTTGAGCGATACAGTTTATACCCAGCAATGTAATGCGCCGTGTGTACGCGACTGAACGCGCGTTTCGAGGTGTTTTGGGGAGGAGTCGTAGGATGTTAGATTCAAAAACTGCTCTCTTGATGAAATAATTCACAATGCAGCTTTAATAATGAACCGTGACCCCTTAACGACGAACTGTGACCCCTTAACGATGAATCGTGACCCCTTAACGATGAACTGTGACCCCTTAACGATGAACTGTGACCCCTTAACGATGAATCGTGACCCCTTAACGATGAACTGTGACCCCTTAACGATGAACTGTGACCCCTTAACGATGAACTGTGACCCCTTAATGATGAATCGTGACCCCTTAACGACGAACTGTGACCCCTTAACGACGAATCGTGACCCCTTAACGACGAACCGTGACCCCTTAACGACGAACTGTGACCCCTTAATGATGAATCGTGACCCCTTAAAGATGAACCGTGACCCCTTAATGATGAACAGTGAACCCTTCACAATGGACCGTGACCCCTTACTGACATCATTTGGGTGAATTAACGAGAAAACTTGGTGTTTTTTTCTTCCTGACAAGAGTCACTATGTTTGAAGTTATAGACAAATGTTATGCTCAATGATCCATATCATCCATATCTAATACAGCCTGTTGTACCTGCCTGTCACCAACTTAGTAAGTAAGTAAAGTTTATTTATATAGCGCCTTTCACAGATATAAATCACAAAGCGCTTCACAACACAAACAAAAGAACAAAACTGAGAAAACATTGAAAATAAAAAAGAAAACAGAGATTTGGGCATACAGGGGATCTACATTGTAAATGATGAGACTTGGGCAGAAATATTGGGGCAAACTTCAATACAATATTTGGGCTTGGGCAGAACAATTTTAGGGAAAACTTCAATAATATATTTGGGCAAAACAATAAAAGGGAAAAAATGGGAGCAGGTAAGAAAAGGGCTAACAACAAGGAAGGATGAGGAAGAAACCTCTGCATACAGGAAACAATACACTACACTGACAGTCCACAGTTAAACACATCTGGGAAGGTGGGCGGGACCAGGAACTCTGCCAGCAGGCACAGACTTCAGTGCTGATGCAGCTGCACGCCTGCCCCCTCCAGCAGGGGTGAAGGAGAAGATTAGGAGGAGAACGCAGAAAGGAGGGAGGGTTCCGAGCAGCTGCTCCATTCATTCTGTAGCGTGGGGGTTTGTTTTCAAGGGCACTGATAAAATTTGAAGTTGTTTATCAGGCAGCAGCCATGTTTTCTCCACTGCCTTATTGTTCATTACTGTTCGTTTTGCTGGCTTCACCCCTCCAAGCAGTTGAATCATGGCCATCCCCACTGATCTTAACTTAATTAGCATAAGTAATCAAACTTTACAGGCCTTTTCTATGGTGTGAAGTGGCAGGTGTCAAATCACATTACAGGGTGTAAATGGACGAAACTCATTTTTTCCATAACATTTTTTAGCCCAGACAAAGGTCCAATGAAAATGGGTCCAAGACCCACTTTAGGATAGTGACCCACTATTTGAGAATCACAGTTTTAAATAACATTGAGGGTTGGACTAGGTTGTGACAGCGTCCTTGGTAAAAATGAAAACCAACCTGTTTGAGTCGAGTCTCTAAACAGCCTCCAGGCCTGCAGCGCTGCATGACAAGCGTCCTGTGAGTCAGACAGAGGCCCAGCTGTCTGCATGCTAACGCTAGCAGGGAGCAGGATTGATGCTGTCTACACTGACCAGCATCAGCCAGCAACTGACTGAACAGAATGGCTTTTTTCCTGCCAAAAATATTTATTTATTTTATTTTTAGCTCTTTTTACAAGTTGTGTTTATATTTAGTGCTGAAATGTCAGGAAAGATTCAGGTTCACAGCTGTCACTTCCTAATCAGATGTGTTAAAGCACTGTTTTTGCACCAGTTAGGAGGAAACCGAGCTGATGCTTTTATTTATCAGAATGTTAGTTTAGTAGTGCAGCTGTGAAATTCAGTGATTACACCGATACCAATGGTAAAAGTAATGATTTGAGCAATGGCAGAAAGCCACTGGTGTGTTTTGACCTTTATTTGGTTCCTTTAATGTCAGGGAGACAATAAAATATGCTTTATTGAATGATTACCTTAACTGATTTAACACTTTAGCCCTTCACTACTCTGACGTTAGGTGAGCCCACATTCATTCATCAACAAACATGAGATATTTTCAACACTGTTAAAAACTGATTTGGTGTCCCAAAATCAGAGATTTTAAACTTGGTGCTCACAACATTTTCATTGGTTGTTGGTCTCCTCGAGTCCACGTCCTCTTGACAAGTCATTCTTTTGCTGATAGCTCTTTGGTCTTACAGCCAGAGATCTGGACCATGGAAACAGAGAGAACTGGTGTTAATCAGGCTCTGGCTCTGACTTTGGCCTGAAACCTGTTTGGTCAATAAAACGCTTTAGTTTCCTCAGTGTTGTACATGTCCAAACATTCTGGGATCCATGAGTGTGTCATCAAGTCAGAGGCTTTCTTGAAGTCAATCTAGGCATTACACTGGCTAGTGTGTCTTGTTTTAAAGTCTCAGGCGATGGTTCTGTCAACCAGCAGTTGGTGGTTTGCTGCTCTAGTGTTGCTCCCGACTCCCTTCTGTGCCCTGCTCATGTATTGATCTACGTGCCTATTCATCTTAGCAGCTATGATGCCTGACAGGAGCTTCCATGTTGTACAGAGGCATGTGATTGGCCAGTCATTGGATAGAATTCGCTCTTTTTTAAAAAGAGGTTCTTTCATGATCAGGACTCTCAGGCCTTGGGCCATCCTCTCTGGGTGGGTCCCATCCATTAGCAGCTGGCCCATCTGTGCTGCCAGGCGTTCATGGAGAGCAGTCAGTTTTTAGCCAGTAGGCATGGATCGTGTCAGGACCTGGTGCAGTCCATCTTTTCATACTTTTGACTCGTTCTTGGATTTCTGCCACTGTGACATGTACTGGTTCTTGTTCTGGGAGATTACTGTGATCAGCTCTTAGATCCTCCAGCCATGGGGCACTGGTGTTGTGTGAGGCCTCCTTCTCACCTGCTTCTCCTCCAGTATTGTTCAGTCTCAGCTCTTGGTGGGTCTATTCTCATGCTATTCCTCTGACAGCGATAGTACACTATAGATCAAGGGTTCTCAATTACAAGCCACACAAAAGCTATGGATGAGGCTGGGGGGTGGGGGGGTGCAGCTTGTCATCCTGGAGCTGCGTGGTGGATTCTGTGAAGCAAAGACAGCTTGGGGAACAGTTCATGGCTTGAGGGCCAGAAATAGGAGGATCACAGGCCACATCTGGTCCTCAGACTGCCTATTGAGTATTTAGATGGTGCAGTGGAAACACCTGTTTTTTCCTCCTGGCCTCTCTACTGTATCTCTTCAGGATGGTAAGCAGAGCTGTGAGATGTTGTTTGACCATTTCATCAGTATTTTCTTGGAATGTCTTTCTTTGTTGCACCTTTCTGACATTCTACCAGCTGGCTGATGTGTCTCCATGTTGCTTTGATCTTACCTTTAGCCTCTGTCTCCATGAGGGATGATGCTCCTTGTATCCTGTGGTTTTTAATCACATAGCCAAGCAAGTCATGGATCACTGCTGCTGTGGTGGGTACCAGATTATTTGCAGTGATAGTTCAAAGCGCTGCATTCACATCTTCTAGTAGACTTTAAGATGGTACTTTATTACTTAGGCTTGGTAAGGGGTGCAGGTTGTAAATGTCTAACTAATCCTCAAAAGGTCAGCTGCCCTTGTATTCAGTTCCATTCTGGGCTTGTCAATGGGTCTGGCTATCATACTCAGATGATGTATCCCCCAGCCCTGACCCATCACCCTGTCTCCTCTCATCAGTCTCTAGGTGTGACAGCAGGTTCCTCCTGTGACTGTTGGAACCCTGGGTCCAAAGTTGTTTCTGTGTCAAATGGTCTTTAGGCCATCACTGAGTCATCACTGAGTCATCAATGAGTCAAATAGATGTTCAGCTCTCACATGGTCCAGACAACTTTTTTGTTTGTTTCTCTTTTTGTGAATGTAAATTGAACAAAAATCAATTCTGTCAGTTTTAGGGCAAAGTCAACATGACAACACTGTGGCTACCATGGGTGATGTTATCTGACTGAAGATAGGCCAACAGAGGTCAACAAGCTGAATATCAGCCAGTATTGATGTTGGGCTCGTTTATCTGAGCAGTCAAAGTTCAGGCATCATAAAGGCTTGTAAATATTCATAATCAGATTTGGAGCAGATTCCTTATAAACCAGTGTGCTTGTTGTAATGGTCTGTAATGGATGTTTTGTAGCTTATTGCATTGTTCAAGCTGTCACTGTCAGGCTATCAGGAGCTGAGCACTCAATAATGGATATTGCTATGCAAATCATTCACTTAATGGTCACTTAAGTGGAGCAAAGCTTGTTCTGATTATGTGGTAACTGCTGCACTTTAATCTGCAACTGGACTACAACCCCCACCGCACATCAATACTCACAACTCACACGCTGTCTTCTGCAGCCCACAGTGGAGGAAAAATGTTCTTTGGGGGGGTGAAATAGCCACTTCATTATTAAGCATGTATAAAATAAGCCTTGAGACGATTCAGTTTATTTATAAAATCACAACATGTCATCTCAACATGCTGTTCAAAGCTTTTATAAAGGAATCAGCAGATTGGATTTAAGTGTTACTTCAATACAATCCCCCATTCTGGGCAGCGCAGTAGGAGGGTGACGGTAAGAAGAATAGACTCTTTACCAGGATGACACCTCCAGCAATCAGAAACACAGGCGTATATTGTATAAAAGAGGTGAGAGGATCTGTTTATAGGGACTGGAGGGATGATGTGGTTTGACTGGAGCTCAGGCTTTGGTCCATTTGGTCGTCTGTCATGAAAACCCCTGATTAAATGTTTGTAAAAGTCAACTTTAGCAGATCAAATTGCTGTTATATGTCTGTTTGCTTTTCTTTTCTTTAAGGATACAACAGATGCTGCCTTGTAGGCCACGACTGGGGCGGGACTATAGCGTGGCTGTTTGCCATTCATTACCCTGAGATGGTGACGAAACTCATAGTCCTGAACTGTCCCCATCCTTCTGTGTTCACAGGTAGGATTTCACCCAGCGAGCAGATTCTCAGACAAGAGGGAGAAATGGTTTTCATCATTCTAATTACAGAGGCTCTGCATTAACTCTTGGATTGTTACGGGAATTATTATCATTAATTAGGATGTCTTATTACTTCAATTGCATGTTGACATCCAGCTGGCAAATCCTCCTCTGCCTTTGGGGGAAGATGATGGGAAGCTAATTACAGGAGGCTCAGATGAAGCTAGAACAGCAGGTTTAACTGGTGCACACAGAGCAGCAAAGTCAGATCTCACCCACAACCTCACCGTGTGTGCAAACACTCCTTTAATTAAAACAAAATCTGAATATCGCTCTTTTCTTCTCCTTTCTTCCCCTCCAGATTACGCCCTGCGTCACCCGAGCCAGCTGCTGAAATCCAGCCATTTTTTTTTCTTCCAGCTGCCCCGCTTCCCGGAGCTCATGCTCTCCATCAATGATTTCAAGGTGGTCTCTTATGTGTGGGCTTAAGTGCTTTCAAGGTCAAGGTTGTGTGTGTGGGCATGTGTGTGTGTGTGTGTATGCTGGCGCAGTAGTGTGTCACACAGTGTCTATTTTTTTGTGTTGGCTGCAGGACCATCTGTAAACACAACCTGCTGTGAGACCATTTATAAAAAGATCTTACAGGAAAGAGGTTTCATACATGGATTATATGATTTATTGTTTAAAAAATCCTATGTACTGACATGGATTAACAAACAGTCTGGGTTGTAGTTTATATCAGAGCTAATTTAAATTTATTAGAGGTAGAACTGAAAAAGGAAGTCTTCTATTTGGAGCAATAGTCATGACGAGTCGAATCAGGAGAGACGCTGCTGCTGAACGGTGACAAATTAGCAGCAAATTTTTGAGTGTTTAAAACAACTCTTACTACAAATAAAAAATGTCACCGATGCAAAATGGCGTAGATTAGCTCTTGACATTGGTAGGGACCAGGACAGAACATGGGGGTGGGGGGTGTTCGAGGTCGAGCATGCGTTGAAACAGGAAGTGCAGATTAAAGCGATCCATCCTGTAACGCTGGTCCCAGTCCACCCAGATTCAGAGCAGGTACCATCAGCGTAAGCGGCTTAGCATGAGGGGGAGGGGCTCTGCCGGTCGATCCAGACGTGTACGCCTCCTTCCCACAAAGGTTCGCACACAGCAGCACAACACCAGGTCCGCTGGGCTGCACGGGGATGCAGCGCTGTTTCTGCGTCTATAGATTGAATAATTGGTGGTCACCTCCATCCATGCCAAATCTACGCCCACGCCAATGCATTAGAACCTGTTTGTTAACCTCTACAATTTAATATTAGATCATTTGTTTAATTTATGTTTACAGCAACACATACAGTAACATAGTAATTCAGATGTTGCTTGCTTTAACAGTGTCATGCTAAATTGTAGAGATTAACGAACAGGTTCTAACACATCGATATGATTTTTTATTTAGACTTGTATAAAATACCTGAAAATTAGCTGCTAACTATAAACCAATCTGCAGCAGTGTCTCTCCTGATCTGACCAGTCTTCAGTATAGTTCAGAGGACTACTTCCTGTTTCTAGAGACTTGCCTGCTTTGAGTGATGTCAGCATTGGGTGTGGTCCTTAGTGCCATTAATAATTGTGTAAATGTATTTTTTAATATTCTAATTTTTTTCCTCTTTACTGATTACTTTATAAAACATCAAGACTTTAATCGTTTGTTGTTTGTCCCTAAACCTTGATGGTGTCATGGAGGCGTTGACCAGGATTTCACTGATTGAGTGTAAAACGCTGCCATATGCTTGTGCTGGAGTTTTTAAAATTAGAGCCACAGCATGAAACTCTGTGGAGTCAGCAGTAAGTCAGAGTCAGAGCAGCAACTGAAGGTCAGCAGGGCTCATCGAGCCAGCAAACCATCTTCTCTAAATCCAGTTATAGCATGTTGCTGTCCTTTTGTAAAGTTTCTTTAGATAAAGTTGTTTTACACTCACCCAACATCTGACCTGTCTCTGCTCTGCTGCAGGCCCTGAAGGCTTTGTTCACCAGCCGCAACACCGGGATCGGGAGGAAGGGTCGGTGGCTGACCGCAGAAGACCTGGAGGCCTATCTGTATGCACTCTCACAGCCAGGAGCTCTAACAGGAGCCCTCAACTACTACAGGAATGTCTTCAGGTGGGACATTTACTCACATCAAGATGGATACAGAGGTAGAGATGTAAAGGAAATAAATTAGGGGGAGCAAGTCTGATTTTCAAGTAAAAAGTTGTGGTATATAATACATTATAAAAACATGACTCCAACAAAGAAGACACCTTACATAAACCTCATTCTGTGATCACATTGATGTTCTAGGCTCAGAAGGACATCAAGGTGATGCAGAAACATATGGCCGATGTTTTTCAGCAGGACAATGTAGAATCATTTTCTGCACATATTGCAAATGCATGACAGAGGAAGAAGAGGAACAGACCTGTATTCACTTCTGTTGAAAGAAGAAATTCACAAAAAATGCAGTAATGCAGACTTCGTTTTTCTTTAACCCTTGGATTGTCTTAGGGGGTCAAACTGACCACAAATGAATAGAAAACTCAATGGGACCAAAAATCAGAACAGTGTGATGGTTTGGGTCGTTCTGAAGTGACATTTTATCAGTTATTCATCTACAGTAAAGACCACACCCGCTGGTGACATCACTCAAAGTGAGTGGAGCCTATAGAAATAGAAAGGTGCCCTCTGACTGGAGCAGAGGGAGAGACACTGCTATAGGTCAGTGACAAATTAGCAGCTGATTTTCAACAATTCTTGTTCAAAAAATTCTTCCAATACCTTAAAACATTATTACCCGTTTGTCAACATTTACAATCTATCTCGAACTCCTTTGTTTAGTTAGTTTCAATGTCCAAACTACAGTCCTACTGTACATATCGCTGCAGCAGCATTAAACTAAACTAATGGTCCCATGCTACATTTTAGAGGTTTACAAACAGTAATGTGGCATTCTAACACATCAGGGTGACTTTTTTCAGCAAGATTTATTTTCAAATACATGAAAACTAGTCTCCGATCTGCAGCAGTGTCTCTCTCCTGAGCTGATGAGTATTGCTCTGGCCTTTAAGACTTATTTGTAGAAGAAACTAAACAAAATCACCTCCCCTGACCTCCTCAACTCTAGAACACCTTTTTAAAGGGTTTTAAAAGGAGAAACCTTCTGATGATGTAACAGATTTATATTTTCTTCTATCATGTGATGTGTTGCAGACCTGAAATACAAAATCAAGAATACAATTTATGAATCACACATTATGTATTTTGGGTTTAGAGAGTCTGCAATGAAACTAGAGTGCTTTCATCTTTTTTCCCATTGTTAGAATGATCTAAATTGGTCATGATTTATAGGAACTAACATATTAAATTTCCATTGAGTTATTATTCATATTTACTCCAGAACCTTCACAGTCTTTGGGTTATGGTGAATTGATTTGTAACATGATTTGACCTTTGTATATAGAAATAAAAATACATATGTTGCCATTATTTAGTGAACATAAACAAGAGCTTAGAATATGTATTTTTAACGTGTGATCTTTACATGCATGATTTAATGCGCCATCTGCTCCTTTCTCTAACGACGAGATATCTCAGAATAGTTTTTATGTGCTTATGTAAAAGAAATGCCACTGACCCATGCTCACTTAGCCTTTCTGCATACTGTATTTAAGCACTGGGGATATAAAAATGAACACACATGCATCCATCCATCCATTCATTTTCTACGTAAGCATGAAGTCATCCTTTCGGCGCAGGAAACCATCTCCACACAACGAGGGAGATGTGACTTCACAGTCAGTGCACAGATTCAGAGGATTCGCATCTGGAGCAGAAAACAAATCAGAACACGTGCAACAGAAATCAGAGGGGAAGGAAAATCCTTTTAGACTTGGCTGAGAAAAGTTGGATATTAATTTTCAAAGAGAGAGACTGAAATGTTGTAGGACGCTTTCTTAATGCTGCTCGGGAGAACAACGTATTTTACCACTCAGTGACATTCATAATCTGTGTTTTACACCCAAAAAATCCAAGTAATAAAGATAAACAGTGGATGAAACTGTAGGTCCCGTTTTTGGTTTTAGTTATCCACCAATAGGCCCAGGACCAACATTGCAGCTATCCAATCACATTGCAGCAATGTCACATGACTACAATTTGATCAAGAGTGAAAGATGTTACCTAAACTGATCTCTGTTGGTATCATTCTGCAGGAATGTGCAGGCTACATGCATCAGTGTTGGTAAAATAATGTGACTTTCTGAAATATTGCACTACAGAGGTTTTATGTTATTTTTTATTATCATGTTAATGTTTTTGCACCTAATCTATGAGTATGGTCAGTTTCAGGCAGGATGAAAACATAGTTCATAATTTAAAGTTAACTGGTTGATAACTGGACTTTTTGGTGTAATAAACAGCTTTAGGAAATGCAGTGCTGTGAAGGTTCTTAATGCACCTTAAATATTCTGATTGCATCATAAATGTTTTTGTTTTCATTTTACATCCATTGGGACTTTAATGGGATGTTTGGGTCACTTTGAAGTGTCGTTCTATCAGTTATTTCTCTGCAGTAAGACCACACCCACTAGTGACATCACTCAAAGCAGGAAGTAGTCCTCTGACAGGAGCAGTAGTCATAGCTCCTATACAAACTAGCAACTAGGAGTTCAACAGATCATCATCAATCCATGATCTGTATGGATCACCCTCTATGGTTCGGGACAAACGTGGTCCGCTGATCCGGCAGCGCTCGCTCTTTGCTAAATCATCCCTGACATCCTCTGCTCATGCTCTCTGAATCTGCTGATAATTCCCCTCTGAGAAAAGTGTTCATTTAGCCATCACTTGTAGAGGTTCACTCTATCGGACTCAGTCGTTTTAGTTGACCAGAACGAACGATCACTGGTCGATATCTGATCCATTGGATGTTGCGCGGGGAGCGGCTGAATCCTCCATCCCTCTCTCTGTCAGCTGGAATATTCATCTCTCTGATGGAGAAACCAAACTCATCTATTTATGTCTAAGATAACGTTTTGTGTTGGAGTTTTACACGAGCTAATGAACGTTAATATTATAGACAGTGTTCAGTCAGGAGCGCAAAGAGCAGCACCTCGATCATCACGCCCCCCTCCTGCTGCAGCTGTGACTGCAGGGAGCGGATAGTCTGACAGAAACCAGGTCTGTGACCCCTGAGAGGTGCATATAAGTCTTTCCCCCATTCATTTGTTTTTATATGATTCAAACTTTTATTTGAGCATCAGATTGACATCTTGAGTAAAATGTTTGTATTTAATGAGCACTGAGCAGAAAAATGCTGCAGTGTTCTACAAAATAAAAAGAGCAAAGTTATTTGTCTTTTATTTTCTTTCTGCCAGTCTGTGATCCGTGACTCAAATCCGTGATCTGATCTGATCCGATCCGTGAGTTTTTTGATCTGTTGCACCCCTACTAGCAACTAATTTTAAAGTATTTTTAACTCTTGCTCAAAAAAGTCATACCAGTGCTTTAAAATGCTAAATTACCTGTTTGTAAACTCTACATTTTTGCATTTTTTCAGTTTGTTTCAACCAAACGTCTGAAATACTGTACTTACTGCTGCAGCAGCATAAACACCCTAAACTAACCAAACAGGTAATATAACTCATCAGAATCACTTTTCTGAGCAAGATTTGTATTAAAAAGCAGAAAAGTAGCAACTAATTAGTCACTGATCTGCAACAGTGTCTCTCCTAATCTTTCTAGCCAGGAGTTTTTCTCCAGTCAGAGGATTACTTCTTGTTTCTAGAGACTCTGCTCACTTTGAGTGATGTCACAAGTGGGTGTGGTCTTACTGTAGGTAGCTACACAGCGTCTTGACTGATCTGAGTCTGATTTTCTTTTCATGTGATCTCAGCTCGCTGCCCCTACACCACAAACACGTCCGGTCTCCAGTGCTGCTGCTGTGGGGAGAACGGGATGCGTTCCTGGAGCAGGAGATGGCCGAGGCCTGCCGGCTCTACATCCGGAATCACTTCCGTCTCAACATCATCTCTGGGGCCAGTCACTGGCTGCAGCAGGACCAGCCGGATATTGTGAACACTCTCATATGGACCTTTCTAAAGGAGGGCGAGGGGCGTAAAAGCTACAGGAACTAAACCAACAGTGAGGCCTCCGCCCACACCCCCCACCACCCCACTCCCACTCCTGAAAGCCTTTAAATATGCCTGTGATACCAAGCGACATAGTGATGATGCAATCATTCTTTAAAATTTTTCACATTTTAGGTATTTTTTAAGGAAGTCGGCAGTAAAATGAAAGAATCAAAGCACACCTCACCGGAGAGGACACTGAGGAGTACACGAGACACATGTTCAAGATGTTTTTTGCACATGACAGTAACATCCGCCTTAAAGTTTGTCGGTTACAGCGTTACAAGTGTGTGGCAGACGTTTTTTGTGAGATGTATTGTGTGGTGCCTTTTAACTTTCAAGCAGTGTAATGATGTCCTGAGTTACCGGGATGTTGTGTTGTCAGCTATGTGTGTTTCACTTCACCTCTATCTCTGGCACAGCTCTTTGGGAGTCAGAACTCCCCTGCTCCCTTTATCAGGTAGTGTTTGTCAAAATGAGTTTTCTTTTTTTCTCTCAGACATTTGCTCAAATGTAGAGAATGTCGTCTTGATCTTCCTGTTTAGAAACGTCAGTGATGGTTGACTATTGTACTATTTTGTATATCTTCCTACACACTACATTTTGAAATTCACTGAGCCAGGTCTACACCGTTTGATTTTATAAATAAACTGAATAAGTGTCAATCTGTCAGACTAAACTGCTTTTTTGAATTTCCAGCCTGTTTTAGGATAATAATAGCCACAGTGATGTGTTTGAAGCTATAAACGGAGAACCTTGTTCTCTCATGCGTTTGTCGATGTTTCACCAGCAATTACTGGATGCTCTGCTAAATTTAGCATCGAGCTGAGTGACACAGCATTAGGTCGATCTCTGATGAAGAAGAAAAAAAAAACACTGTCCTAGTAACATGTTTTTTATAAGATAAAAACACATATCCTGGTCCAGAAAAACTACACATGACTTCACCTCAGAGTCCTAAGGTTCTCACATCCAAAAACCTCAACCTCTGTTTGGTCTGAATTCATAAACTGAAAATTGAGTCTTCCAAGTTTCACTAGTCTGATTACCTTGGGTTATTCAGGCTTTGGGGATAAATATAACTGAGTTTAATCAGCATGATAATGTAAATGTGTCAATAATGTAACCACATGGGAGCATATATAAAGAGTTTTGGTCCAAGTATTGAACCCTGGGGAACTCCATGACTAACTCTGGTGCACACAAAGAGTCATTAACATGAACAATTTACCAAATTAATCCCAATATCCGGTTCAAGTTTCTGTAACAGAATTTTGCAGTTGACTATCAAATGCAGTACATTAAAAAAGACCAATTAGTAAAAAGTTGACTGATTGACTGGGACGTACAAGATGGGTGATTGTGTTGATGTGAAGAATTTCATCCACGTCCACTATTCTGAGAGAACAGTGAGCAGCAGGCGAAGGAGGAAAGGAAAGACATCATTTTAAGGAAAATTGTCTAAATGTGCTAAATGAAGTTTGCTAGTGTGGTGAGAAGAACAAATATATTAAAAACATTTCAACTACCCAAATATCCCCATTATGAACTTTTTTCTTTACTGTAAACATTCTTTTATATTTGTTTCAGTTTAACACATTTCACCACAGAACCAGGAGCAACGAGGAATCAACAATCTGAGACCGCTCCAACCAAAGGCATTAGCTTCACACTGTTACTGCTGTTAGATGTTTACAGCTTGTTTCAGGTGGTGCTGATTCAGGGTTGCATATAATAATACAGGATAGGACAATTACGTCATCTTCATTCCTGACACACCTTCACTGACAGTCAGGACAGAAAAGCATGAAATGCATGAATCTCATATATTTAAGCTGCCACAGGTCAGGTTAGTTTCTTTGTAAATATTTAGCTCATAAAGGGGAATAATAATTATGTTGGCCTAATTCTGCCTACTCTTAAAAAAATTCAAATAACTAAAACATTAATTTGTAAGTAAAGTTTGACCCTTCATAGACCGAGTGACCATATTTAACTTGTGAATTTTATGAACATGGTTTTAAAAAACATTGTATTAGCAGCTAAGGATATAAGATTATAAACATGTTTTTAAAACACTGTGTTAGCAAATAAAGATGAGCTTAAAGGTGTGGGTCAGAAACAGAACTGTCTGATCAAGTGCAATAATATGAAGGAAGCGGTCCTTGGTAACCATGGCAACCAGACCTACATGATGCAGGTCTTGCAGGATGTTCTGAGCATAGTGGAGGAAAGGAGGGAGGCTATGCCCTCATAGCTGCTTCAGACTGTTGATGCCCTGTTTCTCCTGGTTCTGTGGTGAACTGTGAGGCTGCATTCCAAGCAGGGTGACATTTTTCTTGCATTCCTCCTGATTGATCAAGAATTTATCCTGTATCTGTTTCAGCATGGTTGATTATATTTCCTTAATTTTGACAATTGTTTTGTGCTTTTTCTTTAGATAAAAGAACAAACCTGAGTGCTTTCAGTTTTTTTATTTAAAACCTGCCTAAACCTGAAAGATTTACAAAAATGTTTTAATAGCTGTTTAAAAAGTAGGAAACAAGTAACAAGGTTTTTTTTTAAATTTATTTAAGTTCTAACATTTATAAAACAGTAAAATAAGTTAATACAAATAAAAAAACAATTTAAATAATTCAATTCACTCAATGGTTGAAAATTTAAATGTTTAAGCATTGCATTCAATATATTATTATGGACCTAAATGGTAGCGTTAAATAATTATACTTTTTCTGTTTATCCATTTGCCATTAATTTTTCATCGGCTGTTATTTATGAAAGCCGGTGTAGGTACCCTAATTGTACCGCGCATGAGCCAAAACATCCTAGCTGCAACGACTTGTCCGCACCTTTCTTTTTTGACGAACCGTGTATTCTTTGAGCAGCGTGCAGCCGTGATGTCAACATCGGTCAGTGGGTCAGCGGCACTGCATACACGTCACCCCTTCTTTTAACACACACACATACACATTTATCCTGCAAAGACACAACAGTAAAACCAATGCGGCTTACGACTGATGTTGTGTTTTTAAACGAGGCGTGTTTTAAGAAGAAAAAGTGTTGACGCTAGCTCATCTAAGCTAGTGCTAGCATGCTAGCGTTGACAAGAAGATGAGAGTGGGAGTGTTTTTACTACAGAACAGACTGAAGCGAACGCAGACAGAACGTAAACACTGTGCCAGCACAGGTAAGTTTATATGGCTCGGTCGGTGGGGTTTGTTTTTGATAGGTTTTGCTTTCATATTTATTATATTTTGTTTAAATAAACGGGAAATCACATTATTTTAAGATGCGCGTTCTCTCCGGTAAGCAAATATAGTCTGCTACTAAATAATGGACGCCGTCATTTTGTTGTAACATTACGGCTAACTCCCCAGTAACATGATTTTACATTGTGGGGTCACTTCATGCCATTTTCATTGATTTTTGTCAAGTTTGAGAAACGGCGCCCCCACTCAGATGGTTGAAGCTGGTAATGCATCCGCACAGCTGCTCAGAGTAGCTACATGAAAGCATTTAAATATCAATTAATTTGATCACAAACCACATACCTGTACAAATGTAAAGTACTTTTATTATGGCGGAATTATTTCAAGCTTTTATCACGTTTTATTACTAAATGTTAAGACAGATGGTTCCTATGCAGTTCTGAAAACTATGGAATTTGTTTGTAGTATTTTCCAACTCTGGATAAATATAGAAAAAAAGAACATACAGTGTGGATAAAACATATTCTAAATAATTTAGACCATAACTGATCAAGATACAGAGCACCTTTCTAAGTTTAACAGCACTAGCTCATAGTGTGTGAATGAGAAATAAACTTTAAAGCACTCTGTGAGTGCTGTAAAAGAAGTATTTTATCCCTTTACAAAGCTGTCCAAGCCAACCCGGCTCTTTATGAAAAGGTAAGTGAGCCTAAACCTAAAACCTTGTTGGATCACTCACATCACTGTGGAGGAATTTTTTTCTACTCTGCTTTGCAGACTTGTTTTATTTTGGCCACATTGAAGGGTTTTCCAGCATGAATGGTCAGTTTGAGGTCTAAGGTCAGACATTCTCCTTCAAAATTCTGGTAGAGTGGAGAATTCATGGTTACATCAATTGCATTGTCGTTCAAGTCTTGAAGCAGCACAGCATCCCCAGAACACACTATGCAAAGAAATAATCTCCTTATGATAGTAAAATATCAATTGTTTTAGAGCAAACTTGAAGTCCTTTATTAAGTTCAAAAACATTTTCTAAAAAGAACAGTTTGTTTTATTATATCATTTCCAGCTATCTATTTTGGAGCATGCAGAAAATAAAAGTCCAAAGCACAGTTGTTATATATTTATCTAATTTTAAATACGTACGAAATTCAAAGTGAAAACTGTGTTAAAACCCAGTCCAGGTGACATCTCAGCTTTTTTCTTATAATTCCTCAAAGCCAATGATTATTTTCTGTCCTCTTATGCTACAATTACAGTTTCCAAACTCCAGTGTCTTTGTTGTTTCTGTCATAGAAAGTATAAAAAACCATGATCAACAGTGAGGCTGCAAGAGAGTTCCAGTCCAAAGAGCGTAAATACAAAGATCAGCTGAAGAGATGTCTGTCATCTGCTTTGTCTGCAGACCTTAACAGGTAAGACACAGGACAGAAAAGTGGATTTTTTAAATAAATGTTTATTAAAATTACATTTTTCTTAAAAATTTCTCACATCTCACAAGTCTACGTAAAGCCGTTAAAATGAGTACATGGTATTTCAGGGCGTATTCATGGAGTTCTAGAGTAGAACAAGTTCACTTTGCTGCTAACGATGTAGCAACTCCATTATTTGTGATTAAATGAAGTAATGATTTCTTAAATTTTTAAGACTCAAATTTCAGCAGTGCAGCTTCTCAAATTTGAGCAGATCAGGGATTTGAATCTTGTTGCAAAGGAGGCCTGTTTGTTTTCTTTTATTTTTTTATTTTTTATTTTTTTACTTTGTTTGCTTTACAGAAAGAATGAGACACCAGCATTTAAATCTTAATGCACGCCTGGCCTCAAGCTCACTGCTTTCTGGGTCACCCAGATCAGTCAGCTTGGCAGGATGAGATATGATGATTGTTAGGAAGAACTGGACCGCCTCAGGAGTTCATGTTAAATCCTGAAGTGGAAAAATGGGCCATCAGATGAATCTTTAAAGAACCTGACTGGAGTTTTATTTATTGATGGTTTTAACATGTGTATCTAACCAGGGAAAATATCAGTTTGTCCTGAGCCTAATTTAAATGTTATTGTAATGGCAGGTTATGGGAGTTGTCCCTGTAATAATAACAGCTGTTTTCCTTCAGGTTGCTGCAGGAGGAACTGGAGGCAAATGTTTCCCTGTATGCAGGTTCTGGGTCACTCCGAGCACACAGAGCCGTGCTGCTGGCCAGAACTCCTCACATCCTTCAGGGACAAACACACAAAGATCCCATCATCATCCATCTGCCAGATTATGATCTCCCTGCACTCAAAGATTTCCTCAGGTAGGCATTAAGGCAGGCGTGGGCAATTAATTTGATCAAGGGACCTCTTAAGGAGCTTGGACTTCAGTGGATGGCCAGACCAATAACTCAGTCGTTAACTACCTGAGGTAGATGTAGGAACAGCTTTCAGGTGAAAATCACTGAATCTGGATCTGCTGAACTTCAGCACTCAGAAAGTTCACAGAAGATTCCTCAGTGAACCTTTAAGACCTACCTCAGATCAGTTTTAGACATTAATTCCTGAGATTACTGTAAATCACTTGACACTAAGGGCGTTTCACACCTGCAGTTTAGTTTCTCTGATCCAAATCAGCTCAAAGTTTTGTTAATTTGAAGCTTCTTTTCACAGAGAAAACTGCAAATGAAACAAACGTGTCACTACAAACCAAGTGACAAACATTCAATCTGCTGATTGGTCAGATTGTTTGTGGGCGGGGCTATCAGAAGTAAATATAGGCATAAAGGTGCTACTACGTTCTGATCCTGATCTAGTCCACAACACGGTCTAACCTCCTCTCTTTATCCTTGCTATTTGAACTCTTCAGTGTTTTTATGAGTCAGCGCTGATAAATCTTGTCATCTGCTCAGAATAAAACTAATATTTCTTATAAATGTCCACCTTAAGGATGATTCAAATGAAGCTTCAGCTACTTTCCTCTGGGTTGTGTTTCTGTGTCTGTCTGACAGAGGGCGCCACATACTCCTTGTTTAATCTGCAGTGTGTGTGTGTGTGTGTGTGTGTGTGTGTGTGTGTGTGTGTGTGTGTGTGTGTCAAGCATCACAGGAGATGCTGCAGCTTGAAAATAATAAATTGCTCATTGCCTTTGCATGTTAGTTTTGAAATAAAATGTCCTGGTTGAGTTAATAATCAGCTGCTGCTTCATTTCTCATGTTGGAGGTGCACATACTTCACTGAGGCTCTGTCGTGTCTCTGATAGGACGAGTTGTATTTTAACTTGTACGGGTGGCGTGTAGCTCAGTTGGTAGAGTGGCCAGTCTGGCAATCCGGAGGGTCGCCGTTTTGATCCCAGCTCCAGCTGGGTAACATTGTTGTGTCCTTGGAGACACTTCACCCACCTTGCCTACTGGTGGTGGTCAGAGGGACTTGGAGGGTGCCAGTGCATGGCATCCCCACGTGTCAGTGTGCCCCAGGGCAGCTGAGGCTACAATGTAGTTTATCACCACCAGTGTGTGAATGTGTGTCTAAGTTATTTTTGTGTTATATATTTTTGTAATGGAAATCACGCAGCATGCTGTCAGATCTGTTGATAATTTCAAAGTTCTGATTGCAACAAACTGATTGTGTGTTTGAAAAGTTTGTTCTGTTTAAGAACAGCAAACAAATCTGGATTTGATCAAATCTTATAAAAATTACAAGGATTCTCTGATTTTGATACCACCTACATGTACATGAACTCGTGTTCTGAGAGACCACTTTACAGTAGAGTGACATTCACCTCTCAGTTGTAATTTACATTATCTACTCAGTTAAATGTGCTCGAAATTGGAAGGTGTAAAATTCTATATAGGCTCCATAAAGTAGCACAAACGCAGCATCAATCAGTTGAGTGTGGGCCCAGGTTCTGGTCTGAAAGTTTCCTCAAACATTTATTCACCGGAAATGAAACGGACAGACAGCCTGTCTGACTTCATATAGGTCGTTTAGCAGCCTGAGTCTCCTGTTTAGCTGCTGATCCAGTTTGTGCTGCTGTGGTGAGACAGAGAAACCTCATAGAGTGAACAAACCAACTTTTATTGTTCTCTGAGAATTCAGACTCCTCTGGTTTTTCAAAACTTATACCTCTACTCATTTGAGAAGTAAGGACATGCAAAGTCAGCTTTATCCAGCCCGTGACTGGAACTGGACGGATGCACGCAGACTAGTGGTGTGGAGGAGAAAATGAAAAATGATGAACCTTAGATAATTCACTGAGGTTTATATCTTCAGAAAACTCATCTCATCTAGTCTGTGTAACACCTGCTTTTTTCCATTAACTTATCAAACTCTGCAGGTGTTATATGGTGTGAAATCTTGTTGTTGTCAAATAGTATTGCAGCGTGTTAACGCCACCTACAGTTCAGGAATGTGAATAGATGATGTTCCATTATGTATTTTCTTTACATTTTTAACCCAGGAAGAGGTCCACAACATAGTGGGAGTGGGACAGTGACCCACTTTGAGGTCGTGACCCACCAGTTGAGATTCTCTCTGATGCCTCCAGACACCCCAGCTCTAGTTGAAGCTCGGGCTGCTCTGCTCTGTTTCACCTCTGAATGGATGCAGGGTACTACAGGTCTAGTTAACAACAGAGTGTGATTAGCACATTTTTTCAAACAAAGTATAGGTTTATTTATCTGGTGGAAAGTAAGGAGCACAAAAAACAACTGCACAATTCAGGCAATGCAGAAGTCACAGTTCATCACATGAGTCTGCAGTTTAAATGTAGAAAGTCCTAGATTTAATTAACTGTCAGAGACTCACCCCCTGCAGGCAAGTGTACACAGCAGAGCAAAGCATGAGAACGGCTGTGAGGAACTCTGATTCAGAGGGATCCTTACCAGAAAGCACCTCTCCAGACCTGACGGATCGCTGCAGTTCCCCTGACTCAGGTAAACAGATCACATGAGGGTTTATTCTGGGTTATGTAATCATCAGGCCTCCCTCCTTCAGCCACTTTCCTCTCAGTATGCTACCTTAGTCATAATCCACTTACAAGCTAATCGCATTTGGATTCTTGTTCTTACCGCTAACTACAGCATGACCAAGCTACAAATAATTAGATTTTTTTATTTTTATGTATTCATTTTTTCACTTTTAGCTCACATATGTTAATCAGTACCAATGATCCATTACAGCAGATTAAAGTTTTATCTTCTGAGTCCATATAATCCATCTCAACTTGTGTCCAGGTGCTGCTGTTCCTGAGCCGGCGTCCGGCCTTGGCTCTGACCTGTTGGACCTGTACCAAAGAGGAGAACAGAGTGACATCACCATCCAAGTGATGGAGCATGTCTTCTCCTGCCACAGGTTGAGCTGTTTGTGGTTGCTTGTCAGCCTTGTGTGTCATAAATAAGGTGTGCTGAAAACTGAGTATACCAGTAATACCTCATCAACCTTAATTTATGTCCTTTCCACTATTGAAAATAATTCTCTGGTCCTTCAGACATCACTGCTTCAAGAACCACCAATAGTGGATAGAACCACTACCTAATTTCTTAAGGAATAAATACCAAACATAGCACAGTTTGATTTGAGATCCCAAGAGCCTTTAGCTGAAATTATTTGATCAACTAAAAGATGAAAGATCTCTCAGGTCCTATTTTAGGTCTTTGATGTATTTGATCTATCTGATAGGGGCAGATAAAATACCAGAGAGTGTGTTCCAACTATAGAGGGATCACACTTCACAGCCTCCCTGAAAGGTCAGAGAGGAGGGTCCAGTCGATGGTTGAACTCTGATTCAGGAGGAGCGATGTGGTTTTCATCCTGGACTGTAGACCAGCTCTTTACTCTTGCTAGGCTGCTGAAAGGAACATGGGTGTGTTTCTCAACCAGTATGGGGTGTAGGGCCAGTTCCTGTATCAAAGGCATATGAGTCTGGGCCGTGTAGCCATCAGTAAATTTGACCTGCTTTTAGTGAGAGTTGGACTCAGAGAGTCAGGTGAGAGGTCCAACAAGTGAAAGAGTATAAGTATCTTGTTCACAAGTGGACAAAGGAGGGTGTGGGAGATGAACAAGCAGATCGGGGCAGCGTCTGCATGATGCAGATTCTAAACTGGTCTGTTGTGTTGAGGAGGGAACTGAGCCAGAAACCAATGCTCTTGATTTACTGGACAGTCTATGTTCCAGCCCCCACCTATGGTCATGACCAAAGGAATTAGATCACAAA
>SSNR01000158.1:1276103-1306152 GCA_006937965.1 Callopanchax toddi
TAAGAGGCGAGTCTGCAGTCAGTTTTTCCTCTGTAGCTGATGGTTTAATCATATAGTGATTGGATAGCATTGTTAAGGCACGCTGTCACATGTTTAAAAAAGCTGAGGCTGTTTTAATGACTGACTCTGTAGTTGAACATTTTACCAGATCTAAAATGTCCTGGCCTGTCGTGGCTCCTGCCGCTGCAGGTTATAAATTGGTTGGCTCATTGGACCTGTTGCATCACTATCGAGTTGCAAAGAAACCAACTCTCTGGTTCTTTTTCTTAATAAACAAAAAGTTATAGTATTGCAGCAGTTCATTTTATTGATAAAAACAACACTTTCTGACTGGATGTTAAAGTTATGGAACTCTTTTTATATTTTAGGAAATGTTTTTTTTCTCTTAGACTTCTTCAGCTGATACAGCAGCAAACTACAAGAGTTTGCAAACTGCAGCAAGCAAGTGTGTGAATGTAGGTCAGGACAGGGAGGGGGGGGTCTGGTTCTGATGGATCTTATGCTGCTCATGGGAACCAGGTCTGCTGTGAATAACCAGTATCTCACTGGGCTGCTGTAGACTAGACTAGTTAGAGACACAAAATAGCACATTTCCCGTTTGATTCACACCAGAATTGTATATATGATGCTTTAGTGACGGGTTTTTACCATATAGGGCAGGCCGTGTGGAGCGTATGATGCAATAGCAAGTAAATTGTGACAGCTGTGCAGCTGAGGTGGTTAAATTTGTGAGTGTTATTGGAAGCTTTAATTAACTTTTTAAAATAAATTGTATTTTTAAGTTTCAGGTTTAGGCTGCAAATTGATATTTAAAGAATGCAGTGATCAAGTCTGTGTCTGAGTTAATTTATAATTGATCCTAATGAAGCTAGATTGAGATGGGTGATAGACACCTGCACTGACCGTCTGCTTTAAGAGAACTTTTGATTTGTGCATTTTTTAAAGCAAGGCAAGAGCAAAACCATGAGAGGAAACTGAGAATGGTCGTGACCTAATGGTGAACTGAGCAGTGCTATCCTGCGCAGCGCAGCATTAATTAGCTTAGAAATCATCTCAGGTGGAGGTTGAATCATGTTTTAAAGAATACATTCCTTATTTGTGTTTGCTTTCTCATACTGACCAAACAGATGTTGCAGTGTTTTAAACAGTCTACACACAGTTTAAACTGTTTCTTGTTGTGGAGAACAAAATAAGTTGAAAGTGTGTGTTGTGTGTTGTCAGGTGGGTTGCTGAACATTACGTGAAGGCCTGGTGTGAAAGAAACTTCTCCCTGTTGTCCCCTGAGCTCCACAGAGCCTGTTTAGCAGCTGTAACAAACACGATGGTGAGTCGATTCTCAGTTTGATCATATCTATTGTACCCGAGCACAAATACCACCAGCTCGTTTCCACAGGAAGGAAATATTAACATGATCTAATAAAAGAGAGGCTTTATTACATTTTCTGTAATTATCCGCTGAGTAATTTGGGAACAGAATGTGGATGCAGACAAGTGAAGATTGTTCCAGGTTTGTAATTTCTTACCAGGTCTTGAGCCAGCTTTCGCTCTCTGTACTGATGGTTTGGTCTCTGTGAGCGAATCAAAGTCTTGGCAAGTTGAGAATTGGCCATGAACCATTAAATAATGAAGCATGGATGAGAGGAGGGTTGTCTGTAGGATGGTGCTAATCTGACCTCTTTTCTTCTTGTGTAGAGCGCTTTTCTCTAGCTGATAGATGTTTTTCCTCAGAGTGTCCAGAATGCAGTGAGTGTGCTCTGTGGCACAGAGCAGCTGATTGGCAGCCTCCCTGAAGTCAAGTGGGCCCAGCAGGTGAGGATCCTGGCCTCAGAGCTGCAGGAGGAGAGCCTAAAGGTTGTTGTCCAGCACCTCCCCACAGTCATCCACACTCAGGCCTTCCAGGACCTTCGCAGGGTAAAGCTGTGATCTGTTTAAAACCATAATGGATACTCAGCATACGTTAAACTCTTTTTTTTTCTTGTCACTGACCCAAAGAGGGAGGAGTTTACCAGAGAACCGGCGTTGCTGAAGAAGTTGTGTTGTGCCATCAGGGAGGGTGTGACTGTGATTAACTGCTGTGACCTGTTCACCGCTGTCCACTGTCTTTGTGGAGATGACCTGGAGGATGGTTTTCAACTGGAGCAGCACAAACAAGAAGAGGTGATCTTTAGTCATGGCAAAAATAAATTACACTTTCTTTAATTTCCAAAGTATAAAGTGTCAGAGTTCAAATATAATTTAGTCCTTTAAAATCAGGGATGACATTTTATGTTGTGTTGTTGTTAAACAAAAGAAGTCAAATACAGACATGATGTGTGAACCCACTTTATGGTTCAGTGACTTGCAGAACCAATGTTACCAGTAACGTCCTGCTCATCAGCCCATCATCATTTGACCCCTGTGTTGCTCTGGTCTATGTTTCTGTACAGCTCTCTTAAGGTGTTTGAATCAGACAGAGTTTGGGGCTTTTGTTGGGGCATTGTGATACTTTAGATCCTTTTTTATTTATTCTGTTGTTGATTTGCTGCTGTTTTGAGATTATGTTGTTGGTGCATGACTTTCAGGTTGACTCAGTGGCTACATAGTGCTCATATCCTGTGGCTGCAAAACAAGACCAAATTCTAAGCCCTCCACCGCCGTGCAGAAAGCTGGTGTTTGTTGTTTGGACTGATGTCTGCTCTTTTTGGTTTTCTTTGTCGTATCTGAGAGTTCTTGTTTGTTCGAGGGTTTTACAAGCCTAAGCTGCACTGCCATGTTTTTTTGTTTTCATTCTTTTTAGAAAGAATAGGCCTTTTCCTTGTATCCATTTAAAACAAACTAAACTCATTCAGGTTTTTTCTAATTGTCCTGAGATGAACTTTAACATTTAGGCTGCTTTCTGAGGCCTGTAGAGTCACAGATGGAGCTCTTGAGTTTTGTTTGTCCTCTGGATGCAGTGAATCATGTGTGTTTGGGTGAAGATGCCTCCTAGTTTGGAATATGATTAAAGAACATTTTCAAAGTAATGATTTCATTTTGCATCGCTGTCTGTAATGTAGGGGTTGAACGACTTGCTATTTTTACAAGTCGACTACCAAGTAATAAAAGTCGCGTTGACTTCGACTAATCGCTGATGACGTCATACATACGACGTATACAGGACGGCTTTATAAAACTACAGTTAAGTCACTTTAGTCAGTTTTAGTTAGATTGTGGTCTATTGTTCAGCTATAATCATAACAAAGACATTCGCTATTTAATGAATAATATCACTCAAAGCTTGATAGCCGAGCCATTAGCTCGTTAGCTTAGCCGTTAGCACATCGGAGGTTTGAATAGTGCCGCATTTTTAGTAAAACAAGAGATAAAGAAAGCAAAGACTCACCATTAAGTTGATTAAATAAGGACAATTGATTGGCAAGGGCATCAAAAGCTGCCAAGAAGTATTCTTTGAGTAAATATCCATTTTAATAGCTCAGCACCAGACCGGAACACATCAAAGGAAATGGAACGAAACCTCTTCAAAATAAAAGTTCACGTGATCAGCGAAGAGTCGACCTTTGGTTTAAAAAGTCACTACAGCCCACAAAAGTCGACTTGTCGACTAGTTCGTGCAACCCCTACTGTAATGTCATTATTCCTGACCAGGAGCTCTCAGCAAGCTCCTTACTGAAGTCAGTCGTCACCATCAGTCTTGACTTATTGACCTGATGAGATGGAAAATGTGACTCCAATAAAACAAGCAGTTACAAAAGAAGATTGGATGTTAGACACATTCAGTGAGACCAGTTAAATAAGGCTAGCTCAGTGACTCTGCACCAGAGAGCATCAAGTATGTATTAGACTGCTTTAGAAAATAGATTCACCATCAACTCCCTTTTCAGAAAATAAGCTTTATCTGTATTAAAAATCTTAAAAGCTTTTCTGACTATGATCTTGTTTTTATCCATTATTCAGACTTGGTGTCTTTCTTAATGGATCCAGGAGGAGATTCTAGTCACCACCTTACTGTAAAACAACAAATAGAGCTGATTCTTATTCAGTTGAACAGGCGTGCCTAATAAATTGGCTGGTGGATGTATAAAAATCTAATAACAGGTTTATTTTGACAAGAATGTGTCTAAAGTTTTGTTGATTTTTGGTCTTGCAGCAGGATTTAAAGGCAGATTTTGTGTCAGTCAGTGCAGCAGCTACCCGGTGTGAGCTTGTGATGCTTCCAGGAGAAAGTGATTTGGCTGCACAGGTTAAAGCACGTAACCCCTGTAAGCACTGTACAGTACAGCAGGGTGGATTAGGCTGAGGGACACAGTGTGACGTATGCCAGCAGCCGTCACTAATCTGGATGTGTGTGTTGTTGAGGAGCATTAGATGGTCGAGGTAGAGCCTGGCTGTCCTCCAGCCCTGTTTTTATAACGAGGCATTGAAACAGGAATATGAACAGCAGCTAGTGACAGATTTTGCTCAAGAGAGCTGAAGGGAATTCTGCAACAGAGGCAGAGGGTAAAGAAAGGAGGGGCAGAGTGGGAGATAAAGGAGGAGGGGTGGGTATTTGTTGCCATGGTAAAAGGTTCTTGAAGCAGCTGCTGATTCGTCTCTGCTGTAGCGCACCCCTTGCATTCTTCTCCTGCCTCTCTGTGTTACCGCCAGCCTTTCAGGCGAGAGATCTGTTCGCTACGCGGGCGGCTTTGGATCTTCTTGCTCCAGACCTTTTATGCGGTTCGCCACACGCAGGGATGGGAGACGCTATCATCCAAACACAGAGAGAAGATTCTAGCAGGTAAAGGCTGTTCTCACAGTGTCCGTTCATACGTCGTCTGCTGATGTTTGTGTTTTATTCTCCTGATGATCCTAAAGCTGGTTCTGTATGAATACATGTTTTCCTAAGCTGTTCTGCATTAGAGCGACCCGGTCAGTACTAACCCGTTTACTGTTTGATTCATTCTGCTTGTGTGTCTGAAGCTCTTTGGCTAATGTGTGCTCACCGACATGGTAAATGCACCAGATGCGCCATGCTTGTTTTATGATGGGATGAAGCTTGGACTGGGTCTACTTAAAAGGACTCGACAAATGGAAATAAGATTCTGCTTTTTGAATGTTGATCTTCTAAATGTGCTGCATAAACCAGGTCCTGATTTCAGTGTTTGCCCGTCACCCTAACATTTTTACCAGTGTATTTAGATGACATGCTAACAGAAGAGATTCAGTTTCATCCTGTTTATATTTTTATAGAAGATGATGTTCAGAAAGTCCCATAATTCTTATAAAAACAGGATCATTTGTTGATTTATTGTTAGTTTTGTCATGGTGGAGGCATAAACACTGGGAGACGTTTTTGAATTAAATGAATCCGATTTGAACATTTTGCAGGTAAAGTACTGACAGATTGGTGAAATGTTATTTCTTTTATTGATTTTGACAGAGGCTATTGACAAAGGGGACAATCGAAGACTTGGTAAAAAACCTGTTTTCACAAGCTCACAGGTAAAAATCATTCTTTTCTTTCTTTTGTCTAAAAGTTAATTGTTTTTGGACCAAAAGATTATTACTTTTTTTTTTTTTACTTGGCTGATTATAAGAGCTTACATTATAAATTTTGTTCCATGTATGTTACAATTCCTCAAAGTTTAATGTGTGCCATTTAGATGCTATCTGTCATAAATTTCTTGCCCTCACATTAAAATATGAAATGAGCAGCAGGGTCTGATGAATTGGTTTAATGTCTACAAATTAGACCTGAGAAGTAACGCAGGTCAGCTGTACCGGTAGTCAGAACAGAGGTTGTTTTGGCTAAAAATACATCAAATTACAATAATATGATGTCAAGATGTCCCAATCAGAGGCATTTACACTCACTGGCCACTTTATTGGGTACACCTTGCTAGTACCAGGTTGGACCTCCTTTTGCCTTCAGAACTGTCTTAATCCTTCATGGTATAGATTCAACAAGGTACTGGAACCATTCCTCAGAGATTTTGGTCCATATTGACATGACGTCCTCTACACCATTACACCACCACCACCATACAAGGCAGGATGGAGCCATGCTTTCATGTTGCTGACGCCAAATTCTGACCCTACCATCTGAATGTGGCAGCAGAAATCGAGACTCATCAGACCAGGCAACATTTTTCCAATCTTCTATTGTCTAATTTTGGTGATCCTGTGTGAATTGTAGCCTCAGTTTCCTGTTCTTAGCTGACAAGAGGAGTGGCACCCAGTGTGGTCTTCTGCTGCTGTAGCTCATCTGCCTCAAGGTTCAACGTGTTGTGCATTCAGAGATGCTCTTCTGCAGACCTTGGTTGTAACCAGTGGTTATTTGAGTTACTGTTGCCTTTCTATCAGCTCCAACCAGTCTGGCCATTCTCCTCTGACCTCTGGCATCTACAAGGCATTTTGGCCACAGAACTGCCGCTCACTGGATGTTTTCTCTTTTTCGGACCATTCTCTGTAAACCCTAAAGATGGTTGTGTGACAATCCCAGAAGATCAGCAATTTCTGAAATACTCAGACCAACCTGTCTGGCACCAACAACCATGCCATGTTTAAAGTCACTTAAATCATCTTTCTTCCCCATCCTGAAGCTCGGTTTGAACTGCAGCCAGTCGTCTTGACCATGTCTACATGCCTAAATGCATTGAGCTGCCACCATGTGTTAGCTGATTAGTCATTTGCGTTAACGAGCAGTTGGACAGGTGTACCCAATAAAGTGGCCAGTGAGTGTATATTATGTGTATGCCAATAACAAATCTCAGTCTTTAATAATGAATCATTTTGTCTCATTGTTCCTGCAGACAGATGTCCTAATATCACCAGTCTGTTTTATAAACCCTGTTTGAAACGTCAGTCGTTGCTTGTGGATTCTTTATTGCTCACTAACCAGTATTTAAATACCGTCATCACACATGAGCAGGATCCATCAACATCAGCTGGAGACAATGAAACAGTAGGCGTGTTTATAAACCACGTTTCAAACAGTTTTTATGAACTCAAATTAAAATCTGACCCGCTTTAACTACGACGGGTGATTAAAAAAAACCCAACCTGCAGGAAGATGAAACAATGAGCTCGTGTTGTTCCTGTTCATTTGACTTTTTATACACATTAAAATTAATCAGAGGAAAAGTGGATTTTATTCAGAGATTATAAACATGGTACTCCCAGCATTTTCATTGGTTGTTGGTCTTCTTCATCCCGCCTCCCTCCAGCTCCTGATGGAAGGGTTTCTTTCCCCCAGCCCATCAGAGTTGGTTTTATATTACAGCACAGCTGACATGAAACCTGAGACATTAGGTTGACGGCAGAGAGCAGGAGTCAGGTGTCATCATACTGATCAGTGATGACGAATGATTTTATCTGATCATTGAGATTGGTTTGCTACATCTCTAATGATGTGATAGTTTATCTCATCAAATAGCGTCAAGCCAAAAAGAAACACGTTTTGCTGAGGAGTTAACATCAGCTGACCTTAAAAAACAAAATGACAGACATCATTTCTGGTGGTATATCACTTTAGGTGTACCCCCTTCTTTCCAGCGGGGCTGTATTTTGCTGATCAACTTATCTTGGTAATACAATAACATGATTCTTGTGCTTATTTTTATCCTGCAGCCAAAGTCTGTAAAATGTCTCACATCTCTGCCTGAGAGTCCTCCTGTGCACCGGACCCAGCGGGTGTCTCAGAACAGACATTCTGCCTCTCGTAGTGCTCCATTAGCCATGAAATCTGATGCACTGAGTGCTGTTAATAAACAAAAAGATGGTCAAGCATCCAAAGCAAAGAATGTGAAAAAACCAGGAGACAAGAGTGTAGCAACAAAAGCAAAAACAGCAGCAGCTGGCACGCCGGTTGTCAATGGGACTGGAGCTACTGGGGCTGTGCGGGACGTAGCCAGCGCTAACGGTCCTAGGAGCTCTCATGGGGCTAAAGAGCAGGAAAAAAAGCAAAACCCAGGTGCACGACCGAAAACCTCCCCCTCAAGCTGCACACACACCAGCCAGGCAGCAGTAACAAAGCCTCCGAAGACCTCAGCAGGGAAGACCGACAAGTCTGCTGGAACCAACCAAACACAACCCGGAACTTCAGCCACCTCACACAGTACCTCACCAGAGAAAGGAGCCAGCAGTCATCACAACGGCACCCTGTCCATTCCAGGTTTACTCTCTTTTATTGACTTCTTCACGTTTTATCACCGTGGCTCACTCTGATTAACATTTAGTGCATATCACTGCAGCCAAGAGTCAACAAGTCATTGTCAGGGATAAAGCATTAGCCTAAGACAGGAAACACAGTTTAATTAGTATAATGAGTGTTGTAAACCATAGACAATCATTAAACTGAACGGAAAGTTAACAAGCTTCCAGTGAGCTAAAGGTTTTTAGTCTGTGGATAAACGATGACTTGGATAAATCACCAGTCTGCCCTGAGCAGGACATTCCTGCAGCTTCAGTGAATCACACGTTGTTGTGAGGGAAACAGCTGAATATACATCCTGATAAAGTGGTAAATTCCACATTTGCTTCCAGATTTTTTTCACACACATTTCAAAACATTCTCTTAAAGTGTAGTTCTGCTGCTTGTCATATGCTCTGTTGTGAAACTTATTAATGTATATAAAGTACTTGTGTTTTCCTGACAGACGTGTGTTTACAGTAGTTGGGTTCATGTTGTGTGTTGTAGGTGCGAAGCCCAAACAGCAGGCCAAGGCAGCGACCAAAACCCCTCTGACCAAACCTCCTCAGAGATCAGAGACACCAAAGACCAGCAGGTCAGATTGACTTCTAGTATTTATTTCATCAGTTTGATGGTGAAAACTTCTTAATCCTAAAACATACCACCTCTATTACACAGTGATTCGCCGAGCATTAAAGCAGTACACTGAAGTACAAAGTGGAATAATATCTCAGTCTCAGTGTGTAAATTACACTCATTCCATGTACAGACTCTCAACAGAGCAGGTGTATTAAATTCAATGCTGTTTGAAGGAAATACCTAACCTGATTGTGTTTTTAGACAAATGCAAAATATTTTAGGATTTGAATAAAGTAGTATTTTTTTAAAGTTTCCTCATTCCTGAGACGTGGGAGTTATTCAGAAAACATCTTGACTACAGATCCAAAAGCCCAGGCTTAACTATGCTAATAAAAGCTAAAGTAAATCTGCTTAGTGTCATTTCAAGTGAACTCCAGTAGATTAACATGTTGCCCTGGCTGCCAATGTGGGCACTGATAGGGTTAAAGGTTCATACAGAGCACGTTATGAAGTACCGGTATTTTTTAAAACAGGAATATAAGTCAGGCCAGTCAAGAGGCTCCCGGGATTTAATTGTGACTAACATTAACTTGACATCACTGTTAAAGGGATGAATGCAATACATAATACAGCCTGGTACTTAAATGGGTATGTACAGGTAATCTCAGGTACATACAGGGTACATACACCATAAATACTGGGCTGTATTATGTAATGCTACCGAGGGCTGTGGTCTTCTTAAGCTGCTTTCATAAGACACACCGTGCCGGCAAATCAGCGCAATACTTCCGCCACGGTGTGTCTTATGAAAGCGCTGTGGCGGCATGGCGATGTGGCAATTTTGCGGCATTCGTGCCGCCACGCTTGATAGTAATATTACTGCAACGTCGGACTTGTGAATGAAGATTACGCCTTGGCGCAACAGAGGGAGGTGTCACTAATAACGTGGCAAAAGTGGGCTGACCCCCGACCAGAGAAAGTATTTAAAAATCATGTAAACATGGGAAAGCTGTTGCGCATTTGTAAACACTCAGCGGAGATGACAAACTGGAGCGACACTGAGATCCTGGAGCTTCTGGCTGAAGCAGAAGTTGCCTGTCAGTTTATACGAGCACTTCCGTCTCACGTCTCTGTAACCTGTGCATCGACAGCGCGAAGACCGCCCCATCTCTCCTTAATACCGCCACCGAGAAATCTTTTGTGAAACGCACATGATTGCGCAACATTACCGGCACAGTCTGACCACTTATGAACGACCAAAGGCTCCCAGATGCCGGCTCAGGTTCGCGGCAAATTGCCAGCATTGTTTTATGAAAGCAGCTTTATAGTCATTTGAATGTAGGGGGACACATATGGGTACAAAAATGTAATATTATGTAGTTTGTGTGCTTTTATTCATCTGCTGTTCAAAACGATGAAGACCCTGTCTTTTAGGGATATAAAAATAACTGTTACCTTTAGCTACATTAGATTTTTTTTTTTGGAAAACAGTTTCTTGAAGGACTGAGGTGGAACAAGGGTTAGAAGTCAACCTGCTGCTGTCTCACCTTTCTAAAGATGCTCCAAACATTTTAGACAGAGAAGATTAATGTTTGAGAAACTTGTTAATGAAGCGATCTGTCACACAAGACAGTGCAACAATAAACAGAAGGTTGCAGATT
The DNA here is from genome assembly GCA_006937965.1 of Callopanchax toddi. Taxonomy (NCBI): domain Eukaryota; kingdom Metazoa; phylum Chordata; class Actinopteri; order Cyprinodontiformes; family Nothobranchiidae; genus Callopanchax; species Callopanchax toddi. The sequence continues at coordinate 1,286,490 of SSNR01000158.1, forward strand.
TCAAGTTTCCAGCACAAGCAGTTCAGTTTCACACCTGTTGGCTTCTTTCACACTCGTGACCAAAACATCCCTCAGATGGACCGGAAAACATGATCATTCTAGAACAAAATCTCTCAATAGGCCAGCCACATGCTGTGGTCCCCAAGCTTCAGTTATTTCACCAAATCCACACTGCCATCACCAGGCAGCACAGTATGGTGTTATCGCTCTGAAACACAGCTGGACACTGGCGGAGCACAGCTATTCCACAGAACGTAACCTCACCTGTGCTGGTCCTAAATTTTAATTGGATGATCTACTGAGAGTGCGCGCTCTGATTTCACTCCACACCTTTTAGTTTGACTTGAGAAAGCTCTTTGGACAAAAAGTGTAATGTCTTCAAAAAACAAGGAAAGAAGTCAAGTCTCGTTTTATTTTTTTAGTAAATCAAAGATGTTCATTTGAACCAGATGTAGTAAAGTCTTGACTTGTTTTCTGTCTGTTTCACCAGTCCTACCATTAACTCGTCTGTGAGAGATGCTGCTAAAGCCAAAACTGGTCCAACAGAAAAGCCTGCTGGAGGGACGAGACCAGACCCCAAAGGAAGAGGAACACCAGACCACCATGGTGAGATGTTCAGTCTTCTTAACTCAGTGTTTGTTCTCAAACTCTAAAAATGTTGTAATTTTTTTTTCTAAACTTTATTTTGGTTTAGTCCCTAAGCACGGAGCCTCCATGAAAACAGCTTCTCCCAGGAAAGAAGACGCCAAGGACACCACCAGTGATACTTCTAAAAAGAAGACCACAAAGCCTGTTCCAGTGAATGGAGCCTCTGTTAAATCGAATGCTAAAATAGCTAAAGGCTCTTCAGGTCCTGTTAAACCATCCTCAGCAGGAGCTGCCAGGTCTGGACCAAAGCCAAAGGGTGCTTCTGAGTTATCTACTGAGAAAGTGGTGCCAAAAGCCTCCAAAACATCTGCTGCTGCTGCTGCTTCGTCCAGACTATCAGAAACTAAAAAAAAAGAAGAGAATGATCGAAGAACTGAACCAGAAGCTGAGCCTGGTCCAGCTGAAAACTCTGGTGCTGCTGTGAAGCAAACGGATACTGCAGAGCAGGATGGAGAGATGTCCCTTCATCCAGAAACAAGCCCCCAGAAGACAGAAACCGAGTCAAGATTTAGTCCACAGGATGAGAGTAGCGTGACACCAGCATCTAACAACATCCACCATGTCAAATTCGCTCCAGGAGGTTGTTCCAAAAAGACAGATGAGAGTAAAGTGAAGCAAACTGGAGGACAAAGTCATGAAGTTATTTCACCAAACTCCCCCAAAAGCACTGAGCGGCCAGTCGACACACCCTGCAGCATGGGGAGTACCGACACTCCTCTAGAGGACTCCTGGAGCGGGATCAATCATCAGGTCAGTCCACAATCTGAGACTGGCAGCACACACACCACTTCCTCTGATGACATCAAGCCCCGCTCAGAGGACTACGACGCAGGAGGCTCTCAGGATGACGACTGCTCCAATGATAGAGGCGTGTCCAAGTGCAGCACCATGCGCTGTCATGACTTCTTGGGTCGCAGCAGCAGCGACACCAGCACCCCAGAGGAGTTAAAGATGTATGAAGGGGGGGGTGGCTTGAGAGTGGAGGTGCGTCTGCGTGGCAAAGAGGCAGAAACCACCAGCGAGGACGAAGGAGGACGACAGCGTCCTCGTTCTTGGTTGCTAAAAGAGGAGCTTTCAGTTAAGGAGGGGAACACACAAGTGGAGGCTGTGAAAAGCATCCCTGACCACCAGCTCTTCTCTAGTGAGGAGGAGGAGGAGGATGAAGAGGAAGAGACAGAGGACGAGAGGTCAGAAGTGGAGGTGATTCCAGGTGAGGCTTCGCTGCAGCCAACAGAGCCCTCTCCACACTTTCAGGGGATCGTCAATCTAGCTTTTGATGACGATGGTGTAGAGCAGGAAAACGACGCGCCCAACTTCCAGTCGACCTCCAACTTCCGTCGGTCGGTGCTGCTCTCTGTCGACGAGTGTGAGGAGTTGATCTCAGAAGAAGGTGGTGCTCAAACTCCGCCTCAGCAGCAAGATGACGATTTGACCCCCTGTGATGTTTTTGAATGTGACTCTCCTGCACCTCAGCTCCGTTCTGGTGACAAACAGGACAACCTGCCTGAACTCAAAACCTCCGTTCTGAAGCACAATAAACAAGAAGAGGAGACGCTCAAAGAGCAGTCTGTGTTCCTGACAGAGCTCCAAGACCCGGCTCAGGAGGACCATAATCATATTCAAGTAGATGAAGGGAAGTCCAGCTGTCCTGCTCTGGACCCCGACACCAGAGAGCTGCCCCCCCAGGAGCGCCCGTGCCACCTGGACCTGTGGCACACTGAACAGTACAACGGAGGGATAAACAAATATCTCCCCTCAGAAAGCAGGAAAGCTGATTTACATCTAGACCTAAATGAGCCTCAGCTGACAGGAGGCTCTCCTGTTCATTCTCCAGCAGGTAATGTATGATCCACGCCCCCCCCACCCCCACCACCACCACCACCAGAACCCAAACCCAAACTCGTTACTTTACTCCAAACACCAAGTAAATTCTTGCAAGATGTATTTCCTCCTACTCTGATTCCTAGACTTTTCTCCATCAGATATTTTGCTCTACTTTAAAATGAAGGATAATAATGATCAAATAGTTAAGTTACAAAGTAAAATAACTCCCCCACCATCTGTTCATTTTACAACTTTTTGAGATTCACCAACTTAAATGGAAATTGGTGTCATTAAAACATCAAGCTGAGTCTACATTTAAATCATCAGGTTAGTTTAGGCTGCAAAACCCCTGATTTCATTAGAGCTACAAAAGCAGAGTAGATTTCACCAAAACTGATAGGAAATACGTTAGTTTAGAACTGCTGCATCAGAGAGCAGCCTTGTATTATAAATAAACCAATGCACTTTTATGTACATAAAAACAAGATTGTATTATAAGTTGTCTTCTTTATTTTATGCAGATCATTTGGCACTATAGGATTTTAACATCAATATGTCACCACTAAAATATTTCTGATTGATTTGTTGGCTGCATAATTACCTCCTGCTGCCTTTTTCCACACAAACATGAATCAGTTTACAAAATTACAGACAGCTGTGTTTAATTTGACCTTTGACATGGTGCAGCTTGTCTTAAAGCACTGACTCAAACTGAATGTTTGCATTTTTTCTCAACAGAGGAAAAAGCTCTGCAGCAAACCCACAATCCTTAGAGTTGTCGACCAACTATAAGTTCAATCAGTTGTTGTCCAAACCAGTTAATCTGGTGGCAGAGACTTCTGTATTCTTACAAATGAGTTGTTTAATATAGTCTAAAAGAAACATCCTGCTAACAGAGTTAGCTTTGGTGCTATCCAGCTGATGTCTCTATGCCAACAGAGGCTCATATTAAACCACGGAGGACTTGGTGATGCACAAGCTGACGTATTAATCAGAACCCTGGTTACGCCATTCTCACAAAACCAGAACTGTAACGGGTTATTTTCAGTTTTTACCTCGGCTGGAGTTTAAAACTAACGTTGATTATTACAGTGTAGTGTTGCTGCGTTTAGAGGAAAATAAACTCGGTTTCATAAAATCTTCCTAATGAACTCAAGCTGTTCTGGATCTGGACACTAATGTAAACTTTCCAGAAATAGTTTTCAGTGGTTACACTTGTATCTAAAATGATTTTTGAAATGATTTCTTTATTTTTAAATGTGATATGTAGCATCCTTTAAATCAGGGTAACTACAAGCACGTCTGGATGTTTGTTTTTGTAAACCAGATTAATGGTGACACCTGAGGTAAAAGTAGAATGTTTGTACAGAAAAAGGACACCAAATTTCCACGTGATTCTCAGAAAACAACGTGTCACGTTGAAAATGTTTCTTTTGCACCGTTTTGTCTTTTGTTTCTGTTCAAGAATGAACTTGTTCTTGAGTTTTATTTTTGTTATTAATTTGCACTGCACTCATGCATGTATCATATTTCATTTGCCATTTTAATGTTTGTTTCTGTTTCTTTTCCATTACCTTTTTGTCCGTAGACTGGTGTGTAGATACATAGATGTCTGGTTTAAAAATAAAATTAAGTTTTGTTCTGTAGGGTTTGTGTCTGTACTATTTAGTAGCCTTTGTAAAGTACATAATGTTGTAGTTCTGCCATGTCTCTCTTTTTTCACGACCATACTCACTAAAAGAACCCTGCTGCACTGTTAGAGGGTCTATCCTGATGCAGACGTGTGATTTATTTTGTTTTCAGCAGCAGATGGTAATTAGCTTGCACCATTTGCTAGTTTTGTCAATGTTCGAAATACAAGACCTGTCAAAAGACACACGGCGCGATGCCATCTTTTGTGCTACTGTTGCTTGCAGATGCATTTTTGTGACAGTATTTGAGTCTGTTGTTGAGGTCTGCCTGTTCAGAGACCTGCACGTTAAATCTCAGAACATATCAGTGTTACTCTGACACAGCTTACTGGTGCTGGCGATGCATGGCTTACTTTGCTTTATTAAGTGGACAAAGAGATGCATTCAGAAAGACATTCCTCTGTATGTTACCTTTAAAGCAACTGTTCACCCTTTCATATAAAAATGAAGTAACAGATGCAGGCTGGTTTGTGGTAACTGATCATTAAATAGCTGCTTCCTCACTGTTGGGTACATTTAAAAGGGCACAGCTGCATTAAGGGTAAAGGTTCAGTTCTCTGTTTATTTTAGTTGCAGTAACTCATCTGTAAAATGAAATAAAAGCTGGAGGAATGATTCAGTTGGTCATTTTGCAGTATTGTTAATTGTTTTTAGGGGACAATGGTTGTGACAGATTGGATCAAACCTGCAAACATGACCGCCGACCATCCAAGGTCCTCTCTCCCATTTACGAGACGGATGTAGGAGAAGCGTTTCAGCGCTGTTTGGAAAAGGACAGGAGTTCTAAACAACAGGCAGATGAAGAAAAACAAAACGGGGATCAAGACTTTGCAGAGCGAGACTGGAGCCTTCTGCGGCAGCTTCTCTCAGACCACGAGTCCAACCTAGGCGTCACAAACCCTGTTCCTGAGGAGCTCAACCTGGCCCAGTACCTCATCAAGCAGACACTGTCCTTGTCTCGTGACTGCCTGGACTCTCAGGCGTTTCTGTCCCCAGAGAAAGAGACTTTTAAAAGGTGGGCTGAGCTCATCTCGCCCATGGAGGACTCCTCTACCAGCATCACCGTGACTAGCTTCTCTCCAGAAGATGCTGCTTCTCCACAGGGAGAGTGGACCATCGTGGAGCTGGAAACGCATCACTGACCACAGTCAGCGCCTTCTGTTAAACCTGTCTCACATGTCTTAATTTATTTCATTTATAATGAATTTTCTGTCTGTTTTGGGACCTGTTTGTTTCCTGGACTGTAATCATCTCTATTCACATTCTCATCATGCCTGTTCAGGCGTTATTTAAACAAATGGGCTGTTACGCATGCAGATATTTTTGTATGTTTAACTGTTCAGTTGGTGTCCTTTTCAAAATGGTAGAGGAGATAAAAACACGTCTTTCTTGGAGTTTTTTTTATTTATTTATAGTCTTATAAAATGGCTTACTGAAGTTTCTTAAAAAGAAATAAAAGTGACTCACATTGTGTGTAAAATAAAGGTTTGTGGAAAGAAAATGAATGTGTTCATCTGTCATTTTTACTCTGTTTGCTTCATTCTGTTCAGTGTCACTGGGTCTGACAAGTGCAATAAACTGAATATTATATATTATACTGAGGAGGTTAAATGTCAGTTCTGTTAATTAAACACATTACAGGTTATTGCATGTATGGGTTGTTTTTATTTGCAGTCATAACTTCACAAAAAGCTGTGAATAACAGGACAATAAACAGTAAACCCAGTTGACATGGAAACAAAACGAGAAAAATAATCACTGTAGTTAAATTAGAATAAAAACGACAATGTGACCAAAAAATGTTTTGACAAAACAAAAATTCAATGTTTTGTTTCGACTGTTTGCTGATGTAGATTTTGGAAGAAAATAAAAGTAAAATGTTTTGTAGTTCTTGTCACTGACGTCAGTAGTCAACCATCAGAGTACAGAGGGAGATCAGGAAGGATGTGATGAAGTTAACTACGTATATTCATCAGCACACTGCTTTCATCTGGTTAGATAATGAGCTCCAGTGTGAACATTTATTTATAAATGTTACATTTTTCCAACATTAAATGTAAAATCTGAATATTAATAGAGTCTGGGGACGTATTTTCACTCTTTACTGGATTTGGAGCTTCCTTCCCCCTGTGAGAGAAAAGCCTTTACACGGTACAGCAGCGACCTCTGGCGGTGTGTCTTGGTACGGTGCTCTGCACATCTTTCCAGAGAAAATGTTTGAACAGGGGCGGGGTTAGGTGCTGGCTACTGGGCTCAAGCCCCGGATGTTTTATGATAGGCCACGAATCTGATTTTTACTTTTGATGGAGAGAAAAAAACTCTCGGTAGTAACCTGCAGTACCAAAGTCGAACAGAGGGGGCAGCAGCTTCGCAAAGTAGCCTGCATACAACCTTCTTGTATCCCGAGATGAAGAATCGCCTCTGCAGCGTATAAACACGAGAAGACTGATGTAACGTGATGGATATCAGGTCGTTTTTAGAGACTAAAAGTACCACGAGAGAATGACAACAACACCAGCTGATGAAACGGTGATGATTCAGGTTTGTGAATCTTTTTAAAAGTGTTGAATGTTACTCTGCTGGTTTGCTAAATGTTAGCTTACTACTGCAGTAAAGTTGTGATACAAAGAGATTGAGGTTATGTACTGGTTACATGGGAAGAATCAATGAGCTTGGATAAGAAATTTAAAAAATGAATAACAGAGAGGCTGATGCTCTGGATACTAACAAGTTAAAAAGAGTAAAGTAATGTTATAGTTATACAAATCTTTGTTACACACATATGTATAAATATGTATAAATAAATAATTATGGCCATCCTCAGATTTATTCACACCCTGTTATTAAAGAGATTAAAACCAGCTGTCACTGAAATAATGAATCAAAAGTTAATAAAAATCATGACATAGCTTTCAAATGATAGATAAAAACAAGCAAACAAGCCTGATGAGACCCCTGAACTAATATTGTGTTTAACAAGCTGAGAGTCAACAACAACAATCAGTTCAGAGTTCAGTAACTCATCAGGATTCAGGTCTTTGACCCACTGCTCATCAGCAAAGGGTTCTGATTTGTCCAGGAGATTAAAACTATATAGTTGTTACTGTTCTTTCCAACCACAAATGAAAAGCAATGTTTTATGTAACTAAATTATAATTTAGCAAATGTTGATTTATTATTACTTTTGTCAGTTTCTAGTCATTTGAGTTTCTTTAATAGAAGGGTATGAGGACATTTGAGGACATCTTAATGTCCCAGAGATTATTTCTTTTTACAGTACTGTATACGAGCTGACAATATATTAAACTCAACAGGACAAAACTGTAAAGATTATGTCTTGATTAAACATAACATGATGCCTCAGATCATCACTGATGTAGTTCAGGACTAACTGAACCCTCCTGCTGTCTTCAGGGGGTCAAATTGACTAGAAAACTTCATGGGCCCCAAAATAAGGAGAGTGTGAGGGTTAAATGTTGGTGACTGATAGGGTGTGTGTGTGTGTGTGTGTGTTTACAGTCTATTTTTTAATACAGGTCAGGTGCTCCTCACTACAGCTGCATCACCCTGTCCTCTATGGAAGCTACAGGTTTGTGAGTCCACAGCTGTAATATTCTATATCAGGTGGATTTGACTGTGAGGTCTGAGGACTTTGTTTTTGTCACACAGAGGAGCCTGTACAGAGGAGCAGCAGGAGACAGCAGAGCCACAATGACAGCAGGTGGATTGTCAAGTATTGATTTAGGGACAAAAGACAGTGTCCATCAGCAGGAGTGTCTCCCCAGTCCCCCTTCAGTCTGGATGTGAGGTCTATTCCCTGAACCTGATCTGAAAGGACTTCAATCAGCAGCTGACTGAGTTGTTCATGTTGTTGATTCATGGTTTAAATTTGCTTCATTAAATCATATTAAGTGTAGTCCAGTGCGTTTTGTCTGAATTTAAGGTGGTAACAATTTGAAAGTTGAAGTGCTGTGTCATTTTAAGAAATCAACAGTTTTTTGCACGTTAAAAAATCCATCACACTTCTGGGCTAAGCCCCGGATCTTCTTCAAGTCTAAATCCGCCCCTGCTCAGAGCCTCCAGAGACGTTCTGGTTCAGGATGATGCAGGAAAAGGTTTAGTCCCGGTCCTGGTCCTGGTCCTGGTCCTGGTGGACCCAGCTTGTGACCATCAGCTGCTACTGGATAGGCTGAGAAACTGGGTCGGCCTATCAGGACCTGTTCTGGAATGGTTCACCTCATATCTCTGAGGACAGGTCCTCCTCCACCCCCTTTGCTCACGGGGTCCCACAAGGTTCTGTGTTGGGGCCTCTGCTAGTCCTTCTTTGTCTGCTCCCGCTTCAGCATCCTGAGCTCGTTCAAAGAAATCTACCATCTTTATGCCGATGACATGAAACTGTCCATCTCCTTTAAGCCCCATGAGATGTCTAAACTACAGCGGTGGTGGGTGGTGGATTTCCCACAATGCATCAGGACATCTTCTCATGTAGGACAGTGGATCCTGAGAGTCACAGGTTCTAAAGGTCGGTTCTTCAAACATTTTGACTGTGTTTTAATCTGCTGTCCTCCTGGTCCTGCTGCTGCTTTGCTCTCTGATTTGTATCTTCTATTACGTATTATTGTAACTGTTTGGATCCATTATTGACTCTTTGTGTCATTCAGCGTGTCTCTGGTGATTGCTGAAATGAGAGCGTTAGCAGAACCATCCAGACCTTCTCTACAAGTGAACAGGAACTTTCTAAAAGAGCTTTAACGTCTGCAGTTATGGCTCTCCCCCTCTGGCTGTTTTAAGGAGGATTCTCAGTGCAACGCAGTTTGAAACATGCAGCTTCTGCACTACTTGGACTGAAGACCAGCAGGTCTCTGCAGACATCAGATGGTTGATCCCAGCAGAGGCTCCACAGAACATCAATATACAAATAGGAGCCAAAGTCCAGCCTGTCTAACAGCACAGGAGGCAGAGATGCTGCTTCTCCTCTCAACCTGCATCTTGTGGTGAGAAGACAGAATCCTCACAAGAAACCAGGAACTCCACGTTGCTCATTTAACCAACTGTGGTTCCTCAGAAGCACCTGATGACCATTTCCTTCAGGGCTCATGTCTAGTCCTCATCCCAGTCACGTTCCTACAGCTGAACACTGTGTTGTAAGGCTGTCTCCTAGTTGGTCTTTAGTGTTTAGATGAAACATTAAAGAGAACTTTTCCTGACATCCATCCAGCTGCTAACAGCTGACTAAACAACGTCAGCTGTTGTTGCAGACCTTTGCTTACAGATGATGTTTCTTCTTGAAGTTGTTTTTCTGCTGAAATAGTTAAGATTGCAAAACGTTCCAGGGTTTACTCCTGATGCATTTAGTTTTTATTCATTGAAAGAAGGTTGTTTTGAACAGATCTAAAGTTTTGACAGCAGCTTTCTAATGGACTTGTCTGTCCCTAAAGACACCAGGAGACATTTTGGATTTCTAAATGTATCCAGAGAGCTTTGACACTAAAATGGTGCCAAACTGAGTCACAGTGATGGACAGGAAGAGGGCAGTGGACGTGTGCAGTTCCTGGTTTCCATGGTTACGAGTCCATCAGAGGGACAGAACCTGTTAGATGTTAGGTGGTTTGGACCTGTAGGATGCTGAGGTGGGAACTGGAGAGTAGAAGATGTAGAGGACAGATGATTCACTGTGGAGACCCGGAAGGAAAATTATGAAAGAAAAAAAGGAAGAAAGAAGTTTTCCTACAGAAGATATAGGTTTAAATGCTCTGATTATATTGGCAAAATGTTTCATTCATAAATGTCGTTTTCTAAAAATTTCCCCGAATTTTCTAGCATTTAAGAATGATTTAAAGTTGTTTGAGAGTGCTTTGAAGAGATGTGACGTTAATAGATCCTACATGTACAGAGGTGGTAGAGTACCCAAAAAATGTACTCAAGTAAGAGTACTTCAACATATTTTTTACTCAAGTAAAAGTAAAAAGTTGCTGTCCCAAAAATACTTGAGTATGAGTAAAAAAGTATTTGGTAAAAAGTCTACTTGAGTACTGAGTAACATCCATCTGATTTTTTTTTAATGATGTCATCAGACAGACAAAAATATAAAGTTTGGGGGAAATTCTAGTATCTTAAAAGCTAAAATAAAAAACACTGATATCAAAACAAAAAATGTTAAGCAGAAGAAACACTTTTCAAATTATTTTTAAAAATATAAGGCCAAAACTTAGTAGAGCTAGCTATGCGGCTATAAAGCTATCTATTTAGCTAGGAAGCTATGTCTAGCTTTTGTGCTAGATAAAGATAGCTAGCTATAGAAAATGAGAGTAGGAAAACAAAGCTGGTGCAGAAACACGTGGTCTCCTTTAATAAACTGTAGGTGTGTGTTTGTGGTGTATTTTTGTTAAAACATGTTCGTTTTAATCTTTCAAAGTTACTCGTAGTAAGTAGAGGAATCACAGATTTTACTCACGTAGGAGTAGTGATACTTAACAAAAATAATATTCAAGTAAGAGTAAAAAATACAGTGAAGTAAAACTACTCATAAAGTAATTTTTTTTCAAAAAGTTAACTGAGTAAATGTAACTAGTTCTAACTGTAGAGGTTAACTAACAGGTAATATAGAGTTCTAACTGTAGAGGTTAGCTAACAGGTAATATAGAGTTCTAACTGTAGAGGTTAACTAACAGGTAATATAGAGTTCTAACTGTAGAGGTTAGCTAACAGGTAATATAGAGTTCTAACTGTAGAGGTTAACTAACAGGTAATATAATGTTTCAATGCATCAGTGGGACGTTTTAATCAAGAGTTGTTTGAAATACCTGAAAATTAGCTGCTCCTTTCTCAATTATCTTCAGAGTATTTTCAGTAAAATTAGTCTAAACATCTTTTTATTATAGACTAACTGCTCTGTTTGTGTTGAAGGCCAGAACAGCTGGACTCACCTGGACCTGGACCTAAAATTATGTCCAGACTATTATTATGTTATTATTATGATCTCGGAATCGATCTGAAACAAACAAATTGAGTTCATCTGTTTATATGTTTATATAAATTAGTCCATTAAAGTCTGGAAAGTGAAGAAAGAAAATCCTTCAAAATACTTAAATACAAATGAAAACTAGTCTGTTAAGAAACCTGCATGTGGTAGTGTGGTGTGTGTGTTTGTGTGTTAAATAAGATTTAAGAATTTTAGCTTTATAACTGTTTTATTTACTGTGTAAATGTTTGTAGGACAATGAAGAACTGATGAATCAGGAAACCTTGTTAGAATTTAAATCTGTTCATAGGTTAAACCTCTAGGATGTCCGACAGAAAAACCTGTTTCTGCTTTTCATGGTTTAGATTTTAAACAAACCTGCTGACCTAAAACTTTGGTCCGTTTTAATTATAAACACTGATCACTTTTTGCTTTGGGTTAAAGGTCAGAACAGCAGGTCAGACTGGACTCACCTGGGTCAGACCCAGACCCAGAACCCCCAACCACATGTGTGGACAGTCAGAAAACGTCCAAGGACCAGGAAACTCCAGATTTACGAGAAAAAACGTGAGTTTGTTTCTATTGTTTTTTTTCTGTTTCACTTTTCGTTTTCCTGAAAACAAAAAGTGAAAAATTCTGCAAAGATAAGGAAAACCCGACCAAATCAAACCAAAATGTTTGGAGTTAACAGAAACTGGTTGTAGTGCAGAAACATTTCTGAGACAATGAAGTCAAAGATTTATTTTATTTAACCATCTCTAAAAAAAACCTTGAGATTAAAAGTCTGATTTTCCAGAGTCCAGTCAGCTGATCACACATCCATCAGGATGACTAACAGACCGTCTCAGTGTGAGCTGCTCATCATGGAAAATGTTTTAAACTTCCTGGAGAGATCTTAACACCCAGTTCTGCAGCATAGCTGTCAGAATGTTGAGTGTCAGAAACCAGCCGTACAGGTATCTCAGCGTAGCGTATCTCAGCTACGCCTACGGCGGCAGATCGGAGACACCAAGAAGGAGCATCAGAGTTTTCTGTTACTGAAGTTAAAAGGTCTCCCTTAGAACGTCCTGAGGAAGGGAAGTCCTCGTTCTCCAGGACCCGACTGGGTTCACTGGTTTTATAGTTATTATGATAAGTGATGGTTCTGAGGACGTTTTACTGAGTAAAATATAAAGAATGTTTTATTAAACAGGAGGCGTGGCCACATATCAGCTCAAATAATCCCTTTTTTATTTAAACCTGTAAGTGTAAAGTCCACAAGGCATTCTGGGTAATGTCCAGTTCTCTGGACATCTCCTTCCTGCTTTTAAACACTGGTGGATAAACCTAGAACGTTCCCGCCCCTCGGGGGGGTGGTAACGTCCTGGTCTAGACCTTAATGAAGTCTTAGAACTCCATCAGTAAATATTAGAAAATGGCTGAACTACAAACATTTATTTGATTCAAAATGACTACGTTTACGGTTTATTTGAGGTTGCCATGGTAACCGTGTCCATGTGAGACGCTCACACACAGGAATGTAACCTGAGGCCCCCCTCTGTCTGCTGGTTCAGGGAGTTCTGCGGCTCTGGTCCTGCTTTAGACCCTGTAGATCCTCTGATCTCGGCTCCATCAGGTATCAGAGGATCTGCTCTACAGTGGGTGTGGATGGTGGTCCTGGAGGACCAGGACTACTGGGTTAAAGTGATCCTAATACTTCCTGTTTACTCTGTGCTCTCTGTATTAAACAGCTCTAGTGTGTAGATCTACATCATGATCATGAACCACATCACAGTTCTGGGTGAAGCTAGTTTTTAGGGTTTTATGACACAGAGTTTAATGTTTTCTGGTTCCTGTCCAGATCTCAGAATCACCTCCTAGGATCTGAGATCGTTTGGTTTCTGTTACCACAACAATGTCGTCCGTCCAGATTTTGTGACGTTAAAGTTTTTGAATTCTTCTCGTGTCAGAAAGAATTCTGGGCTTGTGATTTGTAGACGTGAGGATCAGCCCAGAGCAGCAGAAGTCCTAAGGTCAGGTGATCCTGAATGAGAGGAAAAACTCAGAAACCTCAGTTTAAACGTTTATACCGTCAGTGTCGGTTTGAGCAAAAATAATCAGAAGGTGGAGCTGAGCTGACCTCTGACCCTCAGTGTCCTCCTGAGGGAACGGGATGATGATGTCATCATCCTATCTCTGTTTAAAAAAGGTCATTTCAGTCAAATGTGTCCAAACTAACTGCTCTGTTTGTGTTGAAGGTCAGAACAGCAGCTGGACACAGCTGGACCTGGACCTGGACCCAGACCCAAAAATAGTTCCAGACTATTAGAGATGAAGAACCGTTCTATGGATGATTTTGGAATTGATCTCAGAGTGAGTTTTTATATTTAATAAAAATCAGGTGAAAAGATTAAAATCAATTTAGTGAAGAAGGAGTTGCTGGTTCTCCAGCTCCTTTATCCCCTGAACCCTGAGGCCCTGTTGTCTGGGTCACGTTGGGCCCCTGGTGGTTGGACCTTCACCTAGAGGGGTCTCATTGGTACAACCTGAACAAGCTACAGGAGACCCCCACCTACAGGAGACCATACCACACCCACAAGTTACCGCCATCCAGCCAGTAACAAAGTGATCAAAACACAGACTGGGCTCTCCACAACACCACAAGGTCACAACACAGAACACTCATCTCGCTTTTGCACCCACAAACACTGATGTACCAATCAGGCTGATCTCAAAACAGCTGGAACATCCAAAAACACAAAGCTACCAGAAGCTTTGGTACAAGTTGTTTTAACCTACTGCAACTTAGAACCTTTCACCAAAAATGTTTCATTTACCAGCTCCTCAGTAGGACATCTTGCTCTGCCACAAAGCCAACTTCCAAACCAGTTTACAAACTAAAGACCAACTAAACCCAGAGAATTCCCTCTAACTGCCTCCAAAGATCTGGCTAAAACTCAACCCTAGTCTTCGTGTGGGATTGCGGCGGGTAGATTGAGCACAAAACCAGCTGGTATGTAAAGCAACCTGTAAACAGGTAACCCCACAACACCCCTGGAGTACCCCCGAGATGGATGTCCAAAGTCACTAACCACGTGCCACCTCACTAGAGGAAAAAAACAAACTGATGCAACCCATGGTGGGATGCACCATACAGCCTCACAGGGAACTCTCTGTAAAACAAATGTAAACACTACACAAAAACACATGGCAAGTCCCTCCAAACTAGGTAAAACAGAATGACTGAAGCAACACAACCCTAGCTCAAACAACCACAAAGCAGTGGCACCAGGTGAACGGAATCACTAATTACAGTCACACCCTGCAGTCATTACCTGAGCTTCCACAACACCAAAAAAAGATAAAGATACCCGCCAGGGTTCAGATCCCGGACGAGCCCCCAATTGTTACAGCCTGGCTCATCGGGCCATAACAAAAGGAGAGACACACCATGTACAAATGTATCAAAATATAATTTATTAAACTAACCTAAAACTAATCACACTCAAATGATGGTTGACCTGTAAAACAAACAAAGGTTAAATCATATTCAAACTTAAGACAAACTGAGGCTTCCCAGGTCCACAGGTGTTCCCTGTTGCAATCAGCTGCAGCAGGTAACAATGACCTGATCAGCCTCACAGACCCACAGGGTCGTGACAGACCTGAAGGAGGAGAAACGTGATGTCGGATGAAACGATGACCTTCAGGATAGAAGAAATCCGATCAATGGAGATGAGAACCTTTTCTCAGAGACTCAAGTGCACCAAAGGGACTTGAACCCATCTCTGGTTCATGCTGATGAGAGATGTTTAAATGATGTTTCTTCCTGCAGGTCAGGTCCTCCTGGAGAGCAGAGCTTCAAAGCAGGTCTGAAGAAAAGTGAGTTTGACTCAGTGATTCATGTCTGTGTTAAACGTTACTGAAACCCAGTCCTCCTGAGTCCTACTGGGTCTCCGTGTCCATCTGGGTCAACGTGTCCTCTGCTCCTGTCCATCAGACCGGCTGTTAGAGCAGAAGGACCACTGTAAAATACTGTCCTCTGTGTCAATGAGGACCAAAGTGATATAAAACTTTACTAATGATCAAAACCACCGAGCTGTCAATCATCTGGAGGGTCTGAACCCTAAAATCACAGGGTGATGACTTTATGACCCTATTAGTGATGAATACAACACTAAATACATCAGTCTGGGTTCTGATCAGAACCAGGGCCTGGACCAGGTCCAGTATCCCCAGCCACTCAGAATTAGTTTAACTCAGTTTTTAGATATTTAGTCCTCAAACTGACCTTTAACAGGTTAAATCCTGATGATAGATGATCTGGTTGCTTTGATCAGGACCGATGTCGACAGACAAAATGTATCTGAACTTCTTTAAATCAGAACGACTCGAGAGGGGAGTAAGTCAAACTGAGACCTGATTATTAAACGACAACTGAACCTGATCCTGTTGGTTCTGTTTCCTCCTCCAGGATCCTGTGAACTGACGTCACCAGGAAGGTGAAGCTGGACCTCTAAAACCCCCATCCTGTGTCAGACTCCAGTCCTGCACCTTCTACATGTTTCTCTATCCTTCACCTTCTACATGTTTCTATCCAGCATGTTCTAGATCAGGGTACTCAATAGACTGCCCAAAGGGAGATTCTGTTTTAAAAGTCTATTCTTGCCATGTGAGTCGGCCTTGCGTGAGGAGGAATGATGTTTTCTGGACACTGAGCTGCTTTAACTGTCTGTCGTGGAAACAGAAGCTCCTCCCATCCTGGTCCGTCTCCTGCAGAGTGGTGTCCATGTGGACCATCCTGTTCAATCAGTTCTCCAGACAGACCAGCAGCGTTTGTTGGGTTTACGATTCAGGTCTTCTGATGACGACCAGCAATGACAGGTCTCCTGGGGTCCAGGTCGTCCAGGTCGAGGAGTGAGCTTTGATCTTGATGCTGCCTCAGCTCCGCTCAGAGGGAAACGTTGGGATGAACTTTTAGTAGTTTGATTTTCAAACATTCTCTTCATGTTTTGTTCTAAAAACTGAGTATGTGAACTTGACTTTTTGTATAATATTTGTTGTAAATATTAAAGATTCTTTGGACTGACCTGAGTTTCTTCTTGTAATTTAAATGTGTTTGTTTTACTCAGGTCTGAGGTCATTCCAGTACTTTTGTCCAACCTTGACATATAATACAACAAAGTGTTGGTTGTTTACAGCTCCTGTACAGTTAATTATTACATAACCTTGAGGTACCTGCGATAGACTGGTTACCCGTCCAGGGTGTCCCCCGCCTCTCGCCCCTTGACCTCTGGAGATGATGAAGCTGTGGAGGATGAAGCAGCTACAGAAGATGAATTTATATCCATGAGGAAGCGTCTCCAAACTATGGCAGCCTTTCATCAGTACCTCGTACATTTGACTTGTAATTATGTCATCATTATAACTGTGTGTCATATTTACATCTCAAATGATTCATTAAAGGAATTCTTGGTCACGTGACCTGGAAGCTATTGAATGTCATCTTTTAAGCATTCCCACTGATTGTGTATTTGTTGACGGTCCCTAAGTCAAGCACTGCAGTCAGGAGCAAGTAGGCGGAGTCAGGCTACCCGCCATGTCAGTGACATCACCAGGTATGAAGGATCATCCTGACCATGGTGAATGTCCAATATCCAACCTGTCCCTCAGATGGTCTCCTGTCCCTCAGATGGACTCCTGTCCCTCAGATGGGCTCCTGTCCCTCAGATGGACTCCTGTCCCTCAGATGGACTCCTGTCCCTCAGATGGGCTCCTGTCCCTCAGATGGACCTCCTGTCCCTCAGATGGACCTCCTGTCCCTCAGATGGACCTCCTGTCCCTCAGATGTCTCCTGTCCCTCAGATGGGCTCCTGTCCCTCAGATGGACTCCTGTCCCTCAGATGTCTCCTCCTGTAGTTTGACCTTTAACCTTGTCTTTATGTTCGATGTTTCCAGATGTTTAAAGAGATTCTTGTTGTTGTTCATGTAGAATAAACACATTTTAGTGGTTTTGGAAAATAAAACTATTTTAAAAATCACTATTATTGTGATTAAAAGATGGCAGCAGTTTTTAATTGTATTTTATTAGAGACTTGTGCTATTTGGAGAAAAGGCCTGTGGGCACCTCGTCTGGTTCCTGGGGCACCAGGTTGGTGACCCCTGGTCTAGGCTTCAGGCCGTCTGCTGTGACGGCCCCAAAATACAGCTAACTGCTGGATATGAGACGGCCAGGAGCCTTTAAAATGATGAAATGGGCTCCATAGTTTTAACCTGCAGGATGCAGCAGTGATCAGATGTGTCCACTGGCCCTACAAAGTGTCAGGAGTTGGTTTAGTTTTTGTGTCGCTCTCTGTCGTCATGGTGACGAGGCGATGCTGGTCCAGGAACTCTCATCTAACAACCACACACTCCATCATCTACTTCTCACATCTATCCCTCAATCCCGTCTCATCGGCGCCCTCTGGTGTCAGGAATAAAACAGCTTCTCTGACCTCAGTCTGACTCGGTGTGTTTCTATACAGTTCTGCTTGTTTTCATGCGTATTTATCAGTTTTCTAACTTTTTGCATCCTGTTTGTGGGAGAAGCATCATTTCAGACTCTGTATGTTTGGGCTAAATAGCAGTGATGACAAATAAAGGTCACTTTGACTTCAAGCTGATCCAATAAAGACAGCTTAGACCGTTTCCTTCTGTCTTACAACTGGGTTGGAGCACAAGAGCAGGTCTCCAGACTCTAAAGGACCAGTAGTCTCTTCTCATTCCCCACGGTGACCTTTACATGTTTTAACATTCTAGAGCAGAGTTCCCTGATCCTCCTGCTCTTTATTAAGCTAATATTTAAATGTCTAAATAACCGAGCACCTGAACCACTTAGCTCATTTATCATTTAAGTTTATTTAACACTGATGGAAGATCTTTTACTATAAGGTTGGTGTTTTTAATCTTGTTAGGATCGTTTTTTAGTGTTGGGTAGAACATCACTGGTATAAGTCAGTGTTTAACCCTGGTATGTCCAGTTTTAAAACTGGTGTTGATTTTATATTTTATATAATATTAGGTAGTAAAACCCATCCAGGGACAGGAGCTGAACATTATTAAAAGCTATACGCTCTAAATGCGTCGCATTAGTTGCATATCTGTACCTATGCTGGACAGCAATGTCCCTGTCAAATAAATAAAGAATAGAATTGAAATGATTCAGTGGATCTGTCACAAGTTGTCTATCTGAATAGCTGTCTGACAGCTAAACCGTCTCTACGCTTCCTAGAGGAAGTTAGCCTCAAAGTAACTTCTTGGTCATAATATTATTTGGATAGAAGCGTCTGATAAATACATGAAGAGAAACATCTGAAGGTTCTGCCTCCTGCTGGTGTCTCCATGTGGGTGGAGGCTTCCTGCAGCCAGCGCTGGATCACGTCTCTGCTGGAGGTTTTCCAGATCCAGGTTCATCTGGTAGCTTTCATCTGGATTCTGGAGCTGCAGCTGCTTGAGTCTCACTGAACAGAATCAACTTCATGTTTCTAAGTTATTAGATGGAAAAGAATTTCACAGAACAGAAAGTCTGTTTCAGTCAAAGTGTTTTTATTGACTGTGACACCAGAGCAGGTTGTAGATGTAAACCTGGTCGGATCAGATCATTTTAGGGAAACTTCTTTTAGTCTCAGTCTGAGCTGTAGCTGGAGCTGGAGGTTTTGAGCCCCCCCAGGCCTGACTCCAGGAAGGTGTCCTGGTCTCTCTTTTCCAGAAGAGGTACCTGGTCTACTTTGGTCCTTCATCTAGGTTTTTGACTCACTCTTGGTCTGACCCCCCCTGAGGCCTGGTCGTCATGGAGACCACAGCAGGAGGAGGATACTCTAGACGACACAGGCCTCAGGATGACAGAGGTACACAAACCCCCCCACCGCGATAAGGTGGTGAGTCTTCGGGGGGGGCTTGAAAAAACACATCATTAATCATGAAAACACATTTGATCATAAATAATAATTGTAATAATAATGATAATAATGAAAAACTCCCTGTCTCTGTCCTCTTTGTCCCGTCTGTCCTTTGGTGTCTCTCTCTTCTGGCCTTGGAACTCTTCATCGTCCTCCAAACCCTGGATGTCCAACAGGAATGCTGCGTCTCTGCCGTCCTCGGTGTCTTGTTTCTCTGCTTTTAAAACTCAAAGCTCAAAGAGGTGAAATCAGGCCTGGATCAGGAGGAGGTCTCTCTCCTGAAACCAGACCTGGAAACAAAGGTGTCTACAACTAGTGTGTGTCACAGCACAGCTAGGGAGAAGGAACACCACTCCACTGCAAACACACGGGTAAAGGTCAAAGGTCAGTCAGTCAGTCCAGTCCATCCACTAACAGCCACTGTCGTAGTGGGAAACCTCCAGCAGCTCCTGAACCAGTTAGAACACACCACTTCTAACTGGAGCTGCTTTCATTGGCTCTCTGAGACCGATAAACACAACACAACGCAAACCAACACAACACTAATGCAAACCAAACCAACACAACACTAACGCAACGCAAACCAAACCAACACAACACTAACACAACGCAACCCAACGCAA
>SSNR01000158.1:1317190-1329134 GCA_006937965.1 Callopanchax toddi
AAGCTCTCAACCAGCCCACTCTACGTTCACCGTAGCGCTGTGAGGCGCTAAGCTCTCATCCAGCCGACTCTACGTTTAACGTAGCGCTGTGAGGCGCTAAGCTCTCATCAGGCCGACTCTACGTTCAACGTAGCGCTGTGAGGCGCTAAGCTCTCATCAGGCCGACTCTACGTTTAACGTAGCGCTGTGAGGCGCTAAGCTCTCATCCAGCCGACTCTACGTTTAACGTAGCGCTGTGAGGCGCTAAGCTCTCATCAGGCCGACTCTACGTTCAACGTAGCGCTGTGAGGCGCTAAGCTCTCATCCAGCCAACTACGTTTAACGTAGCGCTGTGAGGCGCTAAGCTCTCATCCAGCCACTAACGGGGAAACATCAGAGCTCTCTAAACTTTAACGTTCAGGTCAGATGGAGCCGTCTCTCAGACTAATATTTTCAGCTGACCGTGTCGTAGCGTGACTCCAGGTGGTTCATTAGCAGCTGGAGTCCCTGATCCACGACAACCCAGAGCGGCTGTCCATCCATGACAATGAAGTTCAGAATCCTCTGGGATCTGTTACCTTATGAGGTGGAAACTCTTCACCTCTTTCCTTCCTCTCCTTCAGAGTCAGCTGCTTCAGGTCGCCTCCCTTTTGTTTATTTCGTTTAAGGAACTCGGCGTGCTCGTAGCAGTAGCTCACGGCGTCACTCACAGCACATAGAAATAGACTGAATAGATCTCTCCCTATAGATCGGGAGCAGATCAGGCCCATTGTCACCCGATCTTAAGATCGTGCATTTCTATTTTCCATCAGAACACTAGATTCCCAGTTTGTCTCAGATATCTAGTCTGGTGACACAAAGCTTAAAAAGATGTGACTGAGTGTCTAATGTGTTCCTCAGGATCCAGATGAGCATCAGAAGAATCCTCCAGAGCCTCAGACCGCCAGGTAAATCCTCACTGACTCGTTTGTTTTTACAGGGAAGACTCCGATTTGTAATGTTTTTATTCAACGTTTTAATTTAGTTTGTTGTGTTTCTTCTTCAGTGATTCGCTGCCACAAAGTGAAACATGGAGTCCAGGTGAGTCGGTCTGGACTGGAGGATCATGTCAGTCTTTTAGACTTGACAGAGTTCTTATGGGTGTTGAAATCCTTGAAAGGGCCTTTTCAAGGTGTTGATACGTAGTTCTTGAATTCTTTTACAAAAGGTGGAAGTCCCAACACCATTGTGACAGTGAAGTGAAATGCATTTATCTTCTTCAGAGGACATGAACTAGAGTTTAAAGAGCGTCGTTTTGGACGGGGTAACACATCTCTACATAACACTATGTCTACGCTCAAAATCTGGAGGAACGTCCTCGTTAAATTCTCAGCAACTATTTTATGTTTGGCTTCAAAGATCTCAGCAGCTCCATAGAAACCCTCCGTCAGATGAGCCGCCATATTTATCAGTCTTAGCTCCGCCCACTGACGTTGACGGGAGAGTTTGACAGATTAAATTGATTCATGATGAGCTGCAGCACACGGACCGTGAAATCATTAAAAACAGTTTTAAAAAGTTGCTAAATGTTTTATTTATGGCACTTTTAATTATTAATTCTCTTATCGACTGAATGGTGTTGCTTTTGGCTCTCCGTAGCCCAGATAAGGGTCAGAAAAGGGGAGGAGTTTCAGAGCAGAAGCCTCAGTTCTCAGCGGAGACATTAAAGTCTGGTACTAACCGGGTCTGGGTGGGAATGAGGTTTTCTCCAGCAGTCGTCCTGACCCGGCTCAGAGACTCTGAGGTTCTGGTTCTGACTCGTCGTGGTTTTGTTTTCAGGGACTCCTCTGTCCCTGCTGACTCGGGGTTTCTTGGAGCTGCTGATGACGTCGTCAGACGGCTCTGTGGACATCAAAGAGGTGGCTACGAGCCTTCAGACCCCCCCACACAGAGTCCAGAACATCATCAGCATCCTGGAGGACATGGACCTCGTCCAGAGGAGGTCAAACTGCACGGTCAGGTGGATGTAAGTAAGAGAAACAAGTTGAACGGTCACAGAGTCTGAGACTGCAGTTTGTTGGGGATTCTGGGAGTCTGAGATCTGAGCTTTGGTCCTTTTAAATGTGATGGCAGACTTGATCACCTCGTTTACAGTAAACTTGTGTTTTTATTTGTTTGTTGTCAGAGGACCCAGTCCGATCTACAGCTTCCTGTGGAGGACGCCTCTGAAGTTCCTGACCTCTGTCTGGAGCCTGAAGCAGGTGGAGGTCCAGCTGGACGGACTCATCAGGACCTGCTCCCAGCAGCTCTTTGACCTCACAGACGACCAGGACAACGCTGCATATCCTTTATTGATCTGAGGTCGAAGGTCACAGCCTCGCCTCCTGCAGGACTTCCTCTCAGGTCTGCGTCCTGTTGGAGACACAGGTGGTACAGGCGTTGGTCTGTTAGCTGTAACTGTTTGTATGAGGGTCCAGTACGGCTGTAGAGGTCAGGTTAAAGTCATTATTTACATCAAAACCACTCTACAGGGTAAAGTGGTCGATTAAAACCAGGGCCTTCAAAGTACTAACGATCAAACGTAGTTCATAAAACACTTCAGGGAGTCGCTCTGCAGCGTAACAACAAAACTATCAAAGTTCATGTTTATATGTGAAGTGGTTCAACAATAAATCATCATAGTAGTGATGTCACGGTACCAAAATGTCAGTATTCAGCAGTGAAAGTCCACGGTTCTCGGTACCAAAGCAAAACTAAAACATGAAGTCAGAGGTCCCGCTGGACTTTTATGTTTTGTGTCATTTTGACTGACAGTAAAAACATTTATAAATAAATCTGGTCATAATCTGTTTTTACCCATCACTTATTAATTATAAAAATTATTTTAATGACGTTTTCAGCAGCGTCATTTCATTCCTTTCAAAAAATCTAGTAATTGTTCCTCGACCGTTTCTCCTCCACTGAGGGATGCACGTTTCCAAGATGTCTTTTAACCGGCTATTGAAGCTTTTAACGGTCAATAACCGGTTAACCATAACGTCACGCCACCTACCGTAACACCCCCCCACCACCACCACCAACAACCGCGGCGTCCGCATCACACGCACCGTGGCTTTGCCCCGCAGTGAAATAGGTCTCCGTCAGACACGTGACCTACCTGTTCCACAAACACTCGCTGTGGCGCCATTTTGAGTCTATGAGTCGCGTTATCAAGGTTTTCTTCTTGTGACCTGACAGGCAGCCCTTCACTCAACACCAGTGGATTGCTACATGTTGTTTACACTTGTGCATCCCATGATGCAATGCGCCATGTCACTTGAAGACCAAATTTGATAGCGGTGCTCATACGCCCTCTGGTGGCACAAAAATGTATTACACCCAAGCAAAATGCATAAATTTCAGTCAACCGGGCATAAATATTAAACTGTTAACCGGTTAACTGTACACCCTAGAGCGTCACGGTTCTGTCAGGTGATCACGTGGTTCTGATGGTTCAGTACTGATACTGGGCCCAGTTCAGATCATAAATCCAGACTGATCTAGAGATCAGCCAGTCTGGATCATCTGGAGAACTATCTTCTGATGGATTCCATGGTTCTTCTTTAGATCAAACTAGAATTTGGTGTTACAAAAAGGTTGAGTCAACTTGGCAAAAGCAGGGTCTGGAACCTGGCCTGATTCCAGACAAGGGTTTCCAGTCTACATGCTGGGAGAGACTGGAAACTCAGCAAAGACTTGTGACTCCAACTTAGAGACTCAGACTGAACTGGAGAAATACGGAAATCCTATGTTTTTATAGGATTTAGGATTAACCAGTGATTTGCCAGCAATTGGAAAAGAGGCGTTACCAATATACTCTGTTCACTTCCTCTGAGAAAGTAAAGAGAATGTGTTTCATTAGAGTCAGGGTTTAAACTCATAGTTTAAGTTATTAAAGGTCATTATTATTAATATGATAGTAAAACATTACATCATCAATTAGAGACATTTGATGTACGTATTTAAGATGTAAAATGATCCATTTTAAATATTATCATTAATTATGATTTAACCATGAATGTTGATTAAATATACATTTAGGAAAAATAATTCATATTATTCATTTGTCATTAAGTCTGTAAACAAGAGAAATGGTTTTATTAAAGAGGAGAGTCCTGAGGAAACTTCATAGGACGTCTGTAGCTTCAGAGTGGTAGAAATGTTTAGTCTAGGTCCTAGACTCTAGGTCATAGACTCTAGGTCCTAGACTGTAGGACATAGACTCTAGGACATAGACTCTAGGTCCTAGACTCTAGGTCCTAGACTGTAGGACATAGACTCTAGGACATAGACTCTAGGTCCTAGACTGTAGGACATAGACTCTAGGACATAGACTCTAGGTCATAGACTCTAGAGTCTAGGTCCTAGAGTCTAGGACCTAGACTCTAGGACATAGACTCTAGGTCATAGACTCTAGAGTCTATGTCCTAGAGTCTAGGACATATATTCTAGGTTCTAGACTCTAGGACCTAGATTCTAGGACATAGACTCTAGGTCATAGACTCTAGAGTCTATGTCCTAGAGTCTAGGACATATATTCTAGGTTCTAGACTCTAGGACCTAGACTCTAGGTCATAGACTCTAGGTCATAGACTCTAGAGTCTATGTCCTAGAGTCTAGGACATATATTCTAGGTTCTAGAGTCTAGGTCATAGACTCTAGGACCTAGACTCTAGGTCATAGACTCTAGGTCATAGACTCTAGAGTCTATGTCCTAGAGTCTAGGACATATATTCTAGGTTCTAGAGTCTAGGTCATAGACTCTAGGACCTAGACTCTAGGTCATAGACTCTAGGTCATAGACTCTAGAGTCTATGTCCTAGAGTCTAGGACATATATTCTAGGTTCTAGAGTCTAGGTCATAGACTCTAGGACCTAGACTCTAGGTCATAGACTCTAGGTCATAGACTCTAGAGTCTATGTCCTAGAGTCTAGGACATATATTCTAGGTTCTAGAGTCTAGGTCATAGACTCTAGGACCTAGACTCTAGGTCATAGACTCTAGGTCATAGACTCTAGAGTCTATGTCCTAGAGTCTAGGACATATATTCTAGGTTCTAGAGTCTAGGTCATAGACTCTAGGACCTAGACTCTAGGTCATAGACTCTAGGTCATAGACTCTAGAGTCTATGTCCTAGAGTCTAGGACATATATTCTAGGTTCTAGAGTCTAGGTCATAGACTCTAGGACCTAGACTCTAGGTCATAGACTCTAGGTCATAGACTCTAGAGTCTATGTCCTAGAGTCTAGGACATATATTCTAGGTTCTAGAGTCTAGGTCATAGACTCTAGGACCTAGACTCTAGGTCATAGACTCTAGGTCATAGACTCTAGAGTCTATGTCCTAGAGTCTAGGACATATATTCTAGGTTCTAGAGTCTAGGTCATAGACTCTAGGACCTAGACTCTAGGTCATAGACTCTAGGTCATAGACTCTAGAGTCTATGTCCTAGAGTCTAGGACATATATTCTAGGTTCTAGAGTCTAGGTCATAGACTCTAGGACCTAGACTCTAGGTCATAGACTCTAGGTCATAGACTCTAGAGTCTATGTCCTAGAGTCTAGGACATATATTCTAGGTTCTAGAGTCTAGGTCATAGACTCTAGGACCTAGACTCTAGGTCATAGACTCTAGGTCATAGACTCTAGAGTCTATGTCCTAGAGTCTAGGACATATATTCTAGGTTCTAGAGTCTAGGTCATAGACTCTAGGACCTAGACTCTAGGTCATAGACTCTAGGTCATAGACTCTAGAGTCTATGTCCTAGAGTCTAGGACATATATTCTAGGTTCTAGAGTCTAGGTCATAGACTCTAGGACCTAGACTCTAGGTCATAGACTCTAGGTCATAGACTCTAGAGTCTATGTCCTAGAGTCTAGGACATATATTCTAGGTTCTAGAGTCTAGGTCATAGACTCTAGGACCTAGACTCTAGGTCATAGACTCTAGGTCATAGACTCTAGAGTCTATGTCCTAGAGTCTAGGACATATATTCTAGGTTCTAGAGTCTAGGTCATAGACTCTAGGACCTAGACTCTAGGTCATAGACTCTAGGTCATAGACTCTAGAGTCTATGTCCTAGAGTCTAGGACATATATTCTAGGTTCTAGACTCTAGGTCATAGACTCTAGAGTCTATGTCCTAGAGTCTAGGACATATATTCTAGGTTCTAGACTCTAGGTCATAGACTCCAAGTCTCCAAGTCTGAAAACTTGCGTAGCTTTCAGACCCGTTTTTGCGTGAGCAGGTTTATAAATGAGGCCGCCGGTGTTCACAGCGGTCAGCAGCGAGAAACGGCTGCTCGCAGCCGACAGCTGTAGCGACTCGCCAAGACGGCGCGGTCTGATGACGCACACACACACACACACAGGTATGTGATTTTAATCTGTGAAAATGATCTGATAGCGCAGCGAGAACCGGGTCGAGACGCTGTTTGGTACCTCAGAAAAACTGGAACTGCAACATTTAAATGATTTTAGTACCGACTTGGTACCGAAGAACCGGGTCTTTTGACAACACTACATCATAGTGTTTATAATAATAATGTTTATAAAGCTGTCTGAGGAAACCATATGAAACCATTTCCTGTGATGAATCCGCTGATGGAGGAGAGATTTGTCTTTAACTTTTCTTCACGTCAGCCTACGTGACTCTAGAGGACATCAGTCGTCTCAAAGACTTTCAGGATCAGACGGTGATCGCCATCAGATCTCCACCCAACACCAAACTCAACATTCCTCCTCCTGATAAGGTAACACACCTGAAACACCTCAGAGGTCTATTTATAGTTACAGCATCAGAGTTCACATCAATATAGATGTACTTTATACACACAGTACTCACAACAAGTTAGGTGACCTTTCAGGATGACCCTAAATCCGCTCCTGAGATTGACAGGTGTGTGGATTGTTTGTGTATGAATCAAAGAATCTGAACTATGATCTGTGGTAGAGTTCCTCAGCATCTGTTAGTCAGCTGAAGACCCTCCTTCCTCCTACAGACCCCTTTGAATTCTCTCTGATCAGTGAACACTCCACCAGGTACAGTGTGGACAGGTGTCTCTAGTCCATACAGAACTGTCCTACACTCTGAGTGTCTCTGAGACGAGTCCAGACTACCTGGATGACATCATTAATCCACTCATTGATCCTATAAATGAACAACACAGACCTCCTTTCATCTTCATGGACCACAACGCTCCAGATCATCCTGGTTCCTCATCAAGGAGCAGCTGCTGGAGACTGGAGGACCTCAGAGGGACAGACCTGGACTTTCTCCAGACCTGGATCCTATAGAAAACCCATGGATCAGCTGAGTCTCCATGTAGAGGCTGGTAGCTCTGAATGACCTGAGGGCTGTCCTTTAAGGAGAGTGGGACACCCTGTCTCAGGAGACAATCAGTGGACAGCAACATGAGTTTTATTCATGTTGACATCATTCTCAGTTTCTCCTGTCAGATGATCTGTTTTCTACATTCTCCTCTACCTGAGAAAACCTGCTGGTTTTTTGTTTTTCAGAAAGACACTCGGATTCATCTGATGGCGGAGAGCGATCAAATCGTGGCGCTGACCTGTGATGTTGGCTCAGAGTGCGCCTCGACCTCTGACCCCACAGAGAGCACCAGGGTCTTCAAAACGCTGGCGAAGAGTCGCATCAGGACGTACTCTCTACTCCGAGGTAACAGGAAAACATCCGTGTCATTGTTTCCATCTGGGTTAGTGTTTGTACAGAATCAAAAGTAGAAGCAGTCGAGTGTACTCAGTAAATAATGACCATCTTACTACGGTGAGCCAGAGGGGACAAACCAAACCTAGAGAAGAGAACCAGGCTGCAGAACAAACCTGTGACTCATCTATAAAGTGTGTTTTAATTAGTCCAGCTTAGTGACACATTAGGAATTGATTTGGAGTCTTTGGGTCATGTGACCTGGAAGTTGGAGATATTTTTGTTGGTATATTGATAGAACGGATTAGGGATATACATAGTTAACCGATTCACTGCAGTTAATGACGTAACCGAGTATAATATTATTGTCCAGTTAACTGAAATCCATGTGTGTAAAAGTCTTGGGCGGTATCCAAACAACACAGCTAAATACGAAGGGGGGCAGGGCCTTTCTGCATCTGGCTCCTAGACATCTTTGTTTTTCTGACTGGAGGTTTTTAATAAACTGCTAAAAACCGACCGATTCAACCAGTGAACTTGTTGATGCATTTGATTTTGACCTGATTCTACCAGTGTTCAATTCTTTGTGATGTCTCTGAAGGTCTCACTTTACTAAACAATGAGTGACTTAAAGGGATGTTAAGGTAATTTTGAAGTGGCTTCTATCAGTTATCTACAGCAAAAACCACAGTCACTGGTAACATCACTCAAACCAAGGAAAGGAAGAGGGCATTTGTGGCCACGTACTTTGTTTATAGTTTAGTACAACATGGTGGAATTTGTTCTCTTCGTCTGACCCGACCATGGCTGTGTCTGGATTCAGGGGTAGGATGCTTCTGAGGACGTGGACTTGCTTGACCGCTAAAGCCTGATTTATACGTCTCCGACAGCACGTTTGCGCTCACACGTATTGACGGAGACGTTTTTGATTTTTACTTCTCCGTCAGTGTTGTGAAGCAATTCTCCACCAGGACAGCAGAGGGCGCATAACTTTTCTGCAGTAATGCCTCCGGTCGGCCAAAGTTTGTTTACTTCACCTCAGTAATGGCCGACAGAGAGCGAATTTTGATTTAGTTTGAACAGATTGATCTTGAGGAACAAACAATGTTGTTAAAAAGAATTAAACAGAAGTGAGGAGACAGCGGCGTCTGTTGAATGTCCGTCCGTCCGTTCAGTGAGGACGAGACAGACGACGAGCGAAAATGTAGCTCTTGTTTAACCCTTTAGGGACACTGATGGATGATATAAATGTTCGTACTTCGTCTGCCAGACGTTTCTCGAGCTGATCCATATCTGCTTCCGCGAGATTCTACTATTACCACTCTGTTGATAGCGGCAGGAAGCCAGAAATGATCACGGGGTGTTGAGCCGACCAATCACAGGCATACGTTGTCCGTCGCTTTCGACGCATAGTTAGAATTTTGGGCCTGTCTCCGTCAGCCTCTGCGAGCATGTCGTAGAGAGCTTGCGTCGACGCATAATGGCGTTGCGTGTCTCCGTAACGACGCAGACGGAGAAGTATAAATCAGGCTTAAGACCGAAAATAAACGGCTCTGAATTCAGACGGTCTAGCCTCATACTTATCCCCGCCCCTCAGTCCAGTCGCTTAGCAACCGTGACAGCGCTGACAGACAGGCTAAAGCTAATAAAATGGATCTAAAGAAACACTTGAAGCTCTTTTATGGTGACTTATTTCCTAAACTTTCATTTAAAACATTCAAGCTAGCTTACATTGATTTCTTGTCTTAAATTACATGAAAAATAAAACATTCAACCTCTTTTGTGGAGATTTTTATTATTAAACTTCATATAAAGAGAAGCAAAACATTCCTAAACACAAGCTTTTTATCATCTTTTGAGAAACTGACATTTAAAACTGGACTGCTCTCTGGTTTTTTCTGCTACTGCTGCAAAATTGATGAATCAGTAGAATCCCACGGCCGGCACGCAAAGCATCCTGGGATAGCCTTGGCCAGCGAGGATACACCAGACCCGTCCTCGAAATTGGGGTGGAGCGAGGACGCACTTGAGGACGCTTGAATGAGTATCCTTCGAATTCGGACAGCACTCGTCACGGCGCTGTGACGTCATCTGTCTCAAAATGCATCCTCATAAGCGTCCTACCCCTGAATTCAGACACAGCCCATGAGAAGCAGAAGGAAGCCATTTTAATGGCGCCCATCAGGCAGTTGGAGGGTTGGTATCTTTCCCAAGGATATCTTTGACACATGGCCTTGACAGTATATGAGATGTGTNATTTTGAAGTTACGAACCACATCCGGGTCACGCAGGCAGGCAGCAGAGCGTCGTGTTGGCTGAAGTCTTCGTTCGGAGGTAAACATGCTCCTGTAGTCCGGTTCGGTCCGGTCCGGTCCGCTGGGCACCATGATGGAGAAGTGCATCGTTTCTGGGTGTCCGAACCGCGCCGGCATCAATAACCGGGCCGTGTTGAACCGACCGCCGAAGAGGTTCTTCAGGTTCCCCAAAGACCCGGACCGGGTCAAGGTACGGACCCCAGGAAATAGCCGGACCCCACTGTCCATGTTCTGCTTTAGTCTACTTCCCGGTTTGTAAAACCTTTGGAGTTAAACGAAGTTTAGAACAAAGTAAAGACTTTGTTTACAACCAGAGGCGGATTTAGACGTTTTGGGGGCCGAGGCTAAACCTTTCATTAGTAATAAAATAATTAGCTTGTGTGTCCAGACTGGTTAAAGAATGAAGGGTTAAGTTTGTGTCACCAGGTCACATAACTAGTTATTATAGATCTATTTAAAGGTCTGTTATGAATGGTCTCATGTGAAACAGTCCAGCATTTAGACTGTGTTATTGAAGTTAGTGAAAATAAATCCCTCCATAATAAAATAAAACATTCTAACAGTTCAGGAGCTCCTGGTAGAGCGCCTCGTTTCCTGGTTCTCATCAGAACTCTGTCAGGAAACACGAGATCGCCATCTGGTTGATGTTTTCTTTCAGGTGTGGCTTGCAGCGCTGAGGGAGACGGAGAAGGACCCTTCAGAGCAGCATGTCATCTGTGAAGACCACTTCCTGCCAAAGGACATCTCTAAACACGGGGTCGCCAGCGATTCCATCCCCCTCATGCCCCCCTACCTGGACGGCCTCCGTAGCCTGATCAGCCCCTGGATCAGTGAGCCCCTTCAGGAGGAGGAGCAGTGGCTGCCTACTGGTGATGATGAAGATGGAGAGGAGGGGGGTGTAGAAGAGGCTCCTGCTTCAGCAGGTCCACCACAGCAGGTCTGAACTCGGTATTTGCTTTGAGGGTGTTTCATCTTAGCAGTTTTAGTAGATCTGTGGTCCTGGGTTTGGTTAATTGGTGCAGGTGTGAACACATTACTTATTCTACCTCCGTCTGACGTGACGACCTCCGGTACGCTGCAGGTTGGAGCCAAACGCCCTCCTGTAGCCAGGTGTGTGAAAACCTCTAGTCTCAGGTGGTTTTCTGGGCTGTTTATAAAGTTTTATCAGTGTCTTTATGCTGGTCGTGGTTCACTATGGAGCTGAACTGAAGGTGTGAAAACGTTAAAAACCTGTCGATTACAGACAGGACTGGAGCTCTGTGACTGGAAACTCATCCAGCCGACTCTACGTTTAACGTAGCGCTGTGAGGCGCTAAGCTCTCATCCAGCCGACTCTACGTTTAACGTAGCTCTGTGAGGCACTAAGCTCTCATCCGGCCGACTCTACGTTTAACGTAGCGCTGTGAGGCGCTAAGCTCTCATCCAGCCCACTCTACGTTTAACGTAGCGCTGTGAGGCGCTAAGCTCTCATCCAGCCGACTCTACGTTTAACGTAGCGCTGTGAGGCGCTAAGCTCTCATCAGGCCGACTCTACGTTTAACGTAGCGCTGTGAGGCGCTAAGCTCTCATCAGGCCGACTCTACGTTTAACGTAGCGCTGTGAGGCGCTAAGCTCTCATCCAGCCGACTCTACGTTTAACGTAGCGCTGTGAGGCGCTAAGCTCTCATCCGGCCGACTCTACGTTTAACGTAGCGCTGTGAGGCGCTAAGCTCTCATCCAGCCCACTCTACGTTCAACGTAGCGCTGTGAGGCGCTAAGCTCTCATCCAGCTGACTCTACGTTTAACGTAGCGCTGTGAGGCGCTAAGCTCTCATCCAGCCGACTCTACATTTAACGTAGCGCTGTGAGGCGCTAAGCTCTCATCCAGCCAACTACGTTTAACGTAGCGCTGTGAGGCGCTAAGCTCTCATCCAGCCGACTCTACGTTTAACGTAGCGCTGTGAGGCGCTAAGCTCTCATCCAGCCG
>SSNR01000158.1:1341460-1351841 GCA_006937965.1 Callopanchax toddi
TGTGTGCGTGCGTGTGTGTGTGTGTGTGTGCGTGCGTGTGTGTGTCTGTGTGTGTGTGCGTGCGTGTGTGTGTGTGTGTGTGTTTGCGTGCATATTAAACTGGAATCCTTTCATTATTTTTATTTTAGATCATTTTAGTTTGTTTGGTTCTTCCGTTCCTGATCAGGTCATTTCAGGGTCTGAACCCAGTTGGCTTTAGGCTCCTGTCTGGGGTCAAAGGTCTGATGTCTTTTTGACTTCAGGACACTTTTATTTTGACCAGTTTTTCACTAAATACCGACGAGCCTCACAGATTTTCCTCAAACTTTTTCCCTTCTGAAGCTGATTTACACAGATTGGAAAACCCGTATCCGGTGTTCTGGTTTTCCATATCCCGGATGAATCTTTCCATTTCCTCCTGGTTGTTCTTTTCTTCCTGGTTGTTTTCTTCTACTGGTTTTCTACTGGTTGTGTAACCAGTAGAGAGGCATCTTGTGGTTTCTCCGACTCGCTGCAGCAGCAGTAGTTCACAGTAACTGAGATTCTTTTAGTTTAATGA
This sequence comes from Callopanchax toddi, assembly GCA_006937965.1. NCBI lineage: Eukaryota > Metazoa > Chordata > Actinopteri > Cyprinodontiformes > Nothobranchiidae > Callopanchax > Callopanchax toddi. The sequence continues at coordinate 1,341,999 of SSNR01000158.1, forward strand.
GTTTGTTTTCCTGCAGCAGAGAAACTTGTAGTCTGGATGAAACTCATTTCTATGGATGTAAAAGTTTTTTTATTTTTAAACCTGATGTTTTAGAGCCTTGTTAAGCGGATCAGTTGGCTTCAGCGTCTGATGACGGTTTTTTAACTTTATCACAAAACGGTTTGATTTAATCAAAGTGAGAAAACAGAGATCAGAGAGATAAAAACTCATAAAATTGTGAAAACAAACATCACAGAGTATCAAAGTTCCAACATCTCTGTTACTGTCTGATTATTGAACCATCACGTCGCTTCACACAGACACCTTTTTCCAGAAGGAGACGGGTTCCTCAGGAATCTGTTTGGAGGGACGCAGCGTTTTTAAACCAAGGCGTTTTTTGTCCCAGCGGGGTCATGGGGTCAGTGACAGCAGGACAGGAAGTGAGTGACGGGATGTTTGACCCCTCTGAGGTGTTGAAGGTGAACTCGGAGGAGATCAGTTGGTGTGTTGTTGACATCACGTTGTTTACAACTGGGAGGGAAACTCCAGATGTTCGTCTGCAGGAAGTCAAAGTTAAAAATAAAAGCTGCTGCTGGGTTTGACTCAGAGAAACGCAGGAAGCAGCAGACGGGTTCTCAGAACGCAGGTTTTCATCTGATCAGAACAAAGTGCTGCTTCAGCTGGTTTTACAACAAGATCAGTGTCCAGTCCTGGTCCTCCAGGGCCACTATCCAGCATGTTTAGAGGTGTCTCTGCTTCAACACACCTGGTTTCAGTCCATGGGTGATTAAAGGCCTTCAGCAGAGCCTAATGACCTGCAGATCAGGTGATTCAACCACTGAGTCTGGAGTTTTAGAACATCCTGGATACCAGACCTCCAGGACCAGGATTGGACACCACTGAGCTAGACCTTCAGCGGTATCAGAAATGAAAACATCACTGTCTTCAGACCTCACAGGGTGTGGGGCTAAACTCAACAGCCTGAGAGCATTTAGAGACAAAGGTCAGAGTTCATCACAGGTTGTGGTTCTGTTGGGTTCTCCTACCTAGGTCTGGACTGGACCTCTTAAGTATCTGGACTCTGAGCTGCCTGAGAACAGCTGACTGACTCTGGTCAGGAGGTTCTGTGTCTAAAGAGGTCCTGTTCCAGCTGCTATCTTCAGTAGATGTTTATTTGAACTATTGTTCCCCGTAAACCTCTCATTTGTATCCTGTAGCATTCTGGGTAATTTTCCAGTTTTTTTCTATAAATCAGAATCTGTTTTCCAGTCTGAGTTCCTTCAGGTTCCTGATCTTGTGGTTGTTGACACAGTTAAGGGTTAACCGCTGAGTCCTGCTCATTTCTGTGTGTGTGTGTGTGTGTGGTTGCTCTAGAGTTAGACATCTAGATCTCTCATCTGGATGCAGCAGCGGACTAAGGAGACCATGAGGTCCTCAGATGGGTTGGTTGTTAGTTCCTCTCTGCAGTCAGGTGAAGTTTGATGTTTTAGTTACTGGGTCGGTTCTGTTTGTTTACTGTTGTTTGTTTTTTAGAAGGACGTCCTCATCTCAGCTGTGGTTCTGGTGGTTTGGATTCACTTACAGTGGGGCAAAAAAGTATTTGGTCAGCCACCGATTGTGCAAGTTCTCCCACTTAAAATGATGGCAGAGGTCAGTAATTTTCATCTTAGGTACACTTCAACTGTGAGAGACAGAATGTGAAGAAAAAAATCCATGAATTCACATGGTAGGATTTTTAAAGAATTTATTTGTAAATTAGGGTGGAAAATAAGTATTTGGTCACTTCAAACAAGGAAAATCTCTGGCTCTCACAGACCTGTAACGTCTTCTTTAAGAAGCTTTTCTGTCCTCCACTCGTTACCTGTATTAATGGCACCTGTTTGAACTCATTATCTGTATAAAAGACACCTGTCCACAGCCTCAAACAGTCAGACTCCAAACTCCACTATGGCCAAGACCAAAGAGCTTTCGAAGGACACCAGGAAAAGAATTGTAGACCTGCACCAGACTGGGAAGAGTGAATCTACAATAGGCAAGCAGCTTGGTGTGAAAAAATCAACTGTGGGAGCAATTATCAGAAAATGGAAGACATACAAGACCACTGATAATCTCCCTCGATCTGGGGCTCCACGCAAGATCTCATCCCGTGGGGTCAAAATGATCATGAGAACGGTGAGCAAAAATCCCAGAACCACACGGGGGGACCTGGTGAATGACCTGCAGAGAGCTGGGACCAAAGTAACAAAGGTCACCATCAGTAACACACTACAACGGCAGGGAATCAAATCCTGCAGTGCCAGACGTGTTCCGCTGCTGAAGCCAGTGCATGTCCAGGCCCGTCTGAAGTTTGCCAGAGAGCACATGGATGATACAGCAGAGGATTGGGAGAATGTCATGTGGTCAGATGAAACCAAAGTAGAACTTTTTGGTCTAAACTCAACTCGTCGTGTTTGGAGGAAGAAGAATACTGAGTTGCATCCCAAGAACACCATACCTACTGTGAAGCATGGGGGGGGAACATCATGCTTTGGGGCTGTTTTTCTGCTAAGGGGACAGGACGACTGATCCGTGTTAAGGAAAGAATGAATGGGGCCATGTATCGTGAGATTTTGAGCCAAAACCTCCTTCCATCAGTGAGAGCTTTGAAGATGAAACGTGGCTGGGTCTTCCAACATGACAATGATCCCAAACACACTGCCCGGGCAACAAAGGAGTGGCTCCGTAAGAAGCATTTGAAAGTCCTGGAGTGGCCTAGCCAGTCTCCAGACCTCAACCCCATAGAAAATCTGTGGAGGGAGTTGAAAGTCCGTGTTGCTCGGCGACAGCCCCAAAACATCACTGCTCTCGAGAAGATCTGCATGGAGGAATGGGCCAAAATACCAGCTACTGTGTGCAAACCTGGTAAAGACCTATAGTCATCGTCTGACCTCTGTTATTGCCAACAAAGGTTATGTTACAAAGTATTGAGTTGAATTTTTGTTATTGACCAAATACTTATTTTCCACCCTAATTTATACTACTTATAATACTTTTTTGCCCCACTGTAGCTGAACAGAACCACAGGCTGCTATTTAAACTGTTGATGCATCGCTTTTCTGAACTTCATCCATTTAAATAAAACCAAACGTAGCGTCTTTACCTCCTGCTGGTGAAACGTGACGCCATGATTCAGTTTATAGGCGCCGCCATGTTGGGTTTCTCTTCACCTGGCTGAAGGACCCCCAACTCACCTGCATGATCCTTTTGGATCTTCTGGGGGGGTTGTCTCTGGATCCTATGTGGATCTTCTGGGGGGTTTCTGGATCCTTTCGGATCGTCTGAGGGGTCTCTTGCTCTTTTGTGGATCATCTGGGGGTCTCTGGGTCCTTTGTGGATCTTCTATGGGGTCTCTGGGTCCTTTGTGGATCTTCTGGGGGGGGTCTCTGGATCCTATGTGGATTGTCTTGGGGTCTCTGGATCCTATGTGGATTGTCTTGGGGTCTCTGGATCCTATGTGGATTGTCTTGGGGTCTCTGGACCCTATGTGGATTGTCTGGGGGTCTCTGGATCCTATGTGGATTGTCTTGGGGTCTCTGGATCCTTTTTGGATCGTCTGGGGGGTCTCTGTATCCAATGTGGATTGTCTGGAGGTCTCTGGATCCTGTGTGGATTGTCTTGGGGTCTCTGGGTCCTTTTTGGATTGTCTTGGGGTCTCTGGGTCCTTTTTGGATTGTCTTGGGGTCTCTGGATCCTATGTGGATTGTCTTGGGGTCTCTGGATCCTTTTTGGATCATCTGGGGGGTCTCTGTATCCAATGTGGATTGTCTGGAGGTCTCTGGATCCTGTGTGGATTGTCTTGGGGTCTCTGGGTCCTTTTTGGATTGTCTTGGGGTCTCTGGATCCTTTTTGGATCGTCTGGGGGGTCTCTGGATCCTATGTGGATCGTCTGGGGGGTCTCTGGATCCTATGTGGATCGTCTTGAGGTCTCTGGATCCTTTGTGGATCGTCTGGGCAGTCTCTGGATCCCTTTTGGATCTTCTGGGGGGTCTCTAGATCCCTTTTGGATCTTATGGGGGGTCTCTGGATCCTTTTTGGATTGTGTGGGGGGTCTCTAGATCCTTTTTGGATTGTCTGGGGGTCTCTGTTTCCTTTGTGGATCGTCTGGCGGGTCTCTGGATCCCTTTTGGATCTTATGGGGGGTCTCTGGGTCCTTTTTGGATTGTCTTGGGGTCTCTGGATCCTTTGTGGATCGTCTGGGGGTCTCTGGATCCTTTGTGGATCGTCTGGGGGGTCTCTGGATCCTTTTTGGATCTTCTGGGGGGTCTCTGGATCCTTTGGGGATCATCTGGGGGTCTGTGGATCGTCTGGGGGGTCTCTGGATCCTTTTTGGATCTTCTGGGCGGTCTCTGGATCCTTTTTGGATCTTCTGGGGGGTCTCTAGATCCTTTTTGGATCTTCTGGGGGTCTCTGGATCCTTTTTGGATTGTCTGGGGGGTCTCTGGATCCTTTTTGGATTGTGTGGGGGGTCTCTAGATCCTTTTTGGATTGTCTGGGGGTCTCTGGATCCTATGTGGATTGTCTTGGGGGCTCTGGATCCTTTTTGGATCTTCTGGGGGTCTCTGGATCCTATGTGGATTGTCTTGCGGTCTCTGGATCCTTTGTGGATCATCTGGGGGGCTCTGGATCCTATGTGGATCGTCTGGGGGGCTCTGGATCCTATGTGGATTGTCTGAGGGTTTCTGGATCCTTTTTGGATCTTCTGGGGGTCTCTGGATCCTATGTGGATCGTCTGGGGTCTCTGGATCCTATGTGGATTGTCTTGGGGTCTCTGGATCCTATGTGGATCTTCTGGGGGTCTCTGGATCCTATGTGGATTGTCTGGGGGGCTCTGGATCCTATGTGGATCGTCTGGGTGTCTCTGGATCCTATGTGGATTGTCTGGGGGTCTCTGGATCCTTTTTGGATCTTTGTGGGGGTCTTTGGATCCTTTTTGGATCGTCTGGGGGGTCTCTGGATCCTATGTGGATCGTCTGGGGGGTCTCTGGATCCTATGTGGATTGTCTGGGGTCTCTGGATCCTGTGTGGATTGTCTTGGGGTCTCTGGATCCTATGTGGATTGTCTGGGGGGTCTCTGGATCCTTTGTGGTTTGTCTGAGGTGTCTCTGGATCCTTTGTGGATCGTCTGGGGGGTCTCTGGATCCTTTTTGGATCTTCTGGGCAGTCTCTGGATCCCTTTTGGATCGTCTGGGGGTCTCTGGATCCTATGTGGATCGTCTGGGGGGTCTCTGGATCCTTTTTGGATCTTCTGGGGGGTCTCTGGATCCCTTTTGGATCTTCTGGGGGGTCTCTGGATCCTTTTTGGATCTTATGGGGGGTTTCTGTTTCCTTTGTGGATCGTCTGGGGGTCTCTGGATCCTTTGTGGATCGTCTGGGGGTCTCTGGGTCCTTTGCGGATCTTTACCATTAATGTAATGTAGAGTTTTCTTTCTTTAGATGTTTTTGTAGCTGACTTGTTAAATTTTCTTCATTTTTAGGGATCAGACCGTAAACTAATGTGAACTCTGCTGCAGGAGGAAGTTTTTTTATCTGACAGGAAACGAGGACCGAATCTTCTTTAGAACCAGGACGGTCCGGCTCCTGCTGACTGATGTGAAGACTTCTGGGTAAATTATTCTATTTTTTTTAATTTATGGGAAATTTGGGTTGTTATGAAGTGGCGGGTTAACCTCTTCTTTTAGTTTCAGTTCTGTCTGATCAGCGGGTTCATTTCTTTGTTTTTATCGTTAATCAAACTTTCTGATTACTAACCTGATTACTGACCTGGTTAATAACCTGATTACTAACCTGATTACTGACCTGGTTAATAACCTGATTAGTAGACTGATAACTAACCTGGTTAATAGCCTGGTTAATAACCTGATTACTAGACTGATTAATAACCTGGTTAATAACCTGATTAGTAGACTGATTACTAACCTGGTTAATAGCCTGGTTAATAACCTGATTACTAACCTGATTACTGACCTGGTTAATAACTTGATTACTAACCTGATTACTAGACTGATTAATAACCTGGTTAATAGCCTGGTTAATAACCTGATTAGTAGACTGATTACTAACCTGGTTAATAGCCTGGTTAATAACCTGATTACTAACCTGATTACTGACCTGGTTTATAACCTGATTACTAGACTGATTACTAACCTGATTACTGACCTGGTTAATAACTTGATTACTAACCTGATTACTAGACTGATTAATAACCTGGTTAATAGCCTGGTTAATAACCTGATTGATTAATAACCTGATTTCTAACCTTCTTAATAACCTAATTACTAACCTGATTAATAGCCTGATTACTAACCTGATTAGTAGACTAATTAATAACCTGATTAGTAGACTGATTAATAACCTGGTTAATAACCTGATTAATAACCTGGTTAATAACCTGGTTAATAACCTAATTACTAACCTGATTAATAGCCTGATTACTAACCTGATTAGTAGACTAATTAATAACCTGATTAGTAGACTGATTAATAACCTGGTTAATAACCTAATTACTAACCTGGTTACTAACATGGTTAATAACCTGATTACTAACCTTGTTAATAACCTGGTTAATAGCCTGATTAGTAGACTGATTACTAACCTGGTTAATAGCCTGGTTAATAACCTATTTACTAACCTGATTAATAGCCTGATTACTAACCTGATTAGTAGACTAATTAATAACCTGATTAGTAGACTGATTAATAACCTGGTTAATAACTTGGTTAATAACCTAATTACTAACCTGGTTACTAACCTGATTACTAACCTGGTTAGTAGCCTGGTTAATAGCCTGGTTAATAGCCTGGTTAATAACCTAATGATTAGTTTTATTATAATCCTGTTCTACTGGATCAGAGATCGAACTGATTCTAATGATCGTCTCACGCTGAGGTTTGATCTGAAGGTTTCGTTGTTTTGTTGAGGATGAAGCTTTAATCTGATTGGTCATCAGGTTAGAGGTGACCTGAAGGTGACCCTGAGCCAGTTAAAGTAACTGAATCTGATCTGAGATCAGATCTGATTAGAGTCCTTTCACTCCACCAGGCTCCTCGACACCAATAAGCTCTTCATCCAATCAGACGTTGATTGACCAGGCAGAGTGGCCTGCTGGGAGGACGAGGTTCTGTAGAGGCTCCTCAGGGTTTTCTGCATGAGATGATCCATCACAGCCTGATGCTCTGAAGAACCTCTACTCCTGCTTCCCTTCAAGTCAAAGTCCCACCAGCTGAGCTCCTCTGTAGTGAGTCTGCCAGCTAATAAATACTTAGAGAAAGTACCTGGGCTAAAACGAGCTGGAGCTGATGACACATCAACAGCAGTGACCGCTTTCTGCCACCACTTAGGCCCCACACACAAACCACATGATCAGTGTTTACAAACATTAAAGGGTCTAATTGTCTCAAAACATTCATCTGAGAATAAATGATCCTGATCCAGTGACTCTGGTCTCAGTTGTTTTGACATTTCTGAAGCGGCTGGTTTTGGACCACATTGAGGACTTGGTGGACGTCACTGTGGACCAACAGCAGCTCTGATGTCTGCTGTCCTCCACCCACCTGGAGCTCTGGGGTTCTTCATGGACTGACCTTCCTGGACCTGAAGTTTAACACCAACGATCTTCAGAACGGCTGCAGGACTGGAGAGTAACCTCCTCTGAGCTTAGAGCTTCCTGATGGTAGACCACAGTCTGAGAAGATCCAGTGCCTCCTCCTCCTCCTCCATCGTTATACTCAACACCAGGGATGTGTCCTGAGCCCCCCCACCCCCCGTTCCTTTTACCAACAACAAGCCCTGGACCGACACCAGCTCCATGAAACCATCAGTAGAAGTGAAAGAGGACCAGTAGATCTGAATAAACATGGTGGAGATGGTTAATGTTAGGGAGGTAGAGGAGCTGATTGGTGGACAGGAAACAACCAAAACATCAACGAGATGGTGGTGGGCTTCAGAACAAGACTGGAAGAACTGGCCCCCACACCCCCCACCCCACCCTACAGCCATCACCCCCACCCAAACCACCGGAGCAGGAGGTTTTGTTAATGTTCCTCAGAGTTTCTCCAGAGGAGGAAGCAGCCACTGGGACCACACCAAACACAACACTTGGCCCCACCCGGACCTCGGGAGGCTCCACCCGTCTGCTCAGAACCAGGACAAGGATCCCAGTCAGCCCAACAGGAAGCAGACCCCCCCCCTTCCTCCCTGGTCTCGGCACACTTCCCTGAGTGAAGTGAAGTTTCTGCTGACTGCAGCTCCTCCCTCGTCCTCCTTATCGGACCCCCCCCCCTCCAACCCTGGAGAGGAATCAGAACAAGCAGGTCTCCTCAGGTCTGTTCCAGTCCAAGAAGCTCCTGGTTTTAACACCTACAGTGTCAGACCTAATAATAATTATAAAATAATCAACATCTCCAAAATAAAACCTGTGACTTAAAGCTCCAGGGGTCTGAAGGACGAGACTCTGAGAAAACAGTGACATTTACAATACAAGAATGGATCCCTGAGGAGCCCCACGTGATTGTTTATCTCTCAGATTTATAGAGACGACACAAAGTATTCCCACAGACAGAAATGGATAGAATGAAGTCAAACGTGAACCTAAAATAAGAAGTCTGAACAGAAACACCAAATGATTTGATTAAAACTGTTCACAAAATGTAGAGAATTTTTATTGGATCATCAGTTCAAGGTGCTAAAAATGATCATGTTTAGGTTTAGAACCACAAATTCATAAAACAGGACTCTGATATTTAAGAGAAGAGAACCCTTACTCTAACCCAGCCTTTTCCTTCAAAACCTCAGAAATAATTCGAAGTGACTAAGGAGGGTCCAGACCCGTGAGCACAGACACCTTCTGACTTTTAGTGGAGGTGTTCCAGTTTCCTGCTGTTAACAGCTGATCTGGACTTCCTGTTTCTGCTCAACCCTAAAAGGAAACAAATGTGAGTGTGAATGGATGAATGACTGTTGTGTTGTACAGCGCTTTGAGGAGTGTTCAACTCTCTAGAAAACGCTCCATAAATACAGGACATTTACCGGAATCAGTGACCAAGTCTGATCACGTTGAAGCTTTGATTTACTGCCTCTGAACCTGAAACTTTTACAAAAACGTTTCAAAAATTTTTTAAAAAGTTACAATTTCATTTATATTTTTACAAGTTGGAACAAATATAACTAAATAAATCATAAAAATAGAAAAAATATAAGTAAACAATTATAAAACCTTGATATCAAAAAGAAACATCAAAGTTAGAAAGTATCAAATTTAAAAAAGTCAACTAAAATGAATTTATAAAAGAAAAATAGATTTAAAAGTTAAAGAACAATTGTTCAAAAATGAGATCGAAAAATTAAATCAAATACACTGTAAAAATTACAAAAACCAAACTCAAAGTACAAATGTTTGAAAAAGTAAAGTAAACAAATAAATAATACAACTTAAAGAAAAACGATAACAACAGAAAATGAATTTTATGGTTTTTAGAAATGAAATCATTCTGAGTATAAATGTTCTGTTCAGGTTTAATAGAAGCTCCTGGAAATCCTTCAAAATTAGACATAAAACTACTAGAGAAGACCTGGAATCTGAACTTTTCCCTGCGTCGGGATCGGACCAGAACAGGTGGCATTCCTCATCAGAACCAGAGGACTCCATCATTCAGCTCAGACCTGATGGATCATCTCAACATGCTGCTTTAGGGGGAGGAGATGAGGGGAGGGGTCTGAATCGTGAAGGGGGGGCGTCCCACAGGCCGGCAGATGGCCGATAGGACAAGGAGACAAAAGTCCTCCGAAGTCTTTTATTTTTCTTTAAAATCTGCTCGGGGGGGGGGGGGG
>SSNR01000158.1:1351851-1372606 GCA_006937965.1 Callopanchax toddi
GGGGGGGGGGGGGGGGGGTCTGGGTCTGGAATCATGAGTTCTGATCCGAGGACAGTCCGAGTGGACTGAATTTAATGTGAACCCAGAAAACCTTCTCTCTAAAGCTCAGTTTGGATTTGAATTTTGAATTCTGTGGTTGTTTACAAGGAATTCTGTGGTTGTTTACAAGGAATTCTGAGTTTGTTTACAATGAATTCTGAGTTTGTTTACATGGAATGCAGTGATTAGTTTACATGGAATACTGTGGTTAGTGGTTGGGGGCGGCATGTAGCTCAGTTGGTAGAGTGGCCGGTCTGGTAACCAGAGGGTCGCTGGTTCAATCCCAGCTCCGGTTGGGTTACATTGTCATTGTGTCCTTGGAGACACCTCACCCAGCTGCCTGCTGGTGGTGGTGGTGAGGGCCCATAGGCGCCAGACCCCTTGTGGTGACTCCATCCTCTGACAGTCTGCCCCAGGGCAGCTGTGGCCAAAGTGAAGCTAACTGCCCTCAGCATGAGAATAATGTGTCTATGTAGTGTGAAGCGCTTTGGGAGCTCTAGGACTTAGAAAGTGCTATACAAGTACACGCCATTTACCATTTTGTATACAAAGAATTCTGTGGTTGTTTATATGCAATTCTGTGGTTGTTTATATGCAATTCTGTGGTTGTTTATATGGAATTATGTGGTTGTTTTATATGGAATTATGTGGTTGTTTTATATGGAATTATGTGGTTGTTTTATATGGAATTATGTGGTTGTTTTATATGGAATTATGTGGTTGTTTTATATGGAATTATGTGGTTGTTTTATATGGAATTATGTGGTTGTTTTAAATGGAATTCTTTGGTTGTTTTAAATGGAATTCTTTGGTTGTTTTAAATGGAATTCTTTGGTTGTTTTATATGGAATTATGTGGTTGTTTTATATGGAATTATGTGGTTGTTTTATATGGAATTATGTGGTTGTTTTATATGGAATTATGTGGTTGTTTATATGGAATTATGTGGTTGTTTTATATGGAATTCTTTGGTTGTTTTATATGGAATTCTTTGGTTGTTTTATATGGAATTCTTTGGTTGTTTTATATGGAATTCTTTGGTTGTTTTATATGGAATTATGTGGTTGTTTTATATGGAATTCTTTGGTTGTTTTAAATGGAATTCTTTGGTTGTTTTAAATGGAATTCTTTGGTTGTTTATATGGAATTATGTGGTTGTTTATATGGAATTATGTGGTTGTTTTATATGGAATTATGTGGTTGTTTTATATGGAATTCTTTGGTTGTTTATATGGAATTCTTTGGTTGTTTATATGGAATTCTTTGGTTGTTTTATATGGAATTCTTTGGTTGTTTTATATGGAATTATGTGGTTGTTTTATATGGAATTATTTGGTTGTTTTATATGGAATTATGTGGTTGTTTTATATGGAATTCTTTGGTTGTTTATATGGAATTATGTGGTTGTTTATATGGAATTATGTGGTTGTTTTATATGGAATTCTTTGGTTGTTTATATGGAATTATGTGGTTGTTTATATGGAATTCTTTGGTTGTTTATATGGACTTATGTGTTGTTTATATGGAATTATGTGGTTGTTTATATGGAATTCTTTGGTTGTTTATATGGAATTCTTTGGTTGTTTATATGGAATTCTTTGGTTGTTTATATGGAATTATGTGTTGTTTATATGGAATTATGTGGTTGTTTTATATGGAATTCTTTGGTTGTTTATATGGAATTCTTTGGTTGTTTATATGGAATTCTTTGGTTGTTTATATGGAATTCTGTGTTGTTTATATGGAATTATGTGGTTGTTTTATATGGAATTCTTTGGTTGTTTATATGGAATTCTTTGGTTGTTTATATGGAATTCTTTGGTTGTTTATATGGAATTATGTGTTGTTTATATGGAATTATGTGGTTGTTTTATATGGAATTCTTTGGTTGTTTATATGGAATTCTTTGGTTGTTTATATGGAATTCTTTGGTTGTTTATATGGAATTATGTGTTGTTTATATGGAATTATGTGGTTGTTTTATATGGAATTCTGTGGTTGTTTATGTGGAATTATGTGGTTGTTTTATATGGAATTCTTTGGTTGTTTATATGGAATTCTTTGGTTGTTTATGTGGAATTATGTGGTTGTTTATGTGGAATTCTGTGGTTGTTTATATGGAATTCTGTGTTTTTATGTGAAATAAGGATCATAAATCTGAATCAGTCCTGAAACCCTGACTCTTGGCTTTCTTCTGATTTGACTTGTTTTACTTTTAAATGACTTCTTCTTCTTCTCGTAATTAAAAGTCGTCTCTGCGGTTCGGAGCGTTCCAGCTGTCGAGGTTTCATCCTCCTCGCCTTGTTTCAGTGCGAGAGGTCAGAGGTCAGTGATGCGTTGGCGGTCAGCAGAGCTTTGTGTTCTTCCTCCTCTGGGACAGGATGGGCTTCGCCCCACTTCAGCGGGCTGAACCTTTAGTCCTCAGTGACCTCTGACCTTTGTGTATCCTGCACAGGAAATGAAGGCTGGGAGTTGTAAGGTCTCTACAGGAGGGTTCTGACTCCTGAAAACGTTCCTGTAGTTTCTGTTCAGGTTTCTCTGAGGTGAAACTTAAAATTCAGGTTTTAATGGAAACGACTGGATCCCAGTTTAAATCTGACGTGAGAGGAGGAATTTGACCAGACGTTCAGAAGTTCTACTTTTGTGTTCAGATGTTTAGGTTCAGGAGGGTCAAAGGTCATCAGATTTTTAAACTTTATTCCCTTGTCCCGCCTCCTGTTGAGTTATGAGCGTTCTAGTTCTTCCTCTGTTTGGTTCTGATGTCTTCATGGAGTTCAGGTTCAACTCAAACACCTGTGACCATCACACCAACATGCTTTATAGGAAAAGGCTGGTGATGATGTTTTTGCCTGTGAACTAAAGCTTCCCATAACCACTGGACAGATTTCAATTAAAACGTCTAGCTGACGACCTTCTGGATTCAGGCCCACTTCAGATGGTTGTCCCTCTAAGGAGGACTCTGGTTTTCTTTCATTCTGACAGTAAAGCCTGAACCTGGTTCTCCTCAGACCTAAAGTCCCAAGCATGATTCTAGGATTAAGGGGGCAGCACTAAACTGGTTTAAGTCTCATTAATCTGATGAAATCCAGTCTGTTCTTGTTAATAATGAATCATCTTCATGCACTAGGTAGTCATGCGGTGCCTCAGGGTCCAGTTCTTGGTCCAATACTTTATTTCTGCTTCCAATGGGTCCATTTTTAGAGCAGTCAGCAGGTCTCAGAGACATCAAACCTGCATGACTTTATTTTCTGTTTTTAAACTCGGAGCAGACAGAGGTTGTGGTTTTTGGACCTGAGACTGATGGAAGGAACCAAGGAGTTCTTCTGGACCAGGATAACGCTCAGATAAAACATCTCACTACGTCTCCTTTCATCTACCCGGCTCATTTTACTAGAATCAGAACCATCCTGACCCAAAGTGATCAGAGGAACCCATCCATCATTCATCACCTCCAGACCTGATTCCTGCAGTTCTCTGTGATCAGGATGTTCTAGAGCAGGCGTGGCCAAGCAGTCAGAGTCCACGAGCCTACCGCAAAGCGCCACATCATACATGGCCACACCCAGTGTTGCCAGACGTACAGTAATTATTGTATCTGTAGGTCTAGTTAGCATGTTTTATGATCAGTAATTCCATAAATATGACAGCTTGAGCCCTTTGTTGTGTGGAATCTGTGTAAGAGATGCTTGTTTTAATCACTGTGTTAGATCCTTAAAGCTGAAACTATAAAGACTATGGTTTTGCACCCATCCCTTCCTCTCCCACACACAGGGTTCTTGCAGGTTTCAGTAAGTTAAATTTTAGACCGTTCTGTATGAAATTGTAGACCAAGAAGACACAAATAGGAAGGCAAATAATCCGAAAATGTCATTCATTCCATTACTAAACATTTAACGTTTAGTAATGAATGAAGAATCCCCAGCACCTCTGATTTAGACGTTTCGTTTGACCCAAATGTCGCCCGCAGGTCGCTAGCCGAAGTGGTAGAGCGCTGAAGACTGGAGGAGGGACCGGCTACTGATGAAGATGAAGACGGCTGGGTGGCGACCAGAACTCGGTTAAGGCTCGTGCTCGCTGAAGACTCTTCATGGTCAATCGACGTTTCTCCGCCTTGGCGTGGGATTCGACCGCTTTTACACCCAAGGTCCCCGACTTGAGTTTCTCTTGCAGCGAGCTTCGAATTTATTACCAGGGACCGCTTCCAGCCAACTGCAAAACTCGCCATTGACGAGCCACGCCGCGTTGAAAACGCACTTTCCCATCTCTTAACGACAAGCAGTCGACATATCCAACAAGGACCGCGAACAACACGCTAGCTACACTGGCCGTCTGGCGAGCTAACTAAGCATTTCCGGTCTTCTTCTTCGTGTGATTCGCGGTACCGCAACTGGCTTCCGGATATCAGAATGTAAAAAAACTTCAGAATACGGAGTTTTACTTCGCGTATTTGACCAACAGTTGTCGGGAATAAAATTTTAGACTTGACCTAATTAAATTTTAGGCATTGGACGATAATCTGGGCGTTTTTTAGGCCTAAAATTTAACATTTGAATCTGTAGACTTTTTGTAGTCCCCCGCAGGAACCCTGCACACACCTCTGCTCAACCAGATTTATATTTATGTCAAACAGTGGCAGTTCTAGACCAACATTAGAGGGGGGGCAGCTGCTTTTTAGAGGGACACAATCTTAAACACTCAGCAGGGGGGCCAAGCTTGTTGTCAGGAGGGCACTGCCCCCCCCAGGACCGCCCCTGATGTCACACACCAACATGATAATGACAGAAACTGAGACCTAGAACCACAGGCCAGTCAACAATATTTGAATCAATTAATAGACCTGAACTTTAATGTTGTAAACTCTGGACACTGACAGACACTGAATCCTGATGCATGAGGGGTTCTCTTAGAGGCTCCAGCTGATCCAGATGCTGCTGCCAGAGTCTGATGAGAGTCAGGAGGAGAGATCAGATTCAGCATCACTTCATCGGCTCCCTGGAAGATCCAGAACTGAATTTAAAGTTTTGTTTCTAACATCTAAAGCTGTCAGAGATCAGCTCCATCTTCTTGTTCCAGACGTCTCCATCAGAACTCTTCGCTCTCAGACTGCAGGTTTGGTTTTAGAGTTTCTAAAATTAGAATGTGAGGCAGAGCTTTCAGTTTTCTGATGGAACCAGCTTCCAGGACTCAAAAGTTTATCTTCATCTTCTTTGTTATTGTCATCATCCTCTTCTTCCATCTCATTAACTGGTTTTCTTCGAAGTGTTAGATGTTTTGTTCTAGATGTGTTTGAGCCTGTGAGGGTCATAGATCAGCTCAACATCCAGACAAAGATCTGAACTCTGCAGATTCACGTCTGACAGAAGAGAAGCAGCAGGATGGAAACCAGGAGAAAGTGGCTCAGCATTCCTGAAAACCAAAATAAACATCTGAGCTCTGCTGTTAGAGAGGAAACGTCATGGAAGAGGAGGGAGGGGATGTCGCACAAAAGGAAAGTCTGTGTGCTGAAACTCACCAAGCCCCGCCCTCCTTCTGTCCTCCCCCAACAGATGAGTGAGGCCGAGCAAGAGAGAGAGCAGCTGGAGGCTGAGGAGGAGGCAGCAGGACGAAGCATGAAGGAGCTGCTGAAGATCTGAGAAGCAAAAACCGGTAAAAATCTTCATCTGATGCAAACTAGTTTTGAATTTGTTGGATCTGATTTTATTTGTTTGACCTTTGTGTTTCTTTAGATTCAGTGAATCAGTCAGCAGGTTCAGATCATTTTTCTTTGCATGAAATAATTTTCATTCAGTCTAAACATCAGAGCAGGAGGAGGCTGGTGTCTGTCGTAACTACAGGAAGTTAAACTACAGAGAAACTCCTCGTAACAAGTCAGCATCAAACCACTTCTGTCCATAAAGCATTCAGATGGAGTATCAGGATAAGTAGTTTCATCAAAAACCTCCACATCCAGTCTGCTGCCCCCTGGTGGAGGTTCTACAGGCGGAAAGGGCCACTTTTATTCCTTTATTACTGTTGATTAGTGTTGATGATGTATGCTAATAATGTTTTTACTGAAACTTTTTGGTTAAGTTCAGGTCATGCTTTGGCTTGATTTAGGAACTAAAATGTGTTCAGTAGTTTGAGCTGTCTGTTCAAAGTAATCAAATTAAACCAAAACAACAAAGGAGCTGATACTAAGATTACAAGGAGATTACATTTTAGGATTTAAAACATTAAAACTTTTTTAGTTAACCTCTACAGTTAGAACTCTATATTACCTGTTAGCTAACCTCTACAGTTAGAACTCTATATTACCTGTTAGTTAACCTCTACAGTTAGAACTCTATATTACCTGTTAGTTAACCTCTACAGTTAGAACTCTATATTACCTGTTAGTTAACCTCTACAGTTAGAACACTATATTACCTGTTAGCTAACCTCTACAGTTAGAACTCTATATTACCTGTTAGTTAACCTCTACAGTTAGAACTCTATATTACCTGTTAGTTAACCTCTACAGTTAGAACACTATATTACCTGTTAGCTAACCTCTACAGTTAGAACTCTATATTACCTGTTAGTTAACCTCTACAGTTAGAACTCTATATTACCTGTTAGTTAACCTCTACAGTTAGAACACTATATTACCTGTTAGTTAACCTCTACAGTTAGAACACTATATTACCTGTTAGCTAACCTCTACAGTTAGAACTCTATATTACCTGTTAGCTAACCTCTACAGTTAGAACTCTATATTACCTGCCTAGTAATTCAGACGTCGTTTTGTTGAAACAAACGATCTGATGTAGCCTTGTAGCGGTTAGCTAACACACAGACTAAGTATGCAGCTGCAGCACAACCCTACACAATATTGAACAACACAACTACTAAATGGCCCACACAGCCTCACTCGCCTGCTCTGACTGTCTCTTGTTGATGATGTCATCCTCCAGGTAGCCATGGGAAACACAGACAGTCACAGCAGCTTCGTCTCCCCCGTTAAACCCTCATTCAGGTTTTCCTCCAAGAGGGAGGAGGTTCCATCAGCCCGGACCTGGTGGAGGGGCAGCCAGGATGGCGCCAGGAGACGGGGGCGGAGCCACCTGAGCCAGAACGCCTGCTGGCGTTATGAGTCCAAGGTGGATCGTGGAGGCTCCACCCTAAGCGGTTCTCCCCAGAGGCACCGGGCCCAGGATGGTTCCAGGAGTCCGTTTGGGTACCGGAGGACTAATGAGGAGCGGGTGGAGGGTGGTGGCAGCCCAAAGGTGCTGTTCAGCAAAGATGGCAGCATGAGGGTTGAGTTCACCAACACCAGGGTGGACCAGCAGCCCCCACCCAGCACCAGTCCAGAACCATCTCACCGCACCAGTAAAGGCAGCTCCCTAAGCTCTGATGGCTCCTGGTACGACTCGCCATGGGGCGCTGGTGGCGAACGGACTAACGGTATTGACAACAGCAGCGGCTACAACACCATCTCCTCCGCTCAGGTGGAGGACATCTCACCTGGGATTAGCTCCGCCCTCCTGTTTCCTGCCACAGGATACAACAGCTGCTCCTCTGGACGCACGGAGGACAGCGGCATCGGAGACTCTGTGATCCTGCAGCCAGACCTCCAAGACCTCAGTCTGGTTTCAGAGTCCAGATTTAGCCGCAGCACGTTGACATCGTTTCCCACCGCATCAGACTCTGTCCCAACCACATCCGACATGTTCTCCACGGCATTCGACCTCTGCTTCCAGGAGCAGCCGATGACTGCAACCTCCTCCTCTTCATTGGCCCCTGATGACATCATCCAGGAAGAAGCGGAGCCAATAAAACACATGGAGCAGCGGTACTCCGCCTTCACGCTGCCCTGCCGCCGACCTGAGCCTGTCGGCTCCGCCTCCTCCGGGAAAAACAGGAAAGACTTCCTGAAGAGTCGAATCCAACGTCTGAGTGAGTGGACAGGAAGTCTGAGCAGGAAGAAGAGACGCGTCCAGGTGAGAGCGTCAGCAAACGAGACACAACAAGTAAAATCTGATGACATGATGAGATTTCTCTGAATTTTCACTGATGATTAATCTCTAAAAGTTTCTTATTGAATTTCCCTCCATCACTGATGATGATGATGGTTTGATCCTGTAACAGTGATGAAGAGTCGTCAGTAAGACCAGCTCATAAAATCCTAAACGCTCTTTGACCAGTTTCTGCTAATGAAACCAGCAGCGTGTCCTTCACCAGGTCACAAATCAGCCATTTATCCTGGAGCACCTGAGCTAAACGCTCTGACCTGCTCTGACTCGTTCTTCTGACCGGTTCTGACTCTTTCTGAATAGAAGTGACCCGTTCTGACCTGAAGTGACCCGTTCTGACTCATTCTGACCCGTTCTGACCTGAAGTGACCCGTTCTGACTCATTCTGACCTGTTCTGAGCTGAAGTGACTTGTTCTGACTCTTTCTGAATAGAAGGGACTCGTTCTGACCCGTTCTGACCTGAAGTGACCCGTTCTGACTCATTCTGACCCGTTCTGACCTGAAGTGACCCGTTCTGACTCATTCTGACCTGTTCTGAGCTGAAGTGACTTGTTCTGGCCTGACGTAACTCGTTCTGACCCGAAGTAACTCGTTCTGACCTGAAGTGACCCGCTCTGACCTGAAGTGACTTGTTCTGAATTGAAGTGACTTGTTCTGAATTGAAGTGACCCATTCTGACATGAAGTGACCCGTTCTGAATTGAAGTGACCCGTTCTGACCTGAAGTGACCCGTTCTGACCTGAAGTGACCGGTTCTGACCTGAAGTGCCCCATTCTGACATGAAGTGCCCCATTCTGACATGAAGTAACCCGTTCTGACCTGAAGTAACCCGTTCTGACCTGAAGTGACCCATTCTGACATGAAGTGACCCGTTCTGACATGAAGTGACCCGTTCTGACATGAAGTGACCTGTTCTGACCTGAAGTGACCTGACCTGAAGTGACCCGTTCTGAATTGAAGTGACCCGTTCTGACCTGAAGTGACCCGTTCTGACCTGAAGTGACCTGTTCTGAACTGAAGTGACCCGTTCTGATCTGAAGTGACCCGTTCTGAATTGAAGTGACCCGTTCTGATCTGAAGTAACTCATTCTGAATTGAAGTGACCCGTTCTGACCTGAAGTAACTCGTTATGAATTGAAGTGACCCGTTCAGATCTGAAGTAACTCGTTCTGAATTGAAGTGACCCATTCTGATCTAAAATGACCCATTCTGACCTGAAGTGACCTGTTCTGAATTGAAGTGACCCATTCTGATCTGAAATGACCCTTTCTGACCTGAAATGACCCGTTCTGAATTGAAGTGACCCATTCTGACCTAAAGTGACCCGTTCTGACCTGAAGTGACCCGTTATGATCTGAAGTAACTCGTTCTGATTTGAAGTAACCCATTCTGACCTGAAGTAACTCATTCTGAATTGAAGTGACCCGTTCTGACCTGAAGTAACTCGTTCTGAATTGAAGTGACCCGTTCTGACCTGAAGTAACTCGTTCTGAATTGAAGTGACCCATTCTGACCTGAATTAACTCGTTCTGAATTGAAGTGACCCATTCTGACCTGAAGTGACCCGTTCTGACCTTAAGTGACCCATTCTGACCTGAAGTAACTTGTTCTGACCCGTTCTGACCTGAAGTAACTCGTTCTGAATTGAAGTGACCCATTCTGACCTGAAGTGACCCGTTCTGACCTAAAGTGACCCATTCTGACCTGAAGTAACTTGTACTGACCCGTTCTGACCTGAAGTAACTCGTTATGAATTGAAGTGACCCATTCTGACCTGAAGTAACTCGTTCTGAATTGCAGTGACCCGTTCAGATCTGAAGTAACTCGTTCTGAATTGAAGTGACCCATTCTGATCTGAAATGACCCATTCTGACCTGAAATGATCCGTTCTGAATTGAAGTGACCCATTCTGACCTGAAGTGACCCGTTCTGACCTGAAGTGACCCGTTCTGATCTGAAGTAACTCGTTCTGATTTGAAGTAACCCATTCTGACCTGAAGTAACTCATTCTGAATTGAAGTGACCCGTTCTGACCTGAAGTAACTTGTTCTGAATTGAAGTGACCTGTTCTGACCTGAAGTAACTCGTTCTGAATTGAAGTGACCCATTCTGACCTGAATTAACTCGTTCTGAATTGAAGTGACCCATTCTGACCTGAAGTGACCCGTTCTGACCTAAAGTGACCCATTCTGACCTGAAGTAACTTGTTCTGACCCGTTCTGACCTGAAGTAACTCGTTATGAATTGAAGTGACCCATTCTGACCTGAAGTAACTCATTCTGAATTGAAGTGACCCGTTCTGACCTGAAGTAACTCGTTCTGAATTGAAGTGACCCATTCTGACCTGAAGTAACTCGTTCTGAATTGAAGTGACCCGTTCTGATCTGAAGTAACTCGTTATGAATTGAAGTGACCCGTTCTGACCTGAAGTAACTCGTTATGAATTGAAGTGACCCATTCTGACCTGAAGTAACTCGTTATGAATTGAATTGACCCATTCTGACCTGAAGTAACTCGTTATGAAATGAAGTGACCCATTCTGACCTGAAGTAACTCGTTCTGAATTGAAGTGACCAGTTCTGATCTGAAATAACTCGTTCTGAATTGAAGTGACCCGTTCTGACCTGAAGTAACTCGTTCTAAATTGAAGTGACCCATTCCTACGTGAAGTGACCCGTTCTGATCTAAAGTAACTCTATCTGGTTTGAAGTGACCCATTCTGACCTGAAGTAACTCATTCTGAAATGAAGTGACCCGTTCTGACCTGAAGTAACTCGTTCTGAATTGCAGTGACCCGTTCTGACCTGAAGTAACTCGTTCTGAATTGAAGTGACCTATTCTGACCTGAAGTGACCCGTTCTGACCTAAAGTGACCCATTCTGACCTGAAGTAACTTGTTCTGACCCGTTCTGACCTGAAGTAACTCGTTCTGAATTGAAGTGACCCATTCTGACCTGAAGTAACTCGTTCTGAATTAAAGTGACCCATTCTGACCTGAAGTAACTCATTCTGAATTGAAGTGACCCGTTCTGACCTGAAGTAACTCGTTATGAATTGAAGTGACCCATTCTGACCTGAAGTAACTCGTTATGAATTGAAGTGACCCATTCTGACCTGAAGTAACTCGTTCTGAATTGAAGTGACCCATTCTGACCTGAAGTAACTCGTTATGAATTGAAGTGACCCATTCTGACCTGAAGTAACTCGTTCTGAATTGCAGTGACCCATTCTGACCTGAAGTAACTCATTCTGAATTGAAGTGACCCGTTCTGACCTGAAGTAACTCGTTCTGAATTGAAGTAACCTGTTCTGACCTGAAGTAACTCGTTCTGAATTGAAGTGACCCATTCTGACCTGAATTAACTCGTTCTGAATTGAAGTGACCCATTCTGACCTGAATTAACTCGTTCTGAATTGAAGTGACCCATTCTGACCTGAAGTGACCCGTTCTGACCTAAAGTGACCCATTCTGACCTGAAGTAACTTGTTCTGACCCGTTCTGACCTGAAGTAACTCGTTATGAATTGAAGTGACCCATTCTGACCTGAAGTAACTCGTTCTGACCTGAAGTGACCCGTTCTGACCTGAAGTAACTCATTCTGAATTGAAGTGACCCGTTCTGACCTGAAGTAACTCGTTCTGAATTGAAGTGACCCGTTCTGACCTGAAGTAACTCGTTTTGATTTGAAGTGACCCGTTCTGACCTGAAGTGACCCGTTCTGACCTTAAGTGACCCATTCTGACCTGAAGTAACTTGTTCTAACCCGTTCTGACCTGAAGTAACTCGTTATGAATTGAAGTGATCCATTCTGACCTGAAGTAACTCATTCTGAGTTGAAGTGACCCATTCTGACCTGAAGTAACTCATTCTGAATTGAAGTGACCCGCTCTGACCAGAAGTAACTCGTTATGAATTAAAGTGACCCGTTCTGACCTGAAGTAACTCGTTCTGAATTGAAGTGACCCGTTCTGATCAGAAGTAACTCGTTCTGAATTGAAGTGACCCGTTCTGACCTGAAGTAACTCGTTATGAATTGAAGTGACCCATTCTGACCTGAAGTAACTCGTTCTGAATTGAAGTGACCCATTCTGACCTGAAGTAACTCGTTCTGAATTGAAGTGACCCGTTCTGACCTGAAGTAACTCGTTATGAATTGAAGTGACCCATTCTGACCTGAAGTAACTCGTTCTGAGTTGAAGTGACCCATTCTGACCTGAAGTAACTCGTTCTGAATTGAAGTGACTCGTTCTAATCTGAAGTAACTCGTTCTGAATTGAAGTGACCCGTTCTGACCTGAAGTAACTCATTCTGAATTGCAGTGACCCGTTCTGACCTGAAGTAACTCGTTCTGAATTGAAGTGACCCATTCCTACGTGAAGTGACCCGTTCTGATCTGAAGTAACTCGTTCTGATTTGAAGTGACCCATTCTGACCTGAAGTAACTCATTCTGAATTGAAGTGACCCGTTCTGACCTGAAGTAACTCGTTCTGAATTGAAGTGACCCATTCTGACCTGAAGTAACTCATTCTGACCCGTTCTGACTCGTTCTGACCTGAAGTAACTTGTTCTGACTCGTTCTGACCTGAAGTAACTCGTTCTGACCTGAAGTAACTCAATATGACCCGTTCTGACCTGAAATGCCTCGTTCTGACCTATTCTGACCTGAAGTAACTTGTTCTGACCCATTCTCACTCGTTCTGACCTGGAGTAACTAATTCTGACCTGTTCTGACCTGAAGTGACTTGTTCTGACTCGTTTTGACCTGAAGTAAGTCGTTCTGACCTGAAGTAACTCAATATGACCCGTTCTGACCTGAAGTAACTTGTTCTTACCTGAAGTGACTCGTTCTGACCCGTTCTGAACTGAAGTAACTCGTTCTGACCAGTTCTGACCCGTTCTGACTCGTTCTGACCTTAAATAACTCGTTCTAACCTGAAGTGACCCGTTCTGACCTGAAGTGACTTGTTCTGACCCATTCTGACCTGAAGTGACTCGTTCTGACTCGTTCTGACCCGTTCTGACCTGAAGTAACTCGTTACGACCTGACGTGACCCGTTCTGACCTGAAGCTTCCTCTGTCTGGCTTCTCTACAGGAGCCGCTCTGCAGCGAGGCGTCTGACGTCTTCATCAACGAGCTGACTGGCAGCGTGTCCTGGTCCTTCAACCCGCTCCACCAGCAGAACCAGGACCAGAACCAGAACCAGGACCAGAGCGGCGACGCTCATCGGCAGAACGTCTACAGGAACTTCATGCAGGAGCTGGAGGTGAGCTGCAGCAGCGTGGCGGACCGGACCGACCCGTCAGAGGAGCAGGAGGAAGAGATGGATGAAGATGGAGGAGGACTGGAGGTCCTGATGGAGGAGCAGCAGGGTGTGGTCCGTCGGGCCGGATGGCTCTCCTTCAAACCCCTCATCACCGTCAGCAGAGACCAGAAACTGGAGCTGGTGGTCCGCAGGAGGTGGAGGAGGTTCTGGGTCACGCTTAAGGGTAAGTCTGGACCTCAGGGTCTGGTTTTCAGGTCCTGGACCTCAGGGTCTGGTTTACAGGTCCTGGTCCTCAGAGCCTGGTTTACAGGTCCTGGTCCTCAGAGCCTGGTTTTCAGGTCCTGGTCCTCAGAGCCTGGTTTACAGGTCCTGGTCCTCAGAGCCTGGTTTACAGATCCTGGTCCTCAGAGCCTGGTTTTCAGGTCCTGGTCGTCAGAGCCTGGTTTTCAGGTCCTGGTCCTCAGGGTCTGATTTTCAGGTCCTGGTCCTCAGAGCCTGGTTTTCAAGTCCTGGCCCTCAGAGCCTGGTTTTCAGGTCATGTTCCTCAGAGCCTGGTTTTCAGGTCCTGGTCCTCAGAGCCTGGTTTTCAGGTCCTGGTCCTCAGAGCCTGGTTTTCAGGTCCTGGTCCTCAGAGCCTGGTTTTCAGGTCCTGGTCCTCAGAGCCTGGTTTTCAGGTCCTGGTTTTCAGGTCCTGGTCCTCAGGGTCTGGTCCTCAGGTCCTGGTCTCAGGGTCTGATTTACAGGTCCTGGTCCTCAGAGCCTGGTCTTCAGGTCCTGGTCCTCAGAGCCTGGTTTTCAGGTCCTGGTCCTCAGAGCCTGGTTTTCAGGTCCTGGTTTTCAGGTCCTGGTCCTCAGGGTCTGGTCCTCAGGTCCTGGTCCTCAGGGTCTGATTTTCAGGTCCTGGTCCTCAGAGCCTGGTCCTCAGGTCCTGGTCCTCAGGTCCTGGTCCTCAGAGCCTGGTTTTCAGGTCCTGGTCCTCAGAGCCTGGTCCTCAGGTCCTGGTCCTCAGAGCCTGGTCCTCAGGTCCTGGTCCTCAGGTCCTGGTCCTCAGAGCCTGGTCCTCAGGTCCTGGTCCTCAGGGTCTGATTTTCAGGTCCTGGTCCTCAGGTCCTGGTCCTCAGGTCCTGGTCTCCTGAAGTGATTATGTTGACCTCCTGATGATGATTTGATGATCTGGACTTTCCCAGACTTCAGGACCAGTGAAGCTGAGATGTTTAAAGACCTTCTGAATCCTGGAACTTTAACTAAACTCTCAGTCAGAGCTTTGACCTCTGACCCCTGATACTAAGTGACCTTTGACCTCCTGCTGACCCAGGCTGCTCTCTGCTCTTCTACGAGACGTTTGGAGGAAGTGGCGCTGAGCGGGAGCTTTCTCCTGGCTACGCTCTGCTGGTCGACGACAGCATGGTCCAGGCTGTCCCTGAACACCCCCGGAGGGAAAACGTCTTCTGTCTCAGCAACGCCTACGGAGACGTCTACCTGTTCCAGGTGAGGCAGGACCCTGAACGCACCGCAGTCTGTTGATACGTTGAAGTTCTCTTTTTTCATCAAATTAAAAAACGACTCCTCTTCCATCAAACTTCTTCACTAAATGAAGTTTTTTTACTCATGAAGTTCAGAGCAGGTTTCGATCTGATCTGTTAATAAATGTTTGTTATCAGGCGGTGACGACTCAACAGGTCATAAATGTTTAAACTGATGCTGCAAAAACTAACAGTAAAAATACAGGACGTCTGGGGTCAGAGGTCACACAGCTGCAGCCATGGCTGACCTCTGATTGGACGTTCATCTCTGAGATCTTCATCTCCTCCGTTTTATGAGTCCAGGGAGTTCTGCTGCAGTCCCAGAGTCACTCACTGCTCTCAGGTTGTGTTCAGACCTAAATCACTCCCAGGAGGAGGAGGAGAAAGCCTCCTAATGGGAGTCACAGCACACAGCTAATTACTGCAACAAATGTTGTTTTTACGAGCTCATGGAGGAGCCAGTAAATCCTCGACTCAACACAAACAGCTGGTAGAGAGCGGCCATGTCTAATTCATGATTCCTCAGTTCATCTCTTCTAAACGCTGTAACCACTGACCTCAGGGGTTTTCTGTCACTGAGCTCCGCTTTGAGACAAACTATTAGGACTCTCTTCTGATTTTCACTGCAGCTTAAAAACCCATAAAAATGATTGATCTTAATACGCAGATCAATCAGGAACCGTGAGCTGTGCCTTTAGGCTGGGCCGTGTTAACGTGGCGTTCTAGTCAGAGTCCTGGTTTAGTTCCTGGCGTTGCTGCAGCTCTGTGACTCAGACGCTGGTCTTTTAACACTATGAAGCATCAGTGGGGCGTTCTGAGCCGGTTCATGAGATCTGCAGCAGTGTGTCTCCTAATCTGACTAGCCTCGAGTATTGATCCAGTCAGAGGACTACTTCCTGTTTCTAGAGGCCCAGAGGACATCCCAGTAGAAACATGTGGTTAATGGTGTGGTTTACTGGTTATGTTCTCTAGTGTCAATCAATGCTTCTGTTCTCTGATGCAGAGCTGTGCATCAGGATTCCTCGTTATCATTAATGATACGCACACCCCTCTCTTCTGATTGGACATCAGCAGCGCGTTTACATCAGGAAACCTAACTACTGCCTTAGATGGACTGAAGTAGTTTTTTAATGCATGTAAACTCGTTAGTCTGGCTGAAGTCGAACTGGCTCTAATGGAGCTGAAGCTCCCAGATGATGTGGTTGTATCTCGATTTCGTTTACATGTAAACAGCTGAGTGGAGCTGAGAGCGGTGGGACGCTGCTCTTCTGGGATCGCAGCAGTGGCTTTACAAAAAAAAACAAATACCAGAGCAGGGAACACGAGGCCTCCCGAGCAAATTCATGTCCGATGGAAGCGTTTAAAACAAGAGTTTATGAGAGAATAACCGGCAGAACGCCGACAGGAAGGGGCGCATGTCTCCACCTCCACGGCTCTGCTGGAGCCATGGAAGCGCTGCTGCTGAGGGGCGCGAACCTCATCTGAGAGTTTGGTTTTCTACCGTACATGTAAACTAGGATAAAGGCTCCCAGTTCATGAACATAAGATCAGCCTAGAAGCGCATGTAAACGCACCAAGACGCTCTCCGCTCTCTCTCCTCCTCGCAGCAAGAAAAAACCTGCCTGTGAGGCGGCACGAGCCAAGATGGGCCAGACCATGAATGCACATTCACAGAGTGACGTAGATCTGCAAGGTTTTTCAAATCCGAGCGTTTCAACTTCTAAAGTCTGTCAGAAGCTAAAGCTGGAGATCCACGTAGAAGACTGGTTTCATGTTCAGCCTGCAGGAAACGCTCGGAGTGACCAATAATAATCAGAAAAAACATGGAAAAAAAGGTTTTTCTGTAAACCACACTTTAAAGTTACCATGGTGATGCTAACGATCTACTGGTGGTTACCATGGTGACGCTAACGATCTACTGGTGGTTACCATGGTGACGCTAACGATCTACTGGTGGTTACCATGGTGATGCTAACGATCTACTGGTGGTTACCAGGGTGACGCTAACGATCTACTGGTGGTTACCATGGTGACGCTAACGATCTACTGGTGGTTACCATGGTGACGCTAACGATCTACTGGTGGTTACCATGGTGACGCTAACGATCTACTGGTGGTTACCATGGTGACGCTAACGATCTACTGGTGGTTACCATGGTGACGCTAACGATCTACTGGTGGTTACCATGGTGACCCTAATGATCTACTGGTGGTTACCATGGTGACGCTAACGATCTACTGGTGGTTACCATGGTGACCCTAATGATCTACTGGTGGTTACCATGGTGACGCTAACGATCTACTGGTGGTTACCATGGTGACGCTAACGATCTACTGGTGGTTACCATGGTGACCCTAACGATCTACTGGTGGTTACCATGGTGACGCTAACGATCTACTGGTGGTTACCATGGTGACGCTAACGATCTACTGGTGGTTACCATGGTGACGCTAACGTTCTACTGGTGGTTACCATGGTGACCCTAGTGGGCCACTAGCAGCAGCGTTAACATTTCTCCTGATCCTGGTTTTCTTTATTTCTCTTCTACAGTTTATACGATGAATTTGAACATTTTCAGTTAGTTTGAGAGGCACCTGGCTGCAGACACAAGATGGCGGACAGCCACTCTCGTACCGTACCGGAAGTGACGTAATTCTCTGTACCGGAAGCGAATATCCTTTTTCTAGATTGGCTGTGTGTCCGCCATCTTGTGTCTGCAGCCAGGTACTTTTGGTTAGTTTAGGAATTTTTTCACATCAGCTCAAATTTTTTTTTAAATCATTTCTTTTTTTTCTTACTTTATGGCAGGTGTTATTGTCTGTATCTTTTTCTGCTACCAAATATTTGAGTTTGTTGTGGATTTCATCTGTCAAGGACTCTGTCCCTGTCCCCGTCCAGGCCAACGACCAGACGGATCTGGAGAACTGGGTGACGGCGATCCACTCGGCCAGCGCCGCCCTGCTGGCCAGACGAGAGGGGAAGGAGGACACGCCACGCCTGCTGCGCTGCCAGAACCGCTCGCTGCTGCACAAGATCGACATGGACGGGAAGATGAAGAAGATGGCCGAGCTGCAGCTGTCCATCATCAAGGAGCAGAAGAACCGGAAGGCGGTGGAGAACCAGGTAAGGGTTCTGGTTAGTTTAATAAACTTACAAACTGAACTCTGGTCAGACCAGTTATAAGTTCCAGTCCAATAAGTAGGTTATTATCAGTTAGAAGCCAAATGATCCGTCATCAGGTCCATCCAGGTTCCAGAATGTAAAGGTTTATTGTTATTTTTAGATTTAGAAGAAAACTTCTGATTGGTTGATCGAGGATGATGAGGAGCTCCAGGTCACTTCAGGTCACCTCAAAGCAGCAGATCCTTCAGGTCCAGATGACGGTGGATGTGATTCAGCTGGCCTCAGATTAGAGTCATTATAATTAGTCAGATGGGACAGGAAGGCACAAATGAACCAGGATAACCCAAGTTCTCTTTAACTAAAGGGACGAGCCAGGAGTAGTCAGGGTTTCTGCTTCATGGATGGAAACTAGAGGCTGGTTCCTCCAGAGAGGAGCCTGAGAACTGAACGCTCTGCCTCCCATTCTGCTGTTAGAAACTCTAAAACCAAACAGTCTGAGAACCAAGAGCTCTGATGGAACAAGAAGATCTCTATTAGAAGGTGAAGCTGATCTCTGAGAGCTTCAGAAGTTAGAAGCTAAACTTTAAATTCAGTTCTGACCCAGGTAGATGAGGTCAGTCAGTCCTCCCTGACTAATGGTGACCTCCTCTCACGTGGACTTGAGTAAATGTTGGGTCCAGATGTTCCTCCTGGTTCTGATGATCAACGAGGTCCAGCAGCAACATTTAGATTCTGTTTTTCTCCCTTCAGATCCAGCAGTGGGAGCAGAACCTGGAGAAGCTGAACGTGGACCTGTTCAGAACCAGGTGCTACCTGTCCAGCCTGCAGGGCCGAGAGCAGCCCAATCCAAAGAGCCTCCTCGCCGTGGCAAGCCGGACATCCAAGAGCATGCTGGGACGCCTGGGCGTGTTGTCTGTGTCCTCCTTCCACGCTCTGGTAAGAACCTTCACCAGACGTGGTTCTGATGGAGAAATGGGTCCAGATCTTCTTCAGTCTGAAGCTGTTTGGACTCCTGCAGGTCTGCAGTCGGGAGGAGGCGACGCTGAGGCGGCGCTGTCGGAATCTCTCAGGTGGATCCATCCGGAGGCGTGGCCTGCCGAGCTCTCTGAAGGTCCTGAACAGAGGGATCAAACACTCAGACCACCAGGTAATAGACCTCACCATCTACGATCAAACACTCAGACCACCAGGTAATAGACCTCACCATCTACGATCAAACACTCAGACCACCAGGTAATAGACCTCACCATCTACGATCAAACACTCAGACCACCAGGTAATAGACCTCACCATCTACGATCGAACACTCAGACCACCAGGTAATAGACCTCACCATCTACGATCAAACACTCAGACCACCAGGTAATAGACCTCACCATCTACGATCGAACACTCAGACCACCAGGTAATAGACCTCACCATCTACGATCGAACACTCAGACCACCAGGTAATAGACCTCACCATCTACGATCAAACACTCAGACCACCAGGTAATAGACCTCACCATCTACGATCGAACACTCAGACCACCAGGTAATAACCTCACCATCTACGATCAAACACTCAGACCACCAGGTCTACACCAGAACATAGACCACTCCATCTACATCAGAACATAGACCTCACCATCTACACCAGAACATAGACCTCACCATCTACACCAGAACATAGACCTCACCATCTACACCAGAACATAGACCTCACCATCTACGATCAAACACTCAGACCACCAGGTAATAGACCTCACCATCTACGATCAAACACTCAGACCACCAGGTAATAGACCTCACCATCTACGATCAAACACTCAGACCACCAGGTAATAGACCTCACCATCTACGATCGAACACTCAGACCACCAGGTAATAGACCTCACCATCTACGATCAAACACTCAGACCACCAGGTCTACACCAGAACATAGACCACTCCATCTACATCAGAACATAGACCACTCCATCTACACCAGAACATAGACCACTCCATCTACACCAGAACATAGACCTCACCATCTACACCAGAATATTGACCTCACCATCTACACCAGAACATAGACCTCACCATCTACACCAGAACATAGACCTCACCATCTACACCAGAACATAGACCTCACCATCTACACCAGAACCTAGACAACTCCATCTACACCAGAACATAGACCTCACCATCTACACCAGAATATTGACCTCACCATCTACACCAGAACATAGACCACTCCATCTACACCAGAACATAGACCTCACCATCTACACCAGAACATAGACCTCACCTTCTACACCAGAACATAGACCACTCCATCTACACCAGAACATAGACCACTCCATCTACACCAGAACATAGACCTCACCATCTTCACCAGAACATAGACCTCACCATCTACACCAGAACATGGACCTCACCATCTACACCAGAACATCGACCACTCCATCTACACCAGAACATAGACCACTCCATCTA
Organism: Callopanchax toddi; assembly: GCA_006937965.1. Lineage (NCBI taxonomy): Eukaryota > Metazoa > Chordata > Actinopteri > Cyprinodontiformes > Nothobranchiidae > Callopanchax > Callopanchax toddi. The sequence goes on from SSNR01000158.1 coordinate 1,372,253, forward strand.
CACCAGAACATAGACCTCACCATCTACACCAGAACATAGACCTCACCATCTACACCAGAACATAGACCTCACCATCTACACCAGAACCTAGACAACTCCATCTACACCAGAACATAGACCTCACCATCTACACCAGAACATAGACCTCACCATCCACACCAGAACATAGACCTCACCATCTACACCAGAACATAGACCTCACCATCCACACCAGAACATAGACCTCACCATCTACACCAGAACATAGACAACGCCATCTACACCAGAACATAGACAACTCCATCTACACCAGAACATAGACCTCACCATCTACACCAGAATATTGACCTCACCATCTACACCAGAACATAGACC